>OX451737.1:341929951-342529951 GCA_948472305.1 Vicia faba | reverse complement strand
AGGGTAAACGAGCGTCCTTCTGACATTTGTAGTTAATCGAAACCATGATGCAGCCGAGTGGTCCATAAAATTTGACATGATGCCTTAGTAGGAGAGTACTGGCCATTGTTGAAGTAATAATCACCCGAAATTGCATGAATACTGGCCTTCAGAAGCTTAATTTATTATCTCCACTGACAGAGTATGAAATGCAAATAGAGCTCCCAAGAGGTTGGAAAGTCCTCAAGTTCTCCAAGTTTGTTGGCGATGGAAGTGAATCTATAATCGAACACATTGCTCGATATATGGCTAAAGCGGGAGATATTGCTAACAATGAGAATTTGAGGATGAAATATTTTCCCAGTTCTATGACCAAGAGTGGTTTCACTTGGTTCACCATACTTCCTGAATATTCCTTCCATTATTATATTTGTTTCGAAAAGCTTTTTCATGAATAGTTCTATATGGGGCAATCCAAGATTAGCCTGAAAGAACAGTCAAGTGTAAAATGAAAGTTTATAGAGTAATTGATGAATATTTAAATAGGTTTCAAATTTTTAAGGAAAGGTGTTTTACCCAAGTGCCTGAGCATAAACTAGCCAAAATGTTTGCTAAATTCCTAGACTTTTCCATTAGGAAGAAATTAGATATCCAATATCTAAAAGATATGGTCCAATTGGCAGATAGAGTTCGCCAGGTTGATCGAATTAAAGTTGAAGAAGATAGAGTTAACAAGAGTAAATAAGATAGAGGGGCTTATGTAGACATAGGTGACAATGACTAGTGGTAATAATTCGAATATAGTTATGTCGAAGAAGGTGAGGTCGATGTGGCCGAAATAAAACTAGGTCCATTATATGTGTGCAAAGTACTTGCATCATCAAATGGAAAGAATCCTGTTAAAACTCAGAAAAATGATAAGTTCCCTAAAAAGACATATACTTTTGACGTGACCAAATGTGATGAGATCTTCGATCTCTTGGTTGCAGATGGTCAGATCTTAGTTCCACAAGGCACGAAGATGCCACAATTAGAACAAACAAAGAAAAGAGGTTTTTGTAAATATCCTAATTTTTGGGGCATAAAACTTCAAAATATTTCCTTTTCAAGGATTTTATTTAAGCCGATTTGAAGGATAGATGTCTGAAGTTTGTTGAAAAGAGCAAATCCCCTATGAAGATTGAATCTGATCCCTTTCAGGTCGAAGAGGATCATTACACTGAACTTGCTGATGTTAATATAGTTGAGATAACAAGCTATATGGAGGAAGAGACTGGAAAAAGTTGCAGAAATAAGATGGATGATGTTTATCCAAAGTCATATGATGGCCTAGTCGACTTCTTGTATTGTTACAAAGCTAGAGACTCTGAGGTGATGTTGTTCCCTTATTGCATTTGTGTGTTTGAAAAAAAAAGATGCGAAAAAGGTTGAGAAATCTAGGCAAGAGAAACAGACGGCGAAGAAGAAGAATAGGCCTCAATTTTACTTTGACAAAAGGGGTGTGCCTCAGAAAAAGCAACAAGTTCCAGTTCATCCTTGAAATAGGCCCAGTAGCTATGTAGCTTCTTCTAATTCTCAACAAGGAAAATGGGTTCAACCTGCTGGAAATGGAGGCTCCAACAATCAAAAGTGGAGGAGTTTTGAAATGATGAAGGGTTCTTCCCTGTCATACCGTAAAAAATTCCAGGTCTTTGAGAAACATTCCTTGGTCCTTCGAACTACACACAAAAAACCCTATGTCGAGGACTCAATGGAGAAGGTTCCAAAGAAAGAAAAAAGGCTAAAATGAAAATTACAAACTAAAGTAACAATAAGCCCTATGAAATGAATGTAAGTGAGTAGGATAAGAAGCCAATGAAAATACATTTGTTTTCCCGAATTCAAGTTAAAGAAAAGGGGAAATCCAAGATGGATCCACCTATTAAGAAGAGGAAATGATGACTAGTGATTTTGACTCGGGGTCAGAAGACGATTTTTGTGACATGGTTTAGGTATTTCCTATTGAATATGATTATGTTACTGAGGTTTCAGAGCAGGTTGATTAAGATGATAAGGAGATGGTGAAACACTGACCAGTGTACTATTTTGTTATGAACAATGGATGTACTGGGGAACAAAATTCATTCTTTAAGATACCAGATGCTAGTATGAATAATCATCTGAAGCGATTGTTTCTTAGGGAGAAATTAGAAACTATGGGAATTAATAAGGTTTTGATTGATGGAGGGATAGTTGTAAATTTGATGCCTCACTTTTTGCTGAAAAAGATTAGAAAATTTGACACTGATCCTCGACCTTATAATATGGTTATGTCGAACTATGAAGGAAAACATGCCACACTTTAGGAGTAATTCAGGTAGACATCACTGATGCTTCGATAACTAGGCCAATAGTTTTCATAGTTATTGCTTCAAAAGCTAGCTATAATCCGCTTCTTGGAAGGGAGTGGATTCATGGCGTGGGGGCAGTGCCTTCTTAACTACACCAACGATTTTCTATATGGAGGTAAGATGGGATAGTCGAAAATATTTAACCAGACCAAGGTTACTTTGTAGCAGAGATTAATCATGTGGATATGATAAATTTTGATAAGAACTTGGCAAACATAGTGATATACCAACCTGCAGGCTTTGCTTATATGCCTCTAGAAGAAAGATTTGTATTCTCACTATACACCCTACCCATGGTTTCATTTGGGACAGGGAGATAATGGGAAATGTTCCATATGAGTGTGAAGTCCGACCAACTAGCTAGGGGATTGGATTTGATAGTGATGTCTGAGTTCAACGCTCTACAACAGATTTCGGCTTTTGTAGCCGAAAACAATTTAAAAGCGGCCTTAGAGGCCGAAGTGTAACACATGGTTGTCAAAGCCAGTGAAGTGGAAATCTTTGATATGGCTCATAGTGTAAGAATTGAGCCAAAAACACAAGACAAGCCACTGACAGCAGGCATGCAAGATGGGGGAGAAAGGTAAAGCCTCGACTGCATCTATGATGATGAGACTTTAGGATTTGAGAAAGATCCAGTTGTGTCACAAATAAAGATGCAACCCCAAGATCCCCTAGAAGAAATTAACTTGAGCAAAGAAGATGATAGAAGTCCAACCTATATCAGTGCAAACATCGATCCTGGCCTGAAAGTTGAGGTGATAATGCTACTCAAAGAATTTAAAGATTGTTTTTCTTGGGATTATAATGAAATTCTAGGTTTAAGAGGAGATTCGTGAAGGAAAATTGCGATCAAAAGCGCAGCGAAATTTAAAATTTTCCTTTAGCGATCCTTACGAATGAGCATGGTCAGTGATAGAAATATTTACCTCTTGTGGCGATTCAGACCTTTGATGTTGTGATCACGAGCGTTGATGAAGAACAACACCTCTACTCAGTCCACACGAACAGATCGCTTCCGATCACAGTGCTAGCTGATCACGAACGGAAACCTTGAGTGAGAGAGAGAATCAAAAACGAAATTGCATCAAGTGAAATTGCTTCATCACAAGGGATCTATTTATAGAATCACTCGTATGGGCTACAAGCTAAAAGCCCAATTAAGGCTATAAGCTAAAAGCCCAATTAAGCTTATGGACATCATACCTTATGATGTACCATATATCACTTATCCACGTGGTACCTTACCACTTTCCGTATTACACTTAAGTGCACCGTACCTTACGGTGTTCCTTATTTATTCTATCTCTCATCAACCTGTCCGTATGTGTGTGACCCTGTAGGTTTTCGCGATGTTGGCAATTATATTAAATCACACATTTAATATAATAAACAATGAGCGGTATCTAGCAACACATCACTGTTACCCAAGTCACGAAAATGTCATGTGATCTGACCAAACCTTTTCCGTGATAATATTTGTGTTGTACAATTACCCTTTTTCCCTCATGTCTATATTGAACATAAGGCATACACTGTGTCACCCTTGTCCAATTCAATATTGGGCCCTTAGACATTTATCCTGTTATGCAGGATGAGCAAATTCCATCTAGGTCACTCATGTCCCTTAGCATGCTTTGTGAAGTACCCATCAACCATCTTTATAGTCATCCAATGACGTTTGATCAGCAATAAAGTACTTGACTCTACATCTAGGGTCCATAGTGGTTTCAGGTCGAAGGGTGGTATACACCATTATCATCATGAGAATAACTTATGATACTTTGCATAACATTCTATGTAGTATTCTCATAGCGGGTCAATCTAGTATAAATATTACTCCTAATATTCATACCTATGTCAAGACTTGATAACTTCTTATCTATGATCCATGAGATGTGATCATCAATCTATCTTCATAATAATCTTAATGCTTTAATGTTATCCCACTTCACATTAAAGCTTGACTACAGATACTTTAAGAATAGTGTCTTATGTTTAATGGGATCTCATGATTAAGTCACACTTAACATTTCATTAAACAAATAAACCATTCTAGGGATTTTATTATTTTGGAAAGCAAACATAATAAAGAAATTCCTTTTATTATTAATAAATAATTTGATACAAGTACCAAAAGTATTGGCCTCTAGGGCTTACACCAACAATTCGATGGAATTAAATCTGCCAACAAAGTCTGGGAAGAAGCCGGTGAAGCAGTTAACGAGATGATTCGCCCCTGAAATTATGTCGAAGATCAAGCAGGAGATCGAAAGGCTCCTGAAAAGAAAGTTCATTAGAATGATAATGTATGTTCAAATATATTAAAAAGAATGGGACTTTGAGGTTGTGCATTTATTTCATAGATTTGCATATTGTCACCCCAAAATATGAATATCCTAGGCCCATTGCAGATGAGGATGTTCCAAAAACGTCATTTCGTTGCATAGGAGTCTTAGGCGTCTATGAGTGGGTGGTGTTGCCATTCGGTCTGAAAATTTCCTGGGTAACCTGCCATAGGGTAATGAACTCTATTTCCCATGAATATATTAATACATTTATGCATATTTATATGGATGATATAGTGATTAAGTTTTTGTCAAAACATGGTCATTTAGACCACCTTTGACAGTCATTCGAAAGAATGAGGAAGCATGGGCTTAAGATGAATTATCTTAAATATGTGTTTTGTGTATAGGAAGGAGCTTCTTATATTGTGTTGTCCATAATAAAGATATCGAATTAAATGAAAATAAAACAAAGGCCATCATGGATATGAAGCCCTCTTTAATTGAAAAATAGTTGTAATCATTATTAGGAAAGATCAACTTCTTGAGAAGGTTTATATCAAACCTTAGTGGCAAGACACAAGCTTTCTTTCTATTGTTGTTCCTGAAGAATGAAGGTTTTGTTTGGCAGTTGGAGCATCAAAAGGCATTCGACCAAATAAAAGAATACTCAAAGAATCCTCCAATGTTGGCTCCGCCTGTTACAAATAAGTCTATGAGATTGTACATTTATATGTCGAATTTAACAATGGGAAGTGTGTTAGTCAAATAGAATGATAATGGTGTCGAAAGATCCATTTATTACCTTAGTCGACTTCTAAATGACACATAAACTAGGTATATCTTGACTGAAAAGTTGTGACACATAAACAAGTGAAAGGCTCAAGAACAAGTTTTGTGCAAAAAGTCACTTTATCAAAATGGCAATGTGCACTTTCTTCCCAAAATGGATATAAAGTATGGCCTTGCATTAAATGCTTGAAATGAGACCTCTAACAGTTGTGAAAGCAATTAATTATGGAGTTCCTAACAAGTTTAAGGCCTGCAAAGTAGAGGTTATACAACACAACTTTGAATTTGAATTTTGGTCATCACAAAATGCCTTGCAATTCAAGTGATAAAACCCTAACTTCATCTCTTCGATTATACCTACTAAAAAATGATCTCAAGGAGTTCTTGGACATTTTGGAAAGCTTGCAATATGTACTACAACACATCTTTGAATCAATTTTAAATATTCCCCTTGGAACTATATGAAAAAGTTCCATGAAGTTGGGTCAAAATCCTGACCAAATTAGGGCAAAATTTCACAAAGTGTTTTGTTTCATGACCACATGTTCTTAAAATTATAACTTGAGACCCAAGCATTTTTGGAAGAAGTTGTGTGAATCAAAGTTGTATTTCTCATGGAGATATATAACTTTCATGTTGGAAGTTTCTTTTGAATCATCTTGCATCATGGTGGAAATTTTGCTCAAAGTTGTGAAAAAATAAAAAAATTTCAATACTTAGAAAAATTTCTAAGTTTAGAAATTTTCACTTTTCAAAATGGAATTTTGAATTTTGGATTTCTGGATGAATAAGTTTCATATTTTGACATGTTTTGATTAATTTTGATCTTTGACATTTGAATTTGACAAAAAGTCAAAGTTTGACTTTTGAGTATATTGTTGACTGAAAATTCATCTGTCAATCCAATGGACTTAAGCAATGTTCTGAGCCATGTCATTAGGTAAAAATGATGCAATTGGAATCTTGAGATCATGCCTTAAACCAATTGAGCATTTTCTAGGTCAAAAATCAGAAATTGTCCTTTCCCAGTAAAAACCCTGATTTTGACCATTTTGCCATTTTGGAGATTTGATCAAATTTCTTGAGGAATTATGGTTCAAACTTGATAAAATGATACATATGAGTTTAAAATGTTGATGTGGATCAAAAATTATAAAGTTTGACTATAAATTGGCCATAGTTGACTTTTTCCCCAATATAGTTAATTTTTAGGTAAACTGCTCAATTGACTGACCAAAAGTGTGATCAAAAGCTTGAAACTTGACATGAGTAATCTTGAGGATCCATAATGGTCCATGAAATTCATATGGGGCATCGGAAGTTCAAAAATCCTTGTGCAAACTGAAACCCTAATTTTGGTCATCAGTGCTTAAGGAGGTGTCTTGAGATGATCAACCCTAGTGCAGTCTTGAGTCAAAGGAGATCTTGTGAGCAAAATCTTGAAAGTGAGAGGGGAAATTTTTGGGTACAACACATGCCAAACAATTTTGATTTAATTGGTGTTGAAGGATTTAAAAATTCAAGTCATAAAACCACTTGTCCTACAATTAGATAACAAGTCAGCCATTAGTTTGACTAAAAAATGAATTCTTTATGGCAGGAGTAAGCATATATAAACTAAACTACATTTCTTAAGGTAGCGAGTGAATCAAGAAAGATAGAAGTGAAGCAGTATCCAAATAAATATCAACTTCGAATATTTTACCTAAGAGATTGAAGATTAATAGATTCTTTGCATTTAAGAAAAAGTTATGAGTTATTCAATTCCAATAATTTACATGCTTTGTTGTATTTCTTATATTGGATTATTGGAAGCAAGGCCGGCCCAAACAGTTTAAAGGTCATGTTCTAAATATTTAAATAGGCCTTCTAATAAAAAAAAAATATTTTTTTTAAATGATCAATTATAAATAATATTAAAAATTAGATAAAAATTTTATTTAAAGATATTTTTGCAGAACTTTAATTCATACAAACATTATTCAGATATCTTTTCTATTCGCATAATTTTTATTTTTCTAGATCTCATAGATATTAATTTTTCGTAATTAAATTTCAATTCACATTTCGACAAAAATATAAACATTCACAAATTTAAGTATTAAATTATTTTATGTTTATGAATTTATAATTTAGATACATCGTGCGAAGAGCTATTACACTTGCATCAGCTAACATAAACAAACTATGATATTAATATGTACAATTTACAAATATAAAATTTTCATAGAAAACATATATTAATATTATATTTTAAAAAATACATAAAAAATTTATTAGTAGCTAGGCATGAAGAAAATTGAATTAGCAAGAAAAGTTATAAAATATTATAAATACTATGTTAAACTAGACTAAAAGAAATTGTTTATCATTATTATTATTTTCTGCCAGCAATTGCAATGACGTAACTTCTTGTTAAGTTTGAAAAAATCTCTTACTATCTAATCCAAGTGCTTTATTAATTTATTATCAAATTATTCATAATTATATAATTAAAAATAATTTAATTTACTATATAATATGCTATTAAATAATAAATTTTAATAATATAATAAAAAAATTTATATTTGTGTATATTTCACTTAAAATATTTTAAAATTGAAAAGTACCAATATCAATATAATGTTTTTGTGACAATTAATTAAAATGGTAATTTTTTATGAATAGGATATCTCCAAAATAAAATTGCATATTTCACAAAAAGTATAAAACAATTACAAGAAACCCGGTGGAGGGTTGATCCCACAAACTTTTTTGCAATCAAATATCCATTTTTAGGGATGTCAAACAATATGCATATACTCTACGTAAATAATAATATTATACAATTTTAGCATTTAGAATCATTTAGAAACTGATAAGTGTTAAAGTTAGTTAGTTGATTCACACTCAAGTAATCTCACTTTGTATATAAACAGATTGGTTGTAATGTTCGATACTACTCAATTTCAATATTACTTCTTCACATTACACTTCAATACTCTCTACTCTCTCAATTACATTTCCTCCTATTTGAGTTCAACTAGAGTTTGCGCAAACATTATTGACTTTAAGATGAATGTAATCACTACATATGAAAAATATATATTAATCCCATACTAAAATTTAAAATAAATGTAAGTTAAAATCTAGAAAATTCTCAATTGTTAAAATATTATAGACATAAACTTGTAGGCTCAGAAACAACATAAAAATAATTTTTAAATTTAAAAGTTAAAGATATTATAATAGATAGTAATGAATGTGTAAAAAAATTAAAATGCCAGAATTTAAATCTAAAATTAATAAAGTAGAAGATAGTCTAAATAATATTAATTGATACCTTATTTTATTTCATAGCCATCATCTTATGTTACATAAAAATACAATTCTTGAAATTAGATAAGGAAATTAAAAAAAAAAACTAAGTGACAGCACAATTGTTATAGTGAAATTGGCCACTCTCTTTTCATTTACTGTTTTTCTCTTTTGATTTTGTTTTTTCTTTTGATTGTTTTTCTTTATTTCTTTTAAGTTTTAATTAACATTAAAAAATCACAAAAACATTAGGTTTAGCCTTTTATATTAAATTAACTTTATCAATTAATTAATTAATTATTTTAATATTTTCTAAAAAAAAATAAAATTGAATAGACTTGGGATTTTTAATTCAATTTCTTTTCATAACAAAAACAAACAAAAAAATTCCTTTCACCTAGGATTTTAGACGTATTTTCAATTCATGCGTGTGTTTATTTACTTTCACATTTTTTTATTATTGTAACTGCCTACTGGTTTGTAATAATGATTAGGATTTTACTTTCCACATTTTTATAATGTATTTCTCTCAAAGCCGTGTAATAACTTAAGATTTATTTTTCTGCATTTTATTTTTCGTATATTTATTATTTTATTATTTTACTATATTACTGTTAGTAAATAGGATTGCATGGAAAGACTGTAAATTAAAATGTTAGCTAACTTAACAAAAAGACAAAAAAAACTGAATCAATACACTTGCACATATTCACCTCTAGGGTACCCCCACTCCGGTTGCCTTCGAAAACAGTCACAAATCTCGAAATGTGAGAGACTTTAGTGGCTACCCTTTAGTTTAAAAGATAAAAAATGACTCTCTCGATGTTGCTCCGGTATGATCTTAAAACTCTATGGTAGTTACTAAGGTTTCTCGCTCAGTTGCCTTTGTGACTATACGACGTCCCTTCGATTGTCCCTCAAACATCCAACGACTAGGGATACCTACTCATTAATAGTAGGATAGCATTGTCTAAAGGAAGAGAGAAAAAGAACAATCTTTCGAGTTAAGTAGATAACTTTTAGATGGTTGCTCAAATAATTTTTACACTTACACAAAACTTCTTTCAAAAACATTTTCAAACACTTTGTATACATTCTCTACCATTCCGAGAAACATTACAAAGTTTGTTGTACTAAGACGTTTTCAAAAATACTTTTCAAGACACACAAAGCACAAGGTATTTCAAAATGAGCTAAGCATCTAAAAGCCCGTAGATAACTACAGACGGAAATGGTGCTAACACCTTCCCTTTTTCCATAATCTATCCCCCTTACTCAGAAAATCTCGAAAAATGTTTTTTCTGTTCTTTTCACCCTTTCCTTTGTTGGATAAAAGAAAAGTCAGTGGCGACTCTTGCTTACCGCGACATTTGCGAATATAAAATGTAAACCTGTATAACAGTCGGTTCTGCCACCGTATCACAGTCGAGTTGTAGATATTGATTTTATTAGAGTTGGTCTCTTTGATCTCCCTTCCTTTGTATATGATTAACACCCCTTGTGCTTTTAATGTAAGTGATTAAAAAAATGAGAAAAAAAATCAAAAAAATGTAAAATCTTTAGACAAATTTCAGCAAAAAAAAATCCAATTATTGTTTATTAAGTTGTTTTTTTAATAGAAATTTTATCCTAAATATATGTTTAATATTGAGACAGATTACAACTATATAGAAAATTAGATATAGATTTCAGGCAAAAATAGAATTTTTATATATATTATTAATTTTTTTAAAATTGTATGCCAAAATATAATTACTAAATGAATACAATTTTTTTAAACCTCACTTACCTCTTTCATTCAATAATTAACCAAAATACTATGTCACAATGTTATTGCACATATTACTTTTTGTAATATGTAATACAGGTAAAACTAATGTAGTAGCATATATATATTTTTAGCAGGAAGTCACTACACAAGCCAAAATTAATGATACATATGGGTTGTTTAAAAAAAATTTAGAGACTTTGAATATCACATGGAAAGAAAGTAGAATTCTTTTGTTAAATATTAAAACAGAACATGCTTAAAGTCAGATTTTAAATTTTCATCAACTTTAGTTCTATGTGACAGTTTTTTTTTTCTCACTGTATCGTGCCACACCTATTTCATATAATTTTATAAATTCCATCACAACTTAAATAAAGGAATATTTATTCTTTTCCATATTTTTTTTCTTCGTATTCTTGCATTTTTTATAAGAACAATAAATAATTCATTGATCATAAGGTTTTTTTTGATAATATTGATGCACTTCATTCTCATACTCAATATTTAATCTATTGTCTTTTATTTAACTATGATCCATAATTACGAATTTTCTGAAAATAAATTTAAAATTTTACATAAATCTTAAACAAATTAATAAAACAACAATGAATATTTGATCTTATTAAAATAACCATAACATTAAACTTTCAATCTCAATAAAAAGGACAACAACAATAACAACAACAACATTAAACTTTTTTGTCTCAAAAACAACATTAACATTAAAAAATCTTAAATATCTCAATAACAACAACAACAATAATAGAGAAATTAATTTTGTATCAGAAACGCAATGTGAGAGTCAAAAAAATAAATTGATATGATGAGTTTCGAGTTTTCTTCTATACCTATGTTTACTTCGTTCATCTTAGAAGATGAAATTTGTTTTGGTTTAATGGAGAATATTAAGAAGGTTCTATGTTCGTTAGGGCTTAAAAATCTTAGGATAAAAGTATAAGTGAACAAGAGCTTACATAATAATTTTATAAATTAAAGACTTGTTAATTTACCTCTTGGTTGGATTTTAGAATGGGAGGAATATCTAATTTAAACATTAATAAATAAATAGAATAAAATAAAGGTATTATTTTTATATAAAAAATGAAAACATAAAAAATTAGTTGCTAAAAATCAAAGTTTGTCCATTAGGAAATTTTCCCTTTAGTTTTAAGTCCAACTGAAGGAATAGACGACTTCTATCATAGACAAAAAGCAGTGAATGATAAGCAGGCCCGACCTTTAGCAGGTGCAGGGCTACAGCTCTGGCCCCAAATTTTTGAGGACCCATTTATTTTATTAATTATTAAAATAATACATTCTACACCTATTATTTCGAAAATGGGTATTAAATGATTACTTTCAAAAATATTCTACACCTTTTTTAAATATAGGTGTAAAATCATTTTTCTCAAAAGTCCCCAATTTTTTCAATGTATAAATTTTTAGTCTTTTTGACCTATTTTTTAATTTAAAACAAAGCCCCCTGATTGATTCAGCCGACCTTGATGAAAATAAATATCAAATACAATTTCTTACCATTTAATATTATATTTTTTAGATGCAATTTCTTTTAAGAATGATTTGGAAGAGGTTTTTCAAGTGAGACAAACAATAAATCATTGAATATTTATACTGATGACAACATCGAGAAATTTATCCTATAACAACAACACAACAACAACACACCATAAACAACAATAAAACCAACGACAACAACAACACAAAACCGAGTTTGGTTAGGGGACGAGTAAAAATATTGAAGGCAAAAATATAAGTTTATGGCAAAAGTGAGAACATGATGCCTTATTACTTCAACGAAGGGAATAATTGACTTATTTTTTAAATTAAAATAAATATAAAAACTAAGACACGTTTTAATAATGATTTTACCTTACTTGATTAAATTAAAAATATAAATTTTTATTCAAAAATATAATATTTATATAGTAGTGTAATAGATAAAAATTGGCACATTTTCATCTTAAAGTAATTCTAAAAATAATTCCGTTTTGTCAATCATCAAAACAAAATAGATATCATATGAAAAATCGATGTTATTCTAATAGTGTTATTGGTTTTAAGATGAATGTTTAATCATTACATATGAAAAATATATTAATCACATATTAAAATTGAATATAAATGTAAGTTAAGTTCTAAAAATCCCAATTGTTAAAATGTTATAAATATAAAATTGTAGGCTTAAAAGCAACATAAAAAATACTAGTTTTCAATTGAAATACTAAAGATATTATGATAGATAGTAATGAATGTATGAAAAACTAAAATGCCCTAATTGATACCTAAAATTAATATAAAAATAAGATAGCCTAAATAATATAAATTGATATCTTATTTTCTTTAATAGCCATCATTTTAAATTACAAAGTGATAAAAATACAAATCTTGGAATTAGATGTGGATTTTTCTGTTGCTTTTTTTCTATAAAAACACAATTTGGTGTCATTACAAACACACAAGCTAATTGACAGCACAATTATTGTAGTGAAATTGGCCACTCTTGAAAAATGGTCCTCTAAACAAAATTAAGAAGGTATAAACTCTTCTGCCTCTACACATTTACACCAATTTTTGACACACTCCGCTATCTGAGTTCTTGGACACCTGTTTTTAGGACAATCTGAATCACTAAAACATCGTTTCCTTGGATAGATGAATGCTGTAAGGAGAAAATTAGATGATAATCTAATGTAAATTAAAATATTCAATATGAACTAAGTAAGAAAATCTGAAAAGGATAAAAATGACTTACATTCCACTTTTGTAGCAGCAAACAATAGAGAAAATATTAAAATCGTGACATAAACAAACTTTACAATTTTAGCCATATTTCACCCTTTTGATTTAATAAATGGTTTTATCATTTTATATATTAGTATAAAGTTGATCCTTCTTTACATCAGTAAAATAATGTTTAGCTCTTGGGGAATTGTAAAAAACACTTCATAAAATTCCAATAATTATTAAATGTCACTTCATAAAATTGTAATTCACTAAATGTTCTGTATTTGTGTTTGCCTCTTTAACACACTTAATCAAAAGAGTAAATCTATTATAAATAAATAAATAAACACTACAACTTTGATTTCAAGTTTAATTATTGGTATTTTATAACTATTTTAATTTTATAATATATTTGCGGTTTCGTGCCGTCATAAACACTACAACTTTTCATATGGGGTTTCTATTTTGAATTACAAATTGTGTGTCTTATCGTTCTTATGTTGTATATGATTTTAAGTTTTTCGTGTTACAGCTTTCAATGTTGTTTAGTTGGGAAGGAGACGGTTGATCTGTGTTGGATAGGACCAGAAAGCTGCTAATAATTGCACAAGTCTGCAAATGTTGTAAGTGGTGGAACTAGATCTGCTTTGGGTTTTATTGAAGCGTCTTTATGTTGATTACAGGGAAAAGTCCAAGCTAGATTTTACCGTTTATCCTTTTTCTCAGGTTTCAACCTCTTGTTCAACCATATAACAATGTTCTTTCAACCCATTCCCTCCTTGAACACACATATGTTAATGTACTTCTCGACAACGAAGTTGTTTACGACATTTGGAGGCGCTCTCTTGATAATGAGAGTCCCACTTTCAAGCCATCACAATTTATTTATTTTAAATCGACATACCTTTTATTCTAAAGATAGTTTCGTTTTGATATTGATATTTTTTTAATTATAAAATCATTCTATTTCAGTATCACCATGAGAAAATAAAAAATAACACTACAAATGATTCATTGAAAGATTATAAACAATAAATACATCATAGAGAAAATAAAAAGTAGCACTATATTATTTTATTAAAGGTTACAAATATTTCGCTGTGCTTATTAATCATTCATAACAATAATCAATTACCAATAATTGATGATAGATACAACTATTTATTACTCAATTAATTTCACAATAAAATGATGTTTTTGTATTCTCATATTTTGTTTTGAATGTGGTAAGTTGTTAAATATTGATGAGACAGTTGAGTTAATTTTTAAAATTTTAATAATTACAAATTATAATTACTATAAACATAATAAAATGAATGATATGTAATGCATTTAATTGTATGAAATGAAAAGTATTTTGATAAAAAGTAAAAAATTTAATAACATTATTACAACTTAAATATTATAATTACTATTAAATATCCCTTATGTTTATTGATGTATTGTGTTTTCCTCTTTATGACATTTAATAAAAAGGTAAAATAAAAAACTTATCAATCATAAGTAGTCTTTGAATATTTAAAATATACAAAGCACATATTGAAATTTTAGTTCCAGAGACTTTATTTCTTTCTATTGAGTTGTAAAGTAAATATACTCCCCCCTTGAATTCTTTTTATTTTATTTTATGATAGTTGTCATTTTCCTCAAATAAAGAAAGAACTCATTTACTTCCAAGAAGCCCCTACACCTCCATTTCCAATAACCAATACAATATCCATTTAAACTGTTTTGGCATGCCAACACTAGCATTGTGTCCACCTTTTGCTTCTTTACAAAACCTGGTATTTTTTTCACAGATTCGATAAATTGAAAATTTGGATCAACTATCAGAAAGATGACCTTTTCATAAGAAAAAAAAATCAAAAAATGTAAAATTTTTAGACAAATTTCAGCAAAAAAATCCAATTGTTGTTTATTAAATTGTTTTTTTAATAGAAATTTTATCCCAAATATATGTTTAATAGTGAGACAGATTTCAGACAGATTGCAACTATATAGAAAATTAGATATAGATTTCAGGCAAAAATAGAATTTTTATATATTTTATTATTTTTTTAAAAATTTTATGCCAAAGTATAATTACTAAATGAATACAATTCTTTTAAACCTCACTTACCTCTTTCATTCAATAATTAACCCAAATACTATGTCACAATGTTATTGCATATATTAATTTTTGTAATATGTAATACAGGTAAAACTAATGTAGTAGCATATATTTTTTTTTTAGCAGGAAGTCACTACACAAGCCAAAATTAATTATACATATGTGTTGTTTAAAAAAAATTTAGAGACTTTGAATATCACACGGAAAGAAAGTAGAATTCTTTTTTTAAATATTAAAACAGATTAAAATATATATTTTTGAAAAGTAAACTATGCAAAACTCTAACCAAGGGCGAAGCAGCAAAACAAAACATGCTTAAAGTCAGATTTTAAATTTTCATTAACTTTAGTTCTATGTGACAGTTTTTTTTTTTTTTCACTGTATCGTGCCACACCTATTTCATATAATTTTATAAATTCCATCACAACTTAAATAATGGAATATTTAGTCTTTTCCATATTTTTTCGTATTCTCGCATTTCTTATAAGAACAATAAATAATTCATTTATCATAAGGTTTCTTTTGATAATATTGATGCACTTCATTCTCATACTCAATATTTAATCTATTGTCTTTTATTTAATTATGATCTATAATTACAAATTTTCTAAAAAAATATTTAAAATTCTACATAAATCTTAAACAAATTAACACAACAACAATGAATATTTGATCTTATTAAAATAATCATAACATTAAACTTCCAATCTCAATAAAATAGCTATTACTAAAAGTACAACAACAACAATACACTAGTGCAGAAATGACTTTTTACATCGGGTAAAATTGACTTTTTACATCGGTTTTGGATCCGATGTAAAGTCAGGTGATATAGTAAATCAGGGACTTTTTACATCGGTTCTGGGACCGATGTAAAAAGTCCCTTTTTTACATCGGTTATAATATCAGAACCGATGTAATAACCTGTTATTATGCACATTTTTAAAAAAATTGATCCAGTTTTTTACATTGGTTGGAAGTAATACCCGATGTAAAAAGTACCTTTTTTACATCAGTTATAATATATGAACCGATGTAAAAAACAATTATTATGCACATTTTTTTAAAAAATTGATCCAGTTTTTTACATCGGTTGGAAGTAATACCCGATGTAAAAAGTCCCCAGTGACGCGACTTTTTACATCGGTTATTATCTCCAACCGATGTAAAAAGTCCCTTTTTGAAAGTTTTTACATCAGTTTTACTAATAACCGATGTAAAATGTATGAAATTTTTTTGTAATAGATTATTTATTTTCTGGGTTTCCCTATACAAATATAATCTGTACCCATTTTTTCATATTTTTCCAATATCAAACAGACTATATTTATGTCGCTATATGGATTTCATAGCTTTCCAACATCACATATATCACATTTAGGACGATGTTTTCATATTTTTCACAACAAACTTACAAATTGAACAATTGTATTGCAAACATGTATTGTATTACAACATACAAACTTACAATTACAAATTCTTCACAAAATATAAAACAATATTCAACTATTTATAAGTCTTTTTCAAAACTTACAATTACATAATATTCACAAAATATACATATACTAAAATATTCAACTATTTCTAAGTTTCCAAACTTGAATTACCAATATAAAATCTTCGGTAGACAACACCAAAATCATATTGCCTGACAATAAATAATAATAATTAACATCAGCAAAAAAATCAAGAAACTCAACACATGAGCAAAAACCACATGTATTGTGCAAAAACCACAACTTATACAATTCTATAAAACTCACCAAGCTAAACTTAAGTTCCATGTAAGTCAAAGAAACATTTTGCCCAACGAAGTCGCAAATCATACAAATCATCTGGTGTTAATTCTGTTGGGTCATCAAATACCTATAATACATAAATATAACAATATAGAGTTATTTTTTAAAAATTCATATTAAGTCGAAAAACAAAAAGTAAAGAACAAAGTAAAGTTATTTTTAGTACCTGCATCCAATTCTCGGTTATATTAGCAGAGACAATATCCAACATATTTTTCATCACATAGTATCCACAATCATTAGAGTTATGTTGTTGCCTTGTCTACAATTGAATGACATAATTAGTGAATATTTATCGTATATATTTAACTATAGAATTACAATTTACATCACACTTACATTGGGATGAAGCCATGTAGCCTTTTTTCTATTTCCATTTGCCATTTGATGAATCCCAAAAGAACTAATACAGAAAGATATAAACATCACATAACTAAATATACTCGCCAATGAAAAATCACATAACTATTAGTTGTCAATGAAAGTCACATGAAAGATAAACTTACTTTGTAATAATTTTCTTCGTGTTCTGGTCAATTTCCCGATGAAGTGAACAAAATACGACAACTAAATTGTCTCTTGGACACATGACTATTAATTGCCAATGTCTCCTGTACGTGTGTGTGGAAACAGAAAAGTCGCATAAAATATATGTGTTATCAAAATCAAAATTAAATAATATAAAACACAATTTCATAAAAATTCTTACCCATGAATTAATGGTAGTAAGTGGCACGCTCTGTTTTCATCACGTAACTTTTCTAGCACGTAATTTTTAACATCTTCTTGAGATTTCGCTACATTATCATTATAAATACACCTAGCAGGGTCCATAAATCCATATAATTCTGAAACGGAATTCTCAAGACAAACACGATGAATATACCTGAATAATTTTAAAATTAACATTAGAATCAAAGTGATGAGAGATATAACATATTAATAGAGATTGACTTTAATAAAACAATAAAATTTACTTACGTGCACCAAATTTGAAGAATAGACACGTCAACCTAAACCCACCAATAACTCTCTGATACATTTAGCTGAAACATAAAAATTAGAGACACTCGCACAATGACTTAATTGTATTGCCAAATGGTTATCATCCAATTTCAAAACCATGAGTAACAATCTCTGAACATCATCAACTTCCACGTCTTTTGTGCTCTCTTTTGTGCTTCCCTTTGCAGCTGAACAACTTCCTTTTCCGCTTCCATCAATAATTTCCAATTTTTGAATGCATTTAATATCACCTGTGCTTTGTGATAAACCCATAGACTTAAGTGTCTCCATTAATGATTGCTGAAACATCTTACGCTCTTCAACCAACTTTTCTTCAAGTTCAGCTCTAAGTTTTGTTTCCAATATTGCAAGTTTTTCATTTACGTCGATATGTTGACTTTTTCTTCCAAAGTAAGTGCTTTGTTTATGGTGTTTTCCAACACCACGAACACGACCTCCATGCTCAGATGTTCCAATGGCTAATGATAAGATATCGTTAAGTCCATCTGGAACAATTGCACCTTTTTCAGCTTCTTGAACAAGAGAATCCTACAAAATGCAAAAACATCAATTAATCAATCACAAATATAATGATACTTTGTAATAATTTTTCGTTGTTTACTTACAATTTTTTGGGCAACCTCTGGTGTAGATTTTGATGTGTATTCTCCTCCTTTCTTTTGTCGTGCTCTCTTCCATAACTCATGGCGTGATGGTGGAGATTGACTATCATTATCATCTAATGTGGAATTATCTCTCGATGATGACTTTTCTTTCATAATTTTCTCCTCAAGTAAGCGATACCCTCCACGAGACAATACATGTGGGTATAAATTCTTGGCCACATTATCCTTACCCTTCTGACTTTTTTCCTATTATAAACTCAAACAAATAATTAATCACTAAATATAATAAAAATGTTATGCACACAAAAACATATAACTCCTACTAACCTTAAATTCAGGGGTATCTCGAATCTTGAGAAACTCTTTCCAGGCGTCTTCTGTAATAAAGTTATACTTGACACATGGAGGAGGATCATTTTCTATGGGATGATGAATATATCTATCTGTGAGTTGTGTCTTAAAACCTCTCCATCGCTCTCTCGCATATTTAATCCATTCTTTCTTCAACCTATCATTCTTTGGATCTTTACATTCTGGAATAGTAAAATGAGCCTACAAATGTAGTATATGTCATATGTTGTTAATTAGTATATGATTATAAAATATAATAAAGTATTGTATTTAAAATACCTGAATATCAGTCCAAATAGCATCTTTTACGCCTTCATCTACTTCTTTCCAATCATTTTTCACAATGCTACAATACTGTCGAGCAAGAGATGCTATATAACTCTTGAAATTTGTAGCATTTTTACCAACACCAATACATTCATAGGTTCTTGCATTAAACTCGACCTTTATCTTTTCACCTGTTTGATGAACTTTGTCATTTGTGTCATTAAAGTGGGACCTCTAACTCTTCTTTTATTGGGGTTTGAATCACCCATGTATCTGTTTACACAAAATAAAAATAATTAGAAATAATATTAAGCACAAAATAAAAACAATTAGAAATAAAATTAAGTACAAAATAAAAACAATTAGAAAATAAAGTAACGTGGAATTAACTTATACAAAAAATCTTACTAGTCCTCCCATATCCCTTCTTCATGGTCTATGCGAATAGCATGCACATCATCCCCTTCATTTTCTTCAGTGAATGTAGTCACATTTGTTGAGAAAGGATGAGTTTAAAAAATATCAAGGTTCTCATCATGATTTTCGTCACTATCATGGACCTTTCCTTGTAAAACCACTGACCACTTTTTATTAGAAGGATCTGTGACATAAAACACTTGTTTTGCTTGAGATGCCATGATGAATGGTTCGTTCGCATAAGCTAACTTGCTAAGATCAACCAGTGTAACTCCAAATTCATCGATTCTGACACCACTGTTGATATCAATCCATTTGCATTTAAATACAGGAACTTTAAACACAACATAATTAACTTCCCAAATCTCTTCAATCACCCCAAAGTACGGTGTAGATGCCATAACCGGGTTTTTATCTTTAGCACTAGAGAAGTACATGGACCCGGCCACAATCATTACCCTACTATTTTGCGTGGTACTACGGTCATCCTTTGACTTTGTATAAAAAGATGTTTTATTAATATCATATCCACTCCAAGTTATTAGGTTACATTTAGGCCCATAAGACAACCACTTAATTGTATTAGAAACACTATCTTCATTAGCAATTCTTTCTTTAAACCACTCAGAGAAACTCTTATTATGCTCTTTTAACAACTCTCTTTCATTCATCTTGGGGTACTTTTTCTTTACGATGCTTTTGTGAGCAGATAAGTAAGGTTGAACTTCATCTATGTTATTCAATATATACAAATGCGCTTGAACAACCACATCAATACTTAAGCTCTTGACTTTTAAACCTTGTGTACCCACACCCTCATATCTTCCATCATGACGAGACTTGGGAACCCCTACAACATCCACTCCTGACAAATAGTTAGAACAAAACTCAATTGCTTCTTCTGCAATGTACCTCTCAATAATCGATGCTTCCGGACGGTGTGGGTTTTTTGTATACCCTTTTAGAATCTTCATGTATCGCTCTATTGGATACATCCACCATAAAAAAACTGGACCACATAATCTAATCTCCCTTACTAGATGAACAATCAAGTGAACCATAATGTCAAAAAATGAAGGAGGAAAATACATCTCTAATTGGCACAAGATAACTGCAGCCTCCTTTTCCAAATCGTCTAACTTTAGTGGATCAATGGTTTTACAACAAATTGCATTGAAAAATAAGCATAACCTAGTTATGGTCTTCCTTACGTTGTTAGGCAATATCCCACGAATAGCCAATGGTAGTAGTTGTTGCATTAAGACATGACAGTCGTGAGATTTTAAGCCAACTAATTTAAAATCTTTAACTGATACAAGCCTCTTGACATTTGATGAGTAACCATGCGGTACTTTGATACTTTGTAAACACTCACAAAAACTTGTTTTCTCTTTTTTAGACAAAGTGTAGCAGGCAGGAGGCAAATATGTCTTGTTACCTATATATTGTGGGGTTAACTCTTCTCGTATACCCATCAAACCCAAATCCAGACGAGCATTAATACCATCTTTTTTCTTGCCTTGAATGTTGAGAAGTGTTCCGATTACACTATCGCATACATTTTTCTCCACATGCATCACATCAATACAATGTCTTACATCAAGACTAGACCAATATGGAAGATCGAAGAAAATCGATCTCTTTTTCCATACATTTTTCACAGTAGATCGTTTTTGGTACTTTCCAAAGATAGCATCAAGTCCCTGTTGTCGCTGATAAACTTCCTCTCCAGACAAGGGCTTTGGAGCAACACCATGCTCTTGTTCCCCATTGAAAGCTTTCCGCAATCTACGATATGGATGATAACGTTTTAGAAATTTTCGATGCCCGAGATAAACGGTCTTCTTTCCTTTTTCAAGCTGATGGTAACAAGTGTCTTTTTCACATATAGGACACGCATTATGCCCTTTAACTTTATACCCAGACAAATTACCATATGCCGGAAAATCATTGATGGTGCAAAACAACATGGCACGCATATTGAACTGTTCGCCAGAATACGCATCAAAAACATCCACCCCTTCCTCCCACAACACTCTTAAATCATCAATCAGTGGACTTAGATAAACGTCTATGTCATTTCCTGGTTGTTTTGGGCCCGATATCATCATCGATAACATAATATATTTACGCTTCATGCACAGCCTAGGAGATAGGTTGTAAATCATCAAGAGAACAGGCCAAGAACTATGGTTAGTACTCAGATTACCGAACGGATTCATTCCATCAGTAGCAAGTCCAAGTCTAAGGTTTCTCGACTCTTTTCCAAAATTTGGAAACAAAGAATCTATTTTCTTCCATTGCAAAGAATCAGCTACATGACGAATTTGTCCATCATATTTTCTTTCTTCTGCATGCCATCTAAGATTCTTTGCGTCATCTGCATTGGCGAATAATCTCTTGAACCTTGAAATTATTGGTAGGTACCATACCACTTTCGCAGGAGGACCCTTTTTTACCACCTCATCATCAATTGACTCACCATCTTTCTTTTTGTAGCGTGAAGCCTTACACTTTGGACAATGATTATACTTTTCATACTCTTTTCTGTATAATATGCAATCATTAGGGCATGTGTGTATCTTTTCATACTCCAAACCCATTGGACACAATATTTTCTTCGCCTCGTAATAACGACTTGGCATTACATTACCTTCTGGAAGCATTTCGGTCAACAATTCAAGCAACTCGGTAAAACTTTTGTCAGTCCACCCATTCTTTGCCTTCAGATTAAATAATTTTAACACGGCTGACAGACGTGTAAATTTTTTGCATCCCGGGTACAATGGTTTATCCTTGTTATTGCATATAGTATCATACGTATGTGCCCTCTTAAACGAATCTTGTCCAATATCACGCATCATGTCTTCTAGACGATCATCCATTTCTACACTAACACCATCTCTTTGAGACACGTTTGACTTTGCTACTACTTCACCGTGCCATATCCATTTTGTATAACTTTGACAAATCCCTACACAAATTAGATGATCCATGATTTCTTTCTTACTACGTTTTGGTTCTTTATTTGCACAACGAATACATGGACAGAGAAAAAGCGTAGGAATACTTTTGTCAGCATTACTTTCAGCAAACTGTAGAAATTCCATCACTCCATGTTCGTACTCGTCACTTAATCGATTAGCTCTCATCCAACTACGATCCATAACTATGTTCACACGGAGGAAGGTCTGACGAACGGTGTGTCCGCGGCTGTGCTACTTCACGGAGATTCTGAGATTGCAAGTTGCGCTGCTTCGCGGAGAAAGACAAATAGAATCAAATTTCAATGGCAAGGTGATAACTCTATTAAGTTTGATAGGTTAAAGATAAACAATGTGTTTCTGAGAGGACCATTAATTCTTTTGTCATAGGTTTCTAAATTTTCCACTTCTTTTATTTGGTGAGCATAAAAATAGGAGAAAGGGATTCAAATATAATAGTATAATAATAGTAACAATAATGGAACAAAGTATAAAACACACGAGTAACAAAGTGTAATTTATATGAGGCCAATGATTAAACTATTTTTGGCCAATGATTAAAATATGAGGCCACTTTGTTATTTTCAATTTTATCTTTTCTTCTTCAATTTTAACTCCTTTGATGTTTTAATCGTATTATATATATTTTTTTATTTCTTGTTAGTAATAATTTTTAAATCAGTATATATAAACACTACACTAACACAAAGACACTCTCTTAAATTTTTTTCAAAACCTTGTCCATATGTTTTTCTCAAACCATTGTTCTTAACAAATAAAATATCCAATTATTTTGAAAAAACACATTTCTCATTTAACAATTTATTACTAATTGTTATTATTTTTACACTTTGCACCACTAATACATAACTGATTCTCACTGGTTTCCTTTTCTAATAATTTCAAAACGATCACCATATATTCAATTTTTGTCTCAGAACCTGTAAATACTTAATAATATAACAATCTTCATGTTTCACTCTTAACCATCATGATCATGAAATTTCACACTGCACAAACACTAACATACACCATATTTTCTTGAAACAAGTAGCTTGTTGCATTAGTTAAAGTTACTAAGTTTAGTATCTATAAACATGTATAACTTTATCTTAAGGAAGAACCATAGAAATTTAAACTATCGTATACTAGCCAACTGCATAATATTGATATGTAATGTAACATAGCATAAATGCATAAAAATGCTGAAATTGTAATGAAAAAGAAAATGCAAAAAAGAAAAGAAATAGAATTAGAACGAACCCCAGAATGATTTGCAGAATGATTTGCAGAAGACGGGACCGATGAATCGGCGACGAGGAAGCAGTTGAAACGGCGATGTAACAGGCGGCGACGGTGAGCCGTTGAAACGGCGAGGAATCGGGCGGAATCGGGCGGCGACGGTGAGCCCGTGACGGTGTTGGGTGTTGGAGGCGGTATGCATCGCGGAAGTGGTGTTGGCGGCGACGGTGTAGGCAGCGACGGTGTTGGCAGCGTCGTGGAAAAATGGGTCGAAATGGGTCGATAATGGAAAATGTACAGTTTTCGCGAATAAAAGAAAATAGTGTTTATACTTTTTTACATCGGTGGAAACCCCCACCGATATAAGGGGTTGGGCTATTACATCGGTGGAAACTCCCACCGATTTAATAGTTTGCTTTTTTTTTTTTTTAATACGTGTTAGGCTATTACATCGGTGGAAACTCCCACCGATTTAATAGTTTGCTTTTTTTTTAACACGTGTTGGGCTATTACATCGGTGGAAACTCCCACCGATTTAATAGTTTGCTTTTTTTTTTTAACACATGTTTGTCTATTACATCGGTGGAGAGTCCCAACCGATGTAATAGCTTACCTTTTTTTTTTTTACACACGTTTTTATGATTTTTCAATATAATTTATATATTAATTCAAAGAATCACTTTTTACATCGGTGTTTATTTAAACCGATGTAATAGCTTACTTTTTTTTTTTACACACGTTTTTATGATCTTTCAATATAATTTATATATTAATTCAAAGAATCACTTTTTACATCGGTGTTTATTTAAACCGATGTAATAGCTTACTTTTTTTTTTTACACACGTTTTTATGATTTATCAATATATTTTATATATTAATTCAAGCACATTTTTTACATCGGTTTGTATTTAAACCGATGTAATAGCTTACTTTTTTTTTACACACGTTTTTATTTACAAAAATGTCACCGTGTTTTTTTTCTGGAAATCTTTTACATCGGTGGATGAGATTGCCCGATGTAATAGGTGACAAAAAAAAAATTTTCCCTTATTTTTTATATCATTGAAAATAAATACCTGATGTAAAAAGTTTGTTAACTGTATTTTTTACATCACCTATTTTGATACCCGATGTAAAAACCTTTTCTCAAATGTCTTTTTTTTAGTAGTGATAACAACAAGATTGATTGGGCCGACCTTGATGAAAATAAATATCAAATACAATCTCTTACCATTTAATACTATATTTTTGAGATGCAATTTCTTTTAAGAATGATTTGGAAGAGGTTTTTCAAGTGAGACAGGCAATAAATCATTGAATATTTATACTGATGACAACATTGAGAAATTTGTCCTACAACAACAACACAACAGTAATACATCATAAACAATAATAAAATTAACGAAAACAACAACACAAAACCGAGTTTGGTTAGGGGACGAGTAAAAATATTGAAGGCAAAAATATAAGTTTATGGCAAAAGTGAGAACATGATGCCTTATTACTTCAACGAAGGGAATAATTCACTTATTTTTTAAATTAAAATTAAAATTAAAATTAAGGCACGTTTTAAAAATGATTTTACCTTACTTGATTAAATTAAAAATATAAATTTTTATTTAAAAATATAATATTTATAGTAGTGTAATAGATAAAAATTGACACATTTTCATCTTAAAGTAATTCTAAAAATAATTTCGTTTTGTCAATCGCCAAAACAAAATAGATATCATATGAAAAATCGATGTTATTCTAATAGTGTTATTGATTTTAAGATGAATATTTAATCATTATATATGAAAAATATATTAATCACATATTAAAATTGAATATAAATGTAAGTTAAGTTCTAGAAAAATCCCAATTGTTAAAATGTTATAAATATAAAATTGTAGGCTTAAAAGCAACATAAAAAATATTAGTTTTCAATTCAAATACTAAAGATATTATGATAGATAGTAATGAATGTATGAAAAACTAAAATGCCCTAATTGATACCTAAAATTAATAAAAGATAAGATAGCCTAAATAATATAAATTGATATCTTATTTTCTTTAATAGCCATCATTTTAAATTACAAAGTGATAAAAATACAATTCTTGGAATTAGATGTGGATTTTTCTGTTGCTTTTTTTCCATAAAAACACAGTTTGGTGTCATTACAAACACACAAGCTAATTGACAGCACAATTATTGTAGTGAAATTGGCCACTCTTGAAAAATGGTCCTCTAAACAAAATTAAGAAGGTATAAACTCTTCTGCCTCTACACATTTACACCAATTTTTGACACACTCCGCTATCTGAGTTCTTGGACACCTGTTTTTAGGACAATCTGAATCACTAAAACATCGTTTCCTTGGATAGATGAATGCTGTAAGGAGAAAATTAGATGATAATCTAATGTAAATTAAATACTGAATATGAACTAAGTAAGAAAATCTGAAAAGGATAAAAATGACTTACATTCCACTTTTGTAGCAGCAAACAATAGAGAAAATATTAAAATCGTGACATAAACAAACGTTACAATTTTAGCCATATTTCACCCTTTTCATTTAATAAATGGTTTTATCATTTTATATATAAGGATAAAGTTGATACTTCTTTACATCAGTAAAATAATTTTTAGCTTTTGGGGAATTGTAAAAAACACTTCATAAAATTCCAATAATTATTAAATGTCACTTCATAAAATTGTAATTCACTAAATGTTCCGTATTTGTGTTTGCCTCTTTAACACACTTAATCAAAAGAGTAAATCTATTATAAATAAATAAAAATAAAAGTACTGGTAAATTACATTGTAATTCCTTTGATTTCAAGTTTAATTATGACTAATTATAAAGTTAAAATTTTCTTATTAAATCATAATTTTTTTATATTGATTTGATATTTAATGATGCTGAAGTGGCACACTCAGAGTTTTTATTTGTATTTTATAATTATTTTAATTTTATAATATATTTGCGGTTTCGTACCATCATAAACACTACAACTTTTTATATGGGGTTTCTATTTTGAATATTACAAATTGTGTGTCTTATCGTTATTATGTTGTATATGATTTTAAGTTTTCCGTGTTACAGCTTTCAATGTTGTTTAATTGGGAAGGAGACTGTTGATCTGTGTTGAATAGGATCAGGAAGCTGCTGATAATTGCACAAGTCTGCAATGTTGTAGGTGGTGAAACTAGATCTGTTTTGGGTTTTATTGAAGCGTCTTTATGTTGATTACAGGAAAAAGTCCAAGCTAGATTTCACCGTTAATCCTTCTTCTCAGATTTCAACCTCTTGTTCAACCATATAACAATGTTCTTTCAACCCATTCCCTCCTTGAACACACATATGTTAATGTACTTCTCGACAACGAATTTGTTTATGACATTTGGAGGCGAAAATACGTGTTCTTTAGTCCTTATGTTTAATATTTCTTAAAAATACGTGTTTATTTAAGTTAAAATTACTTTTAACAAGAATAAGTTAAAATATTGTTATAAATTCTCACACGGGTTCAAAATACTTATAAACGGGAAAAGTCTACATACTTATATAATTACTTTTACAAACGAAAAATAAGTTACAATAATTTTTTTAAACAAGAATAAATTACAAATATTTTTATAAACGGGGAAAATTTAACTATTGATATAATTAGTTTTATAAACGGGGATAAGTTCCAATTATTTTTATAAACTAGAAATTTAAATTTAATAAATGATTATATATTATAACTATATAAATATTAACCAACTGAATACATGAAATAGATTCACGGGAGATGTGAATGTATCTATGAGATACCAGCTCTAGACTGTTCATTTTAATGTTCATCTTTTAAATCTTTCTTTTGCTGCTGTTTTATATAATTGAAGTTAGAGAATCGAATGTACGATTTATTATAAGTAAAAATTAATGCTTAAAAGTTGGTGTATATTATAACTATGGTTTGTGACTATGTGAATGTTAACCAATTGAAGAATGAATTCAAACTTTATAAATGATAGTTTGATAGACATGTAATGTGAATTCAGACGGGACCCGTGCGATAGCACGTGTTTCTTACTAGTTGAAAAGTTAACAGTCTTAAATTATTTTAATATTTAAAATGAAAATGTTTTCTTTCTCTCTTTTATTATTTTTTATAGAAAAAATGATCCTAATAAACCGAACTTCGATTGTGAGATAAGTAAAGTCTGATCAAGAATTGAGGGTCTTAGTAATCCTTTTTTTTTTGGTATTAAAAACCTATTTTCTAGGGAAAAGAGAAATCTGGCCAATAATTATTTTCACCTAAAATCAAACTCTAGGTCTTGAACAATTATTCCCACCTAAAAATATGTTGATATGTTGTATTGTGCACATGCTCTTTGATATGCTTATGCTCTCATCTATCTTGAACATGAGATTGTCTTGTATTGATCTGATTTGATTGTGTAACAACCACCTAGCATGGATTTTAATTTGTGTTACTTTTTTTGTTGTGATGTGGGGTGTGGAGTGTTACTTTTTACTCGTAATTATTAGTTGTGTGCTCACTTTTTGAAACATCTGACCTATCATCTGGCCTTCAATTTTTTTAGCATAAATGTAAGTCTTTTGCTGCTAATGTTTGTTAGTGTTACAATATGCTCTGATATATGCTTATTTGTGTATTCTCCTTAATCAGAATTTTTATTGATTTTGTCTTACACATCTTGTAGAAAGGTTGTAAGTTGTTTTAGCCAAAAATATTTAAAGGGGGAGATTGTTACTCTTTTGGTTGACTATTTTAGATAAAATAACATGGGAAAAACAAGATGCATTTATGAAGAAGCCATATGTGGGACAAGATGTCCCAGCATGTATGTAAGATATGTCCTTCGTCTAAAAGATAGATTGATCAGTGAATTTAAGGAAGATTGGCTAAAACATTGTCCAAGACCATATCGAACTTAAGAAGATTTAAATTTATTTTAAATCATAACTTTTTGGACAAACAAATCATATCTTCATATAAAACAAATTTGCATCAAATAAAATCTTTTGAAGACCCTGCGGATGAAACGCTATATATAGAGGCTCATTCCTAAGAAAGAAATCATGCAAGTATTGAAGATCTAGTGTGCTAGGCATTGTTATTTGAGTGTTTGTTTTCTTGTTGTTTACTGTAAACCTCTAAAGGAGCCTAACATGAATATCCGTGGCATAGAGGTTGGTTGTTAGTTGAGCTATAATTGAATGTCTTTAATTTGTTGAAAGCATAAGATCACTAGGGTAGTGGTTGAGAGAAAGTGAGAGGAGTTTTCATATTTAAGGATAGTCCTAAATAGAAAGACATGGATATAGTATTAGAAAGTAGATACTGAACAAGATTTATTTATCTAAGACTAATTATACTAATACTATTGAGAGTAGACTTCCTTGGATGGAAAGTTACCTAGACATAGGTGATGTTGAACCGAACCGGATACTAATTATCTTGTATTATATATATATATATATATATATATATATATATATATATATATATATATATATATATATATATATATATATATATATATATATATATGGGCTAAGTGACACCTTAAATAAGTAAATCCTAAGACCTCAGTCAAAAAATTGTTGAAACTTAGACATATTATCACCGAAAATTTAATCAGTATAAACAAAAAGTGATCAAAAGATTTATGAGATGAAGTGAGGAGAGTTTGAGATTCCTAGTAGGAAACTCACTTAGAAATTAGATTCCTAGTAAGATATGTAACTTAAGGATCATCAAGGCGGATCAAGATAAGATACTATTATGAATTGTATATTTCGCAACAGAGTCTTAACTAGGACATTTACTCTGCCTTAGACCATTTTTTTCATTTTTTTTTAAATTTTAATCACTTAGGTTCTTTATTTTTTTTTTCTCTCATAACTAACAACTCGGTGAAAGGTGAATGAAATATACAATTCGAATTCAATCAACAACAATTTTGTGCTTTTCATTACAAAAGAGTCGTGTTCTCTTTATTTTTTATTTTTAAATTAAAATTATTTTTTTCTCACCACAATAGTAACAATCCATGGTGAAATGTCCCTTAATAACACACTAAAAGTATTTTTTCATATTTTCATCAACTTCAACTCTATATGACAAAGTTTATTTTTGTCACTTCACCATGTCATACATTTGTCATATAATTTTGACAAATTTCATCACCACCGAGATGATAGAATATTTCTTTCTTTCCACATTTTTTTTCTTATTTCTACATTTTTTATAAGAACAATAAAAAATCCATTTATCATCTAAAGGTTTCTTTCGGAAAATTCAAGAGAATCGACACACCTCATTCTCATGCACAACACTTAATCTTTTGAATTTTATTTAACTAGGATCCATAATTACGTACCTTTTAAAATAATTTGGAATCCTATTGTTATATTAAATTTCGACGCATATGGGTACTTGATGTATCAAGAAAAGGTTGAAGGGATGTTTTGAGAAGTTAAGTTGAGTTTATGGTATTTTCGACTAGAAAGCCTTGGGAAGACTACGGTAGGAGCTAGCTAAAGGACTTTCGTTTCTTCAATATGAGACCGTTTTTGAGACTTAACATATTTTTCACAAGTTTGATGGCTATTTCTACAAAGTGATTTGAAATGAGCCTAATTAACTATCTTTTGGCCTTACCAATTCTCGGAGGACGCGTGAAAGCTTTTGAAGGGAGAAGTGAATGCAAGCGAGAACGTGTCATTCCCTGGAGAGAAGACTGTTCGTTACAGTTATTTTGTTTATAGAATAAACAGGAGTCTTAGGATTTAAAATTTGGTGTGTTGGCATTACTATAAAATAATCAAAGTATCTTAGCAAAGTGAGAAACGAGTAATCGAGTTTTATGTACGTATTCAAACACCACTTTTTATTTTGTTTTCCCTTAAAGTTTATGTTTACATTTATTTCCCGTCGAAAACCTTTACTTTTTCCTGCTTTTACTTTCAATCTTGCATTTACTTTAAAGATTTTGACCTAGTCAAAATTACTGTCCTTTACGTAGAAAATCACATAACAATTCAATAAACTTTTTGTTCATGTATCCTAGGATCAATCTAGTCGATCCTGCAAGTAACCTTTTTGGAAAAATAATACTTTTTACAAAAATTCTTGGTAAACAAAATGGAACGCATAGTGCGACGAAGTACTAAAAGTTTTCATTTTTTATAGAAATTTGCATGTTCTTTATCTATGAAACTTTTCAAAACCGTGAGTGTGCATGAGTTTGAGAAGTGGTAGGATAACCAAGAACAACGTCACAGTTCGAAAAAGGAAATACATTAGGAAAATGGTGAAACCAAGAAATAATAACCATGAAGATTAACCTTCCAATACTGTAGGAGAGGGAACAGTTGCTGCAAATTCAGTAAAAACAATAGTTTACACGACCAATACGATGACAGTATCGTCAATGGCACAAAGTAGGCAAATATAATCCCCACCAATAACCCAGATTCACCCTGAGACTCCTAGACCAATAGCAGCTAGTTATTTTAGGCGTTACATGCCTAGTTTCACAATGCCCATGACTTGTCGAAACAATCTTATGGCATGCTAACTTTGATGGTGGCAGACTTATAAACAAATAGTTTGACATTTGTTAATAATGCAACGAATACGTATTCACTACTACAAAGATCAGGATCGGGTATGAATAATCTTGGTCGATCTACTCATTATGTGAAAATGGGATTCCCCTCCCAAGTGATGCCAACTTTCACCACAAGTTCGGTGAATGTGTTTAGGCAGCAAATGAATGAAAGTAACCATGAAATGGTTAATTTTCTTACTCGACAGATGGGTATTATATTTAACACTTTGATTCAGAATATGACTAAAAGTAACCAACAATTAGAGGCTCAGATGATGTGAATTACAGATTTATTTGGCGCCATCAGGTGCAAGTTCGACGAATGATACAACCTCAGCCAAATTGACCTATTCGAAATGAGGTAATCGTTCTCGAGGAAACTGTTGAATAGGGGAAGAAATATGCACCCTAAATTATTAAACAAACATGTACCTAGGGTAAACCAACGTCCTACTGACGTGGTAGTTAATTGAAACCATGATGCAGCCGAGTGGTCCATAAAATTTGACATGATGCCTTAGCAGGAGAAAAAAATTAGAGGCCATTGTTGAAGTAATAATCACCCGAAATAACATGAATATTGGCCTTCAGAGGCTTAATTTCTTATCTCCACTGACAGAGTATGAAATGCAAATAGAGCTCCCAAGAGATTGGAAAGTCCTCAAGTTCTCCAAGTTTGTTGGTGATGGCAGTGAATCTATAATCGAACACATTTCTTGATATATGGCTAAAGCGGGAGATATTGCTAACAATGAGAATTTGAGGATGAAATATTTTCCCAGTTCTATGACCAAGAGTGGTTTCACTTGGTTCACCATACTTCTTGCATATTCCTTCCATTATTATATTTGTTTCGAAAAGCTTTTTCATGAATAGTTCTATATGGCACTTGGCATGACTGAATATTATTTAACTTACGCACCTCTAAGGGCAATGAAAGGGCAAGTGATCGTAGACTTTATAGTTGACCATGCAATGGTTGAAACTACCTATAATTCTCTAGAATTTGAACCTTGGAAATTATATTTTGATGGTTCTAGTCATAAAGATGAGACTGGAATTGGGGTTTTGATTATTTCTCCCAACAAAATTCCAACAAAATTCAAGTACAAGATAAATGGCCCTTTCTTAAGCAATAAGGCTGAGTATGAAGCTTTGATAGTTAGCCTTGAAATTTTATTTGAATTGGGGGCAACTAGAGTCTAAATAAGAGGATATTCGGAATTGGTTGTTAAGCAGATAACTAAATAGTACAAATGTGTCAAATAAAATTTGATAATGTACTTTGACATGGAAAACCGGTTGTTGCAAAAATTTGAGTTTGTGAACATTCGAAACATCCCTCGACTAAAGAATCGAGAAGCTAACGACTTGGCTCTGATTGCTTTTGGTTATAAAGTGGCGAAAGAAAAGTTGGAAGATTCAATTGGAGATGGAAGAAGGAAAAAGAGATGAATGAGGGAGATGAAGTGTATTTGTAGAGGGAAAAAGAAATTGTCCAGTTTCTACGGATTTACAAATAAAGCAAAATCGTGGGACACACATTTGTGTTTAAGAGGCTATGTGAGGAGTTAGCATGTTTAGATTCCACTATGTTTCTAAAATATAGGTGTTTTGGACTGGGCCTTCCCGTGGCTCAATTACCAGCGAGGCCCAATCCAAGCTTTACAACATACCATGCTGAGTATAAGAATCCCCGACATGCCCCGATCATGGGTGTCGTCGAATACAATTGTGCCCGCCGGTGACCGCGAATAGCATCCCCGACGAGGGACGTCCCAGACGAGGAACATCCCAATCTAGGCCCTGCTCGAGCACACTCCTCGTAGGGAAGACTCTCAACCTCTCCGAATATCTTGGAGTCCTCAGGGTCCTGTGAAGATCGCATATTCACCTCCCTATTTTGCAGAGAGCATCATCCAGGTAGGGGACCACATGCAGGTCCCCACTACTCCATGTTGAACTTGGCAATCCCTTTATTGGGCCTATTTGGTCAGCCTAATAAAGGGACTTTGGCCCAGCGCTGGGGGCTATAAATACCCTCTATTTCAAGAGGGTCAGGTATTCATTTTATACACACCTATATACTACTTGCCTGCTCATTCTGTCCCTCACTCTGTCATCAGAGTGCCTTGCAGGTACCCCCCCCCCCCCCTCATCTCCCTTAAATCCAATTCAAATCAGCTGTGACGGTCCAACTCTGATCAGGTACGATCAATAGGGATCATGATATATCTCTGAAATTTCCACGTATCAATGAGATTTTTGAGAAAAGGTGGTCATGATCACCATGTCGTTAGAACTGTGAAGGACTATAGCGTTGAAACATTAAAAAAAATGTCCATTTTCTCTGTTTGATTGAAAAAGACATTTTAGGAGGCAATTTGTTAGCTAGAATTTTGACGCATATGGGAACTTGATGTATCAAGGAAAGGTTGAAGGTATGTTTTAACAAGTTAAGTTGAGTTCGTGGTATTTACGACTAGAAGGCCTTGGAAATACTTCGACGGGCGCTAGATGAAGGAGTTTTGTTTCTTCAGTATGAGAAGTTTTTTGAGACTTAACATACTTCTGGAGAAGTTTGTTGGCTATTTCGATAAAGTGATTTGAAATGAGGCTGATTAACTTTCTTTTGGCCTTATCCATTCTTGGAGGACGCGTGGAAACTTATGAAGAGCGAAGTGTATGCAAGCAAGAACGTGTCATTCCCTGGAGAGAAGACTGTTCATTACAGTTATTTTGATTATAGTATAAATAGGAGTCTTAGGATTTAGAATTTAGTGTGTTGACATCACTACAAAATACTCAAAATACTCAAAGTATCTGAGCAAAGTGAGAAATGAATAATTGAGTTCTATAAACATATTCAAACACCACTTTTTATTTGGCAAAGTCTTTTACCTTAAATTTTATGTTTAGCATTTATATCCTGTCAAAAACCTTTACTTTTTCCTACATTTACTTTCAATCTTGCATTTACTTTAAAGATTTCGAACCAATCGAAATTACTGTCCTTTTATGCAGAAAACCACATAACAATTCAAAAAAAATTTACACATGTGTCCTAGGATCAATCTAGTCGATCCTGAAAGTAACGTTTTTTGAATATTAGTGCTTGTATACCAAATTTTATGGTAAACACCTACACGAATCATAAAAAAAGTAACACATCAACATCAATGAATATTAGATCTTAAAAAAACAACAATAACATTAAACCTTCAATCTCAATAAAATACTAAACCTACAACAACAACAATAACATAAATAATAATAGCAACAATAACAACAACAAAAACAACAACATTAATCCCTAAGTCTCAAAATTAAACACTACTACAAAACGCGTAAACAATAACACCCTATTCACAACGGTTCTTCCAACACCATGGTGACATCTCTAAACTCACGGTGTTAATATTTTATTTTAGTTTTTTATTAAAAATTGTTAACATATAATAACGATTACAGCCATAACTGTATTTATAGAATCTGGCTTTCTTGGGTTCGAAACTCAGTGCCCTCAAATATATTATTCATTTAACCTTAAGGCGCGTATTTTCTATTTTATTTATTTTTATATATAAAATAAAGGGTTACGACCATGAGTGGAAACTTCAACCGTTGTGAGTATATTTATATGTAAGCGAATTAACTCTCACTCTTTCACAATAACATCGTATCTATCACAATAAAACCCTAGAACCCATTTTTTCTCTTCTTCTTCATCATTAGCATTCTTACTCTGCAGTATAGTTGTCAATATTATTCTTTTTACATATAAGTATTCTTCTTTTTCCTTATTCTCTCGTTTTCGTGTATGTTATTGTAATGTTTCACTTGGTTTTCCTATGAATTTTTTTTTGTTAGATAGTTTATGGCTCTTTTATTGTTGTATGTTGTTTCATGTTGTGTTGTTGACAAATAAGTTTTTGGTTTCACATGTTGATAATTTTCATGGTGTTTATAGGACTCAAGAAAAGTGAATGAAGAAACAACAACAACAACAACAAACTTCATCTAGTTTTAGAAGCTATGAAAATAAATATAAGAAGTATGAATTTATTGTGATAACTTCATCCACCTTATATTTTTTTTCATGGCTTCACAAACTAGATGAACCTCATATTGTGATGATGATGGTGGTAGAAAGAGTATAGTATGAGTTGATAAATGATTTTTCATGTGCAGCTAGCAAGTGATTATGATTCTTTACTTGTCGCTTAAAGCTTCAAGAAATGGTTATTTGTTCATTTCTCCCAATCTATGTAAATTAATTCGATATTTTTGTTGATAAATATTGTTAGTGAGTTTGTTATATCATATGTGATTGTTTGTTTCACTAACCCCTCAATGAACTTGCATTCATTTAAAAGATTTGAAAGATAATAATTTAAAAAATTAAGTTATTCTTGAAAATCAACTTAGACGATCCTGTTAGTGCGTGAGGCACTTTTAGTGAGGAGAGAAAGAGAGAATAGTAAAGGAAATAAGGATTTGTATTATTCAAATGTATAAATAATGATACACACTATGACTATTTATATACAACCCTAATTGGGCTTGGGCTAACATAACTTGGATTATATTAAATATTAAATCTAATCAAATCTAATTTAATATTTCAACACACCCCCATAATCCAAGTTGTCGAACATCCTCAAAAATAGTCAATCTGAACTATTTCTAATTTCTTTCTCAAATTCAGGAATCTGTCGATCTTCAATCCTTTGGTGAAAATTTCGGCCAACTGTGCTTCACTTGAGCAATGCCTAACTTCAAGTTAACCTTGATTTACTTTTTCCCTCAAGAAGTGAAATCTTGCTTCAATATGTTTACTTCTTTCATGCAGAACTGGATTCTTTTCCAGATTCATGACTGACTTGTTGTCAATTTGCAATACTAGAGGTTTCTTTACTTCGACAGTCATTTCTTCAAGTATAGATCTGATCCAAATTGCTTGACATGCAGCATAGGATCCCACAATATATTCAGCTTCACACGATGACAATGCCACCACAGGTTTCTCTTTCGAACACCACGAGATTAGGGCACCAAATACTTGAAAGAAATATCCAGTTGTGCTTCTTCGATCTTCCTTATCTCCACACTAATCAGCATCTGAAAAACAAAAAACTATTGCTTCTTTGCCTTCAGAATCTCGTCGAAATAGTATTCTACAATTTATTGAACCCTTTAAATATTGAAGGATTCTTCTTGTAACCTTCATATGTGACACTCTTGGTTCACCCATATATCTGCTTACTAATCCGACTGTGAAACCTATATTAGGTCGACTATTGCACACATACCTCAGAGATCCCACAATTTGCTTGAACAAAGTTGCATCGACTTTGTCTTCCTCTCCATTCTTCTCCAAATTCATATTTGGTTCGACAGGTGAGGATGTAGGATTCGAATCATCCATTCTGAATCTCTTGAGTATTTCTTTGACATACTTTCTTTGATGTAGCACCATACCTTGCTTTGACATTTGAAATTCCATGCCTAGAAAATAAGATAATTTTCCTAGATCCGATATTTCAAATTTCTTCGTCATCAGCTCTTTGAACATCGACAAGTTCTCAAAACTATTTCCGGTTACTAGCAAGTCATCAACATACAAGCAAATGATTGTTATATCTTGTGCTACAACCTGAATATAGACACCATACTCTGATTTGCATTTGACAAATCCTAATTCGAATAAGTATGAGTCGATCTTCTTGTTCCATGCCCTAGGTGAGTGCTTGAGTCCATAGAGCGCTTTGTACAATATATATACTTTACTCGCTTCCTTCTGAATCACAAACCCAGGAGGTTGTGTAACATAAACTTCTTCGTCTAAAGGACCATTCAAAAATGGTGATTTCACATCTAGATGAAATGTTGACCATCCAAGGTTGCATGCCAATGCTACTACTAGTCGAACAGTCTCTAATGTTGCTACTGGAGCAAATACTTCAGAGTAGTCAAGTCATGCTCTTTGAAGAAAACCTCGAGCTACAAATCTTTCTTTATGTCTTACTATTGACCGATCTGCGTTGTGTTTCAACTTGAACACCCACTTTACTTCGATAGATTTTGTATGTGTTGGCAATTAGACTAACTCCCATGTGTTGTTTCTTTAGATTGCTTGTAACTCTTCGACCATAGATAACTTCCACTTGTTAATCTTCAAAGCTTCGCTATAGTTGATTGGTTCAGCACCTGCAAGTAAAGAAAAATGAACTAATTCTCCATTTGGTGTGATTTCATCATCACCCATCACTTTATAATCATGAAGTCTTGTTGGAAGAACTCTATTTCTTTGAGGTCTTTGGCTTGTTTCAGCCACAACCTCTTCGACTTTGACTATGACGGGAGTGTCAGCAACCACTTCTTCTTCGACTTCGACTGGATTCTCAACAATTCCTTAGACCTCTACTTCATTACTTTCTTCGTCGAGATCAAAGTTCATTAATTATTTGTTAATTGAATTGCTAAAATTCCAATCCCAGGAAAATTTTTCATTAATCACAATATCTCGACTCAACACAATATTTTCATTAACTGGATTGAATAGTCTGTATGCACCAGTTTTATGATATCCTACCAGAATCATACGTTCACTCTTGTCATCAAGCTTCCTTATCCTTGCATCAGGAACATGCTTGTAACACATAGAGCCAAACACCTTCAAGTGGCTTACTGATGGTCGTTTGCCACTCCATACTTCTTCAGGAACCTTGTTCTTCAATATCTTAGTAGGACACTTATTCAAAATATAAACTGCAGTCGAAACAGCTTCTCCCCATAAAGATTTTGGAAAATTCTTTTGCTTCAGCATGCATCTTGCCATATCTAATATGGTTCTATTTCTTCTTTCAGCAATTCCATTATGTTGAGGTGTGTGAGGAGCAGTTACCTCATGATCAACACCATGTTCTGCACAGAAATCTTCAAACATCTTGGATGTGTATTCGCCACCTCCATCTGTTCATAGAACTTTGATATTCTTCTCACTCTGGTTTTTGACAAGTATCTTGAATTTCTTAAATATTTCGAATACTTCGTCCTTTCTTTTGATCACATAGATCCATAACTTTCGACTAAACTTATCGACAAAGGAAACAAAGTATCTGTTTCCACCAATTGTATGTTCTTCAAATGGACCACATACATCTGAATGCACCACTTCGAGAATGCAAGATGGTCTCATTGACATAGTCGAAACGAAAGAATTTATGAATTGCTTTCTCACTAAACAACCTTCACAAAGTTTTTCAGGCATCTCAAGACTTCGAATACCAGTAACTATATCTTGAGTAATCAGTTGATTAAGTGATCGAAAATTCAAATGTCCAAACCTCAAATTCCACAACCAACTATCCTTGTGGTCGACAACAGTTTTCAAACATTGAACTTTTGTCGAACTGATCATAGTCTTAAATGTCCTGTTCTTCGACAATGAAGATTTTAAAACCAAATTGTTCTTAGTGTCGAACAATTTCAAAACTCCATCTTTCATGACAACTGAGAAACCTTTTTCAACTAGTTGCCCAACACTTAACAAATTGCATTTCATTCCAGGTATATAGAGTACATCTTTGATCATAGCTTTCTCTCCATTACTTATTTGAAAGACTATGTTGCCAGTACCTTCTGCTTGCAACGAACTATTATCAGCAAGTTTTACCTTTCTCTTCTTCAACTCGTCAAAATCTGCCAACCACTTATTTCGACCAGTCATGTGGTTCGAGCAACCTGAGTCGAGAAACCAGATATTAGATTCAACATGGTTATCTGCAACTGCAGCCATAACCATCACACCACCTTCAGAATCATATGAATATTGGTGTGCAAGGTTCGCTCCTTCGTCCTTGCCTTTCGATCCCTTGTCTTTTCTGTACCAACAATTTTTGGCCAAGTGTCCCCACTTTTCACAGTTATAACACTGCATACCTTTCTTATCTTCTTTATCCTTTCGATAGTTTCCTACTCCCCTTTTCGAGGATTCAGAAGATCTATCTTCGACCTTATTCTTATGGGAATTTGACCAAGACTTCTTGCCATGAGTCTTGTCGAACTTGCCTTTGAATTTGTTGGAACCACCATCTTTTTTTCATGATTGAGCTTGCAGTTCCTGTATCGAGTCCTGAACTCCTTTCCTTTCGACAATCCTCATCGCATGCGCCTCCAACGAACCAACCAAATCTTCCACTTTAGTGGTTTCAAGATTGTTGGATTCTTGAATAGCTATGATAACGTGATCAAAGTGAGAGGTCAAAGTTCTCATTACCTTCTCAACTATCATCTTATCATTAATGGTTTCACCACAACCCTTCATGAGATGGACGAGTTTCTGAACCTTCGACACATATTCTGCAACTTTTTCATCTTCTCCCATTGACAATAACTCATATTGTCGATGCAAGGTTTGTAATTTGACAACCTTAACTTTCTCACCTCCTTTGAAATACTTTACCAGAATATCCCATGCCTCCTTCGCTGTTTTAGCATGAGAGATTCTGTCGAAGTTAGCAGCATCAACAGCCATTTGAATGCAATAAGCAGCCTTGCAATCTTTTTTCTTGACTTTGTTGTGGGCTTTTTTCTGTTCGTCGGTTACATTTGTAGCCAATGCTAGAACGCTGTTGGTAACCACTTCTAGGGTTTCCTGGAAGCCAAATAAGGATTGAATCTGTTTTTTCCATCGGATCCAATTTTTACCGTCAAGCATTGGAAGAGAATTTGGAATGCCCTTATCACTAGTCATCTTCGCAGCGGTTGATTTACTTGCCCTAGAAAAATGATCTCTGACGTGAAATTCTTGAAAATTTGATCAAGAACAATAACTGGAAGCTCTGGATACAAATTTGTTAGTGCGTGAGGTTGTTTTAGTGAGGAGAGAAAGAGAGAATAATAAAGGAAATAAGGATTTGTATTATTTAAATGTACAAATAATGATACACACTATGACTATTTATATACAACCCTAATTGGGCTTGGGCTAACACAAGTTGGATTATATTAAATATTAAATCTAATCAAATCTAATTTAATATTTCAACAGATCCAATGTTTTTCGAATTCCATGCATCTTGTAAATCATAATACACTTTTTAGCGTATAAAATTTCATTCAACGTCACAAATTCTTCAAAACAATGTTGATAAATGGGTGCCTGTCTGGATCTTTCACACAAAACTTGATGTTTGAAAAATAAAGTAGAAAAGAAGAGGAAATCAAATTTTATGTGAAAGACTCAGACTGATATCCATTTATTATTATTACTTTGAAGAATTTGGGATTGAATCAAATCCTATAGGCTAAAAGAGGAATTCATGATTGACCGGATGCTTGCAATTTGAAAAATATTGGATCTTTTAAGTTTTTTTTCAAGAATAACTTAACTTTATGATTATTGTCTCAAAAAACTATTTGAATGGTTGTATATGGTTAATGAGGGTCAGGGAAAAACAAGCAATCTCATATTTTATAATAAACTCGTACATATACCACAATGGTTAGAACGTTTAACCGTGGTGAAATGCTATTTTTATGCGCTTTAATTTTGGTTGTAGATGGGTATCGAATCCATGCCACTATAATTATTACAACAGTTGTTTACGTCAACCGTTGTGATATACATTTTACCACAATGGTTCATGGACTCGTGATTGTAAGTGTCGCATATACAACCACACTTTACACAACAACATATAGAACCACGTGATTATATGTATTTTTCAACCGTTGTTAAATGAATTTTCCGTAGTAGTGAATATTAACATTAAAAACTTTAAATATCTCAATAACAACAACAACGATAGAGAAAATATTTATGTATCAGAAACGCGATGAGAGAGTAAAAGAAATGAGATGATATGAGTTTCAAGTTTTTCCCCTCCTTTATTTAGTTCGTTCGTCTTGAAAGATGGAGTTTCATTTAATTTAGTGGAGAATATGAAAAATATTCTTTGTTCATTAGGGTTCAAAAAATTTAGGATAAAAGCAAATAGGAACAAAAACTTACATAATAATTTTATAAAATAAGAGTGCCATTAGTTTACCTTTTGGTTGGAATTTAAAACAGGAAAATAACTAATTTAAATATTAATATATAATATAATAAATAAAACTTAAATCATTAATTGTTGGGAGTCAAAGTTTGTCTTTTAGAAACTTTTCTCATCGGTTTTAAACCCAATCGAAAAAATAGACAGCTTACTATTTACGATTTTATTTTTGAGATTTAATTTTTTTAAGAATGATTTAAAATAGGTATTTCGATATTGTTAAGTGAGACAAACAATAAATCTTTGAATATTTGTATTGATGACAACATTGAAAAATTATTTCTAAAAAAAAAACATCAATGACAACAGTAATATGCTATAAAAAAAAAATAAAGTTAACAAAGTTTAGATTAGGGGAAAAATCTGAAATTTGAAGGCAAAAAGATAAATTTATGAAAAAAGTGAGAGCGTGATGTTTTATATATAAATTTAAGATAACCTTTTCCTTAATTTTTTTTCTCAAAGAAACGAGAGGAAAGATTGTGTATTTTTTATATTAAAATAAAAAAAGAATGTTTCATTATATTCATATATAAAATATAAAGAGGTAGTTGCTAAAAATCGAAATTTGTGGTTAGCTGAGTTTTTCGCTCGTTTATTTTTTCAACGAAGGGAATAAGTGATTTATTTTTTAAATAAAAATAACAATTAATTTAACCCATATATCTAAACTTTTATTAAAAATTATAGTATTTATAGTAGTGCTAATAGATAAAGACTAATGTCTTTTCATCTTAAAATAATATCTGAAAATAATTTTATTTTCTCAATCGCTAAAACAAATAGGAATCTTATTCAAGCTTTAGTAATGGTGTTATTGACTTTAAGATGAATGTAATCATTACATATACAATATATATTAATCCCGTCTTAAAATTTTTTTTTAAATGTAAGTTTTTTTTTTTTGACAAAAAACAAATGTAAGTTAATAAAAGCTAAGTGACTGCACAATTGTTGTAGTGAAATTAAAAAGGTATAAATTCTTCTCGTGCTACACATCTACACCAATTTCTGATACACTTTGGTATCATAGGTCTTTCACACTTATTTCCACGACAATCCACATCGCTAGAACACCTTCTATAGAATGCTGTAAATAGAAAAGATGATAATGTAACGAAAATTATATCAGTTAAAATATTGTGTATAGACTAAATAAGAAAATTTGAAAAAGATATAGATGATTTACATTCAACGTTTATAGCAGCAAAAAATAGAGAAAATATGATAATCATGACATAAACAAACTTTGCAATTTTAGCCATATATTCTCCTTTTCATATAATAAATGGTTTCATCATTTTATAAATTATAAAGTTCATCCTTAGTTACATCAGTAAAATAAAATTTAGCTCTTCGAAATTGTAGAAAACACTTTATAAAATTATAATTATTATTAAATGTCACCTTATAAAATTATAATTATTATTAAATGTCTCTTAAATACACATATCAATTCACAGAATTGTGTTTACCTCTTTAATACACTTCTTAAAAATAAAAGGGCAAATTAAAAACCTATATGTCATAACAATACTTTGAATATTTAAAATTAAAAACACATTTGTAAATTTTAGTTGCAAAGTCTTTCTTTCTTTTATTTGAGTTGTAAAGTAAATATACTTCCCATTCTTAGGGAAAATTACACTAATTTAACTAAATTTCATTAAAATGACACTGACACTCATTTTGATTATTAAAATATATATTAATTTTCCTTAAATTTAAATATACCAACGAAATATTTAGTGACACACAGAAAATCCTAAATAAATGTTATATGTATCTATGGATCACAGTTGTCATTAAAAATTTGAGAGAATGTTGATATTATTTTAATAAATTTCAATAGAGATTCAACTCGAAAGATTGGTACATAATTTAAAACTAGACGGTGTGTGAGTACTACTTTAATAAACCAACCTAAAGAGAGGTAATTGTAATTTTTCCATTGTTGTCATTTACCTAAAATAACAAAAGAAACTCATTTACTTCGTAGAAGCCGCTAACACCTCTATTTTCAATAACCAATACAATTTTTAATTGAATTGTTTTGGCATTCCAACACTAGAATTATGTCCATCTAATACTTTTTTTATAAAAGCTGCTCATTTTCCCTTTAATTCAACAATGGAGGTTATTGTAGTTTGGTTGGTTAGATTGCAAGTCGGATATGAAAAGTACTAGTGGAATTTGTCACATGTTTTTAAATTTCTTAGTTGGTTTGCATAGCAAGAAATAAGTTTTCGTTGCTCTGTCAATGACCGAGGCGGAATACGTCGCAGCCAATAGTTGTTGTGCTCAAATTTTGTGGCTCAAACAACAATAACTTGACTTGACTTTGATATTAAATTTTCATGTATTCATATCATGTGCAACAACACTAGTGTGATTAACCTAACCAAAAATTTAATGTTACATTCTCGCACTAAGCACATTGAGATTCTTGATATCTCAAATGTTGTCTAACTACATTTATTGCATGCACTCTATATACATTTACTCTAACTTTTATTTGAGAGTTTCATACTATGCGAGTGTATCCTTTGTTCCATTAATCTATGAGGTAATTCCGTTCCATTTTCTCCTTGAAAGTAAGCCTTTTTGCAATATTGTTTATGTTCCAAATGCTTGATATGCTCAATATATGATATATTTCATGAATGTTCACTTCTAAAAATTTCAATTGACAATCATGGTGTGTTTTAAATTTATATGCTTATAGTCACTTCATGTTATTGATTCTTAATCATTTAAAGTATATGTTCTTGGTGTAAAAGCATATTTTCTATTCCTTGCATTTCATGTAAGTTTGTTATCTATTAATTTGTGTATGAATTACCTTGAGCATGTTTTAGTGCAAATGCAATTCTTGATCAAGTCATGTCACATATTATGATAGCTTCTTTGGTTTTGGTTTTAGTGGTAATGTAATTTTTCTCCAAGCTAGGTACATGTGTGTCCAGTATCGGAAGTACCATTGTGAAGTGTTGGGTAATTGTGATATTTTTTAAGCGACTCAATAGTTTGCTAGTGCATTGCATTCGTCATCTTCCATGTCTTTGTATTTGTTGTTATGGTGACTTGTATTTCTTGTTATTTATTTTTAATTTTTGCGTCACGCCGTGTATATGGGTATATGTGAGTGCACATTCTTCTTTAAAAAAACGCCTATGTGTGATATATTAATATTCGTATGATAAATGATACATCTCATGGCTTACTTTGTTTCTTTTTGATATTGTCAAAGGGGGAGAAGCATATGCGGAAGAAGTTGAGATGCACATATTTAAGAGGAGCCTTCATGAAGACACGAAATACATCACCGCAAGTTTTGCCATCATCAAAAAGGGGCAGTATGTGAGTACACTTGCCCATTAGATATTTTGCATGATATCAAAACTAGGATAACTTTGGCATTTCGGTATATTGAATGGTATTTATGAGTCTTTACGTCCACTTTTGTATTAGGAATTTTAGAATGAATTTATAACATGTTTGGAAAAGGTATTATGCATTAAAAAATGACTTTTTACAAGAAAAACATGTATATGTGTCGACACATATGATGTATGAGTCGACACATATGGACCAATAATAAAGCATGTAGCCTCTATAACTATGTGTCGACACATCCATCTCTTCAGGTCGACACATACTAAAAAATTTCATTTATGTATCGACACATGTACTTCATTTTTAAAGTCTGAAAGCTTTTGTTTTTTTGCATCGACACATGACCTTCATTTTGAAGTCATGTCATTACATGTATCGACACATGACTTATACGTGTCGAAAAATACTGTAGTTTTTCTGATAAATTGCATTTCTTTTCAATTTAAAAGCCTTCATTTTCCCTCCAAATTGCACACATATAAATACTTCATACATGCATTATTTCCAACTTGATAAAACTATAAATTTAAACACATACAAAATTTACTCATCATCTTCAACCTCTCATCTATGAATACACAAAAACCATTTACAATTAATCATTCTTTGTTTAGGTGTCATCTAGACTTATGTTGATAACGTTTAATTTAGGTTAGTGTAAGCTAAGACTGAGTTGAGAATTTTGGGGGTTTCATTGGGAAAAACCTTATAGAGTTTGTCCTCCAAGATCATGGTGTTGATTTGTGGGTTTACATAAAATTTCACAAATATTGGATTCATTCGAGTGAAAACTTTGAAAAACGGGGGTTCTTTCAAAGAAGTAGCGTGAGACGGTGAATTGTTTGGAAACCTTGGGACACGGTAATATAGAATTGGATTCGATCGAGTGAAAACTTTGAAAAATGATGGTTCTTGCAAAGGAGTAGCATGGGATGGTGAATCAATTGGTGTTAATGGGATAATTGGTCAAGCTCAAGATCAAGGAAAGAGAAAGGGTTAGAATCAATATCAAACATAGGGTTTGTAGCTTGGTCCACAAGGAACAACAACCAAATCTTCTAAACCACAAAACAAATCTTCCAAAACTGGAAACGTCACAACTGAAATGTCGTACCAACATGTCACAACATCTTGTCTAACATCTTGTTGAACTAGTTGTTTTAACAAAATGCAGCCAACAAACCAAAACCTAACAATCTCCCATTTTCGTAATATTTTGGCTAAAACAACATTTGCAAAAAATATTCAAAACTAGAGAGATAAAAACAATCAACATTACTTCAAGAGAAAATAATGCACAAACACAAAAAGAACTAGGAACTATCCAATTTCACATCAGAGGCATACACAACATAAATTTTTAGAACCCAACCTCACATAACACAGAGAGATAAACTCTCAGAAACACAATCAGAGAGAAAACTTCTCTCACACAGAATGTCACATACATGATATCAGAACATCATGTGTGAAATCTCACACAACTTAAGAAATAAAATAGAGAAACAGAAAATTCTCCAAACAACCAAAAACTTTCCAACCCTGATTTCTAGATAACATGTGTGACATCAAGAACACAAATCTCCCCTTAATCTTATATCAGCAACAAAACTCCAAAAAAATGCATAATAGAGTGTCCCCCCCTAAACAGTTGCTCACACACACAAAAATACCCCCATCAAGAGAACAAATGCAACAAGTGCAGCAATAACACCAAGAAGCATAACCAAAACCAAACAACCAAACAACCAAACTACTTCCCCTTTTTAGCCAAAAATTGACAAAAACAATCATGTTCATCATGAGAAAAAAAACAGCTCATCTTATTGTGATCTCCCCACATTTTCCATTGTCAAACACCTTCATGTATTCCTTGCTTATCTCACTAACACATACCTTAGACATGATAACCCACATCTCATAACCCTTCCCAACAGCCTCATGTAGATCCATCACCTCCTTGCAGTCAAGAACATCTTCTTAAGATTCTTTATATGTAATGACATTTTGTAAAGACTTCCCTAAAATATTATGCACCTCTAAATGGAGGAAATATGAATTAATTGTTTCACTCCTACACAATTGTAGTTGATATAACTCCTCAAGCATACAAATTCCCGAAGCACCCCTTAATTTCTCAAATTGGTTTGTCCTGCTATAATTTTGTCTTCAATAAGATCCTTAATAAAATGATGATGAATGTCAATATGCTTTGTCCTGCTATATTGAATGGGGTTTTTGGATATTTTGATTGCACTCATATTGTCACAATACAATGTCATGATATTTTGCTCAACATTGTATTCCTTTAGCATTTGCTTTATCCAAACAAATTGAGAGAAATTGCTTCCTGCTGCAATATACTCAGACTCAGTAGTAGACAATGAAATACAATTTTTCTTTTCACTAAACCAAGAGATAAGATTGTTCCCTAAGAAGAAACATCCTTCAGAAGTTCTTTTTCTGTCATTATCAGTTCCTGCCCAATCTGCACCACAATACCCTACAAGCATATAATTTGTATTATGGGAATACAACATACCGTAGTCACTAGTACCATTGATGTATATTAAGATTATTTTCACTTGAGTAATGTGGATCATTTTAGGTTCTTCCTGATATCTAGCACACACTCCTACAGCAAAAGCAATGCCAGGTCTGCTAGTTGTAAGATACAATAGACTATCAAGTTTGCTTCTGTATATACTTTGATCCATATCAACACCTTTTTCATCCTTGGTTAGTTTCAAGTGTGTGGCAGCAGGTGTCATTTTATGACTAGCATTTTCTAACTCGAACTACTTCACTATATTATTAGCATACTTGCTTTGAGATATGAAGATATTTTTATCCATTTTCTTAACTTGCCGGCCAAGAAAATATGTTAATTCACCCACAAGACCCATCTTAAATTCAGATTGCATCTGCTTGAAAAAATATTGGACCATCTGGTTTGACATCCTTCTAAATACAATGTCATCAACATATACCTGTGCTATCATGAGTTTTCCACCTTCTTCCTTCAAAAACAAGGATTTGTCTGTTGCCCCTTTCTTGTAGCCACTGTTGACAAGAAACTCAGTTAACCTTTCATACTAAGCATTATGAGCTTGCTTCAAACCGTACAAAGCTTTCCTTAGTTTATAGACATGATCTAGAAAACTAGGATCTATGAACCCCTTGGGTTGTTCAACATACCCTTATTCACCTAAGTACCCATTTAAGAAGACACTTTTCATATTCATTTGAAACATCTTGAATTTTAGTGTACATGCTACTCCTAAGAGAAATCTTATGGATTCAAGTATGGAAACAGGTGCAAAAGTTTAATAAAGATCACCCCTTCAATTTGAGTGTATCCCTGAGCAACATGTATTGCCTTGTTTGTGGCTACAATACCATTTTCATCATATTTTTTCTTGTGAATCTATTTTGTACCAATAACATTCATCCCTTCAGGTTTAAAAAATAGATCCCACACTTCATTCCTTTTGAACTTACCTAGCTCTTCTTGCATAGCATTAATCCAAAATTCATCAGTCAAGGCCTTCTTCACATTCTTAGGTTCAAATTTTGACATAAAACAAGCATTGGATATCACATCTCTGGACCTAGTGGTAACTCCTTCATTAAGATTACCTATAATGAGTTCCTTTTGATGATCTTTCTAAATTATAATAGAAGGACCTTTGTTTGCTTAAGAGTTATTTGATTCAGTACTTGTTGGTTCAACGTTGGAATCAAGGTCTTCCATATTGTCTAGAGCATCAATCTGCTGAGATGATGTTCAAACATCTTCGTCGACATCAGTCTTTTCTCAACTTTGAGCTTTGGTATATTTCTTAGATAACTAGGTTTCTGGTGCCACAACTTGAATTCTTCCTCCTGGAACACTAAACTTGTAGATAAGCAAGTAGTTACTGATGGTACCCATAAATAGCAATTATCTTTAGTCCTAAGACCCCTTATCGGAACATCATTCTTCTCATTGGTAACCAAACAATCTAATTTTGTAAAATTAAGTATTAGGCATTGATCACGCAACTGACTGATACTAATAACATTTGTAGTCAGTCCTTTCACAAGAAGCACATAATCAAGTCTGATAATTTCATTACACGCTAACTATTCTTCTCCCTTAATTTCACATTTAGCGCCATCACCAAATGTGACAAAAATTGAGGAACAAGCCTTAAAGTACACTAAATTATTCTTGACTCCTGTCATATGCCTTGAACATGCACTATCAAAGTGCTACCCTTCTCTAGATGAAGTTCTACAAGGGATATTGAATACGAGACTATAATTGGTAATCTTAGGTTTCCATCTATTTTTAGTTTTAATCATCACATGATTAGCCCTAGGTTGTGTTAAATAATTTTAATACCGTACAGTTTGTAACAGTAAGGCTTTCTACGACCAAATTTTCCATAATAATAACATTTCCAAGCCAAGAGCTTGATTTTAGTTAGAGATTCTTGATATCTGGCAGGATGTTGTAACATTGGGTTGGACATCATTGGCTCATGCTTCCTTTCTGGAGGAACAAATTTTGCAACAGGGGTTTTTCCTTTTAGAGATTTGGTAGTAAAACCCTATTTCTTGTAGGTTTCCATCCCTTTTTCCAACTTGAAGAATTTCATCTAATATATCAGACCCATTGTTCAACATTCTTACTGATTTAGACATGTTCTCTAGTTTATAATTTAATAGAGTTACCTCATCCTAGAGCCCAAAAATAAATGCTAACATTTTTCCTTTTTCATCCTGCAGTTGGGCTATGATTTTCTTCTGTGAAGGTTGCAACCTGTGATACGGTGGGAAGTACTGACTGTTTTTTGGAATGCTGGTTTGCATTTTGCGTTTGTTTTCGCAAAATGTCGCGGTAAGCAAGAGTCGCCACCGACTTTTATTTTATCCAACAAGGAAAGGAAAAAATGACAGAAAAATTCCTTTTTCAAGATATTTCTGAGTACGGGGGGTAGATTATAGAAAGGGAAGGTGTTAGCACCCTTTCTATCCGTGGTTATCCACGAGCTCTTAGGTACTTGCTCAATTGTTTTCAAAATTTCTTTCTTTGTGCATGTGGGTTTCAAAAAAAATTTGTTTTGAAACATCGATTTAACTCTTGCTTCTGTCCTCAAGAGCGTATGAAGTGTTTTTGAAAACTTTGTTCGAAAAGGAGTGTGAGTGTGAAAAATTGGTTTTGTTTTGAAAGAGCAAGTATCTAAGAACCATCTACCTACTCGAAAAAGGAATCGTTCGATGCTAATTTCCTTTAGACAATGCTATCCTACTATTGATGAGTAGGTAGCACCGTCGTTGGAGTTTAAGGGTCAATTCGAATGTGGGACTTATGGTCACTAAAGCAATGCTAGGACGCCTTAGCGGTAACCCTAATGTCTTAGATCATTTGTTTTGAGGAAACAATATCCGAGGCAACCATTTCGAGGCGACTATGATCTTTTAGACAAGAGGGCGACCTCTAAAACGACCTATACTCAATGACCGTGCACGAAGGCAACCAAGTGGGGCGTACCCTAAGAGTGCGCATGTGCGAGTGTGTCGTTTTCAGCTAATTTTTTTTTCTTTGTACATGTTAAGGATGATCTAATTTGATTTTAGATTAAAACATCCAGTCTTGTCATGCAACCCTATTATCAAACATCTAACAGTTATAATTTGCGGAAATAAAATGCGGAATTTAAATTACAAGGCGTCGGGTATTTACATCGCCAAAGACAAACCCTTTGAAAAATAAAATAAAGCAATAAAAATAAATAAAAGTCCTATTTACTATTACAATCCGGGAGCAAGTACATTATTGGATAAAAATAAATAAACGTGTGAGGGAAATTAAATCGAGCGCATGATTAGGGTTTTGACCCTTTTGATTAAAGAAAATGTATTTTTGTTGTTTTTTATTTTAAGAAAGAAATTAACCTAAATTAATTACTAAATTAAATTAAATAAATTAATTAATAAAAATAAATTATATTTGGGTTTTTGTTATTTTAAGAAAGAAATAATAATAATTAAATTAATGGTTAAAACCTAATTAAATCTAATTAATTTTAATTATTTGTAAAATAGGTTTAAATCATTCTAGAATTAAAACCTAAATTAATTAATTAGTATTTATTAAAAAAAAAGTTAAAATTTGATTGAATAAAAATATTTTTTGTGATTTTATTTTAATAAGAAAAAGAATTTTGATTGGTTAGGAATTAAATAAAAATAATAAAAACAATTAATAAAACAAAGTAAATAAAATAAAAGAGAGAGGGGTTTGGGCCTATTTATGGGAGTATGAGAAGCAATCCTGAGGCCCAAAAACGCTGGCCTTTATTGACTTTTTGAGATCTGGTGGGCATGCATGGACCAACGCCTATGGTGGACCTTCAGCTTGGACTCTCAGATCTGGCCTTTGGCCATCTGTCTCTTGGATGCTTGAGGGAGCATGGTAGTTCTCAAACCCAAGCGTGCACCTGATTTCCTGCAAGAAGTTAGAAAAATGCAAATTGCTGGAGGCAGGGATCGAACCCCTGACCTCCAGCCTTTGGGTCTCTAAGCGCTTATGTCGCCACCACTGGGACGCTTTGTTGTCTTTGTTATTATAATGCAAAACATATATTATATAAAAAAACAAAAATCATTGCCAGAAATTTAAAAAAAACGCGCGCGTGGTTTGAATGGTCCAATGATGGGACGCCATGCATCATCTTTAACCTATCGTCCGTGGCCAAAAGTACACAGACCTATACCAACGGACAGAAGTCCGTAGCTACAACGTTGTTCATCTCATAATCCTTCTCAGGCCACAAAAATGAATTCCAAGGGCATGGTTGTGTTCGTCTCACCATCCCGGTCACAACCATACCCTTCTTGGTGGTCAATTATTCAGCGTGTTATGGAGTCTGAAGAGGCTTGGTTTTGATCCAGGTAGCTTGAGTGAACGCCTAGGAAGCGATTGGGACAAGTCTTGGCTTCTGAAAATGCCTCTAGCTATGATTTCAATCTCAAGCTTTTTGATGAATTTTCTAACTTTTGTTCTGCCTCTGCCTGCACTTTCCAACCCTTGTTTCGTATCCTTTGGCTTGCTTATGTAACATGCTTTGCATTAGGGTAGAAATCATGGATTAAATCCCTCCAAATCAATGCACATGAATATGATTTGATTCCCATTTACAAACTTGCCAAATTTGATTTGATTCAATCTTTTTGCACATGATTTGCCTTGGTACGAGTTTGGAGATATGCTAGCTGTCCACTGAAGCCTACAATCAATAAAAAATCTTTGGTTATCAATTTTTTTTGATTTTATATGATTTAATTTGATTTAAAATGAATAAATTCAAATAAAAATAAAATTAAATAATAAAAATGATATATGGACACATGGCTGAAGCTAGGGCACATGGACAATGATGCAAACTCAAATCAAGTGGAAAAGAATGGGCCCATTTGACAAAATTTGATATTTTTAGGATAGTTTTCTTTTGGCAATTTTGCAAAAAAGTCTAACTTCAACAATTCATAACTTCTTCAATTTTGAACTTTTGGAAGTGTTATTAGACTTTTTAGAAATCTTGAGATTCCCTCTAACCAACCCTTTTGGTCTCATCTCATGTTGATATTCCATGCTCAAGTTATAAGCTTTGTAAATAAAGGTGTTTTTATTGACTTTCAAAAATGACCTATAATGTCCAAATTCATAAATTCTTGTGAGTGCATTTTTTTATCTTGGGGTATGAAGATGTATTGTAAGAAATTACATCCTTTTTAAAATTAGCTTTGGATGGGTCATTTATCATAAAGTATGAGAAAGTTATGCTTGGGCAAAGTTGAGTTGACTTTTCCTGTAAAACCCTAATTTAACAACTTTTGAATCTTGATGAAGTTTGAGCAATCCTTGATGAATCATGATCAACCCTTGATAAAATGATGAAATATCCTTCAAAATGAGAATTTTGACAAAAAATCTTGAAGTTTGACTGTTTATAGGTCATAGTTGACTTTTGCCCTAGCACAGTCGATTTTTGGACCCTTGAGCAACTGACTGAGCAAACTTCCTCTGCAAGGCGTGAAACTTGACATGGATGACCTTGAGAACATATTAGGACATTGGGGAGCACTTGAGGTCATTTGGATTCAAGGATGTTGATGCAACACAAAACCCTAATTTGGGGTTGACTGCCTTAGGAAATAGCTTGTCTGTCCAACTCTTGAGCAACCTTGAGCAACTTGGAGATCTTTCTTGCAATGTTTTAAGGAATATGAGAGGGAAAATTTTGGGGTACAACAGCTGCCCCTGTTCAATCTTCTTAAACCTGAGGATGCAGATTGACTTTTAAGCCTTTCGTGATCCGAAGGTGGAAGATGATTAAACACTAGAGTGCCCAGAAATTTGCACTCGCATGAAGTGGTATCAGCCTTGTGATGTCGGGAATGAGCTTACATATGCCATCCGAAGGGGTGTCGATCGCATAAGAGATTCCTTAGCGAGAGCTCGCATACCTGTTGTTGTAGAAGATTCCGCTTTGAGGAAGTATGATCTTTGTTGAGATTTAGGAACTTGCCTGTGCTTCAACTGAGAGAAAATATCTGCTGAGTTTTATGAACTTGTCTATAATTAAACTGGGGGGGAATCTATCGAGATTTAGAACCCTATCTGTAATTCAACCGAGGATAATTCAATTGATATTTAAGAACCGGTCAGTACTTCGACTGAGGAAAATTGCCGAGATTTAGAACCTTATCTGTAATTTAACCGAGACTAATTCAGTTGAGATTTAAGAACCAGTTAGTAGTTCGACATAGCTAAAACATCTTCATCGAGATCTATGACTGTCTGTACTTCAACGGAGGATAATTCTATTGAGATTTAAGAACCGGTCAGTACTTCGACTGAGGGAAACATCTTCATCAAGATCTAGGATTGTTTGTACTTCAACGGAGGATAATTCTGTTGAGACTTAAGAACTTGTCCACACTTCGACGGAGGAAAATTGTCGAGATTTAGAACCTTATATGTAATTCAACCGAGAATAATTCAGTTGAGATTTAAGAACTGGTCAGTACTTTGACTGAGGGAAACATCTTCATCAAGATCTAGGATTGTGTGTACTTCAACGGAGGATAATTCTGTTGAGATTTAAGAACTTGTCCACACTTCGATGGAGGAAAATTGTCGAGATTTAGAACCTTATCTGTAATTCAACCGAGACTAATTCAATTGATATTTAAGAACCAGTCAGTACTTCGACTGAGGGAAACATCTTCATCGAGATCTAGGATTGTCTGTACTTCAATTGAGGATAATTCTGTTGAGATTTAAGAACTTGTCCACACTTCGACGGAGGAAAATTGTCGAGATTTAGAACCTTATCTGTAATTCAACCGAGAATAATTCAGTTGAGATTTAAGAATCGGTCAGTACTACGACTGAGGGAAACATCTTCATCAAGATCTAGGACTGTATGTACTTCAACGGAGGATAATTCTGTTGAGATTTAAGAACTCGTCCACACTTTGACGGAGGAAATTGTCGAGATTTAGAACCTTATCTGTAATTCAACCGAGAATAATTCAGTTAAGATTTAAGAACCGGTCAGTACTTCGACTTGGGTAAAAGCTTCATAGCTGAGAACTTAACGGCCTCCTTCCTGAAAGGTAAAGGTCAGTCGTATGCAATGCATGATATATATCAAGCAATAACATTCTCAAAATAAATAACATTGTATTGTATGGTGCGTATATGCATGTGTTATGATGTATGGAAATATAATGTTTCTAGCTGGGGAAAATAAATCCCAGATAGCTGCTGGAGAAAAGAGTTGAATTCTTCGTTTCCACTGGGGATAGCGAATGAAGATGATTGTGAGAATAAACTTGCAGGAGAGGATAACTCCGTTGGGGAATAAACTGATGAGGAGATTACTCTATGGGGAAGAGATGCTCTGCTGAGGATTCCACCGATAAATTCCGTTGGGGATGAATTACCGTTGCTGGTGATATCGAATCCTGCTGGGGATTTTAATTCTGTTTGTGAAAGGAAAGAACTCCGCTGGGGATGATCCTTCAGTTGCGACTTTGTTGGTGTTTACCGTTGTTTTTGGTAAACAACCGCTGATCTCCAAAAAGGTAAGGCTGTTGGTTTACTTACGGGATCGACCAAACTAATCCCAGAACATATGCTAATCTTTATGTGAAATGCGTAAGAAGGAAGAACGCACGTTCGATCCAGAGAAAGGATGTTTGAGATTGTTGAAAAGTAAGCAAAAACATAAAAATACAAGTAAAAGAAGTAAAAGGATAACTTTGCAGGATAATGGTAAAGTAATGTAAAGAGACTTTCATTAAGTAAAAAAGGTGTTTCTAACGTACATTGCTCAGCTTTTATCCTTTCTCACACAGTAGTTACTTGGATAATATTTGAGAGATTTAGTATAATAGGTTGAACACCCTTAAAAATTACACAAGCTTCTTAATTTATACTAAAAGTAGGTAACCGTCGAGGGGACATTCTGCGCTAGGATGAATACAAGTGTCTTCTGCATGCCTCTCGACCCATAGCTTTTTGCCACGTTTCCTTCCCTTAGATGCTGATGAAAACCACCCTTCCCTCCAATAATTCAAATTTCAAATGGTCTTCGTCCCATGTGCCAAGGCGCGAACACTTTCCTTCAGTCGAACAACCTAAATCTGCTTCAGTCGAATGAACCCTTGGTCGAAGACTCTTATCATAACTTAGATCCTTTTTCCTAAGTTATCTCATGTGTCGAATCATACCTCCTGGTTTAGTTCATTCCAGTTGTTTGGTCCAAAAGACCAAATACAGTAAGTGTCAAATTTGGGAGCCAACAAATTGCCCCCCAAGAATGTCTATTTCGACGCTCAAAGAAATAGCCATTCTTTGAACTTCCCATTCGACACCTGTTTTCCCAGTTGTCCACCAAGTTTTTGACGTGTGCTTTTCGCCTTCCAACAGCTGCTATACTTGGTAAAACCATCATTACTTTTCTCCAAGATGTCTCTTCAAAACTGCCGTTACCATGCTTGCCATATTCCTATAATCTAGGCAAGCATGTCCCAACGTTTCCCAATGCCTGCACGGTAACCGTTTCACGCCTTGCCACGTGCCCAACTACCTGCGAAATATTAAATGCCCTTGACGAGACATCTCCCACTTCTGAAGGCTATAAATACTTCCAAGCTTTTCTATTTGAAACTTTTATCATTTCCAGCTTTTCCAAATCCCTTGCATTCTCACAACATTGTACTGTCACCTTTGCTCTTTCTCTTAAATCTTTAACAATGGCCTTTCTCTCTAATGCTCCAAACAATCCTTAACCAAAAAACGCTAACGCTGTTCAGAAACCACCAGAGATCTTTTCCACCAACCCTCCTTCTTCCTCGACCAACAGGTACATTGCTGAACCTATGACAAAAGAATGGTGAGAAGAATATGATTCTCAGCTTCTCATTCCCATGAGATATGATGAAAAAATGTACGCTATATCTGGCCCATTGTCTTCATGCGTCGAAAACCCCTTGAAAAATCGTGCCTTCTTTCCAACTCACCCAAGGCTTAGACCCATAGGTTGCGCCAAAAAACCTAGGGCAGACCCTGAAGACGCTACACCGGCTAACCAGCAACATCCTCAAACTACTGATGATATCAACCTCCAATTCATGAACAAAGGGAATCGAATATTTCGATCAAGCCCTAACCTTTCTTCTGAATACTCCGACTGGTTGAATAAAATGGAGAGGGTGCAAGCTTTTGTCCGGAAGGAGATGGGCATTTATGACTTAGTGATGCTGTCGAAGACAAGATTGCCTTATTGTCCTCTTATGCTGATATCTTCATTGTACTTTTGGGATATTTCACATTTCACTTTTCATCTTCCTTGTGGGATGATGACCCCTACGTTATTCGACATAGCTTCTGTGATCGGTGGATCTGGAACTGACTGTTTAACGCTGGTTCGCGAAATGTCGCGGAAGCAAGAGTCGCCACCGTCTTTTATTTTCTCCAAATGGAAAGGACAAAAGCACAGAAAAATTCCTTAAAGAGATTGCTCTCGGTTCGGGAGGTAGGTTATAGAAAGGGAAGGTGTTAGCACCCTTTCTATCCATGGTTATCCATGGGCTCTTAGATACTTGCTCACTTGTGTTTTCAAAAAGGTTTGTTTGCTTTTCAATGTGGGTTTAAAAAGTTTCTTTGAAAAATTTCAGATCGACTCGTACGTCAGAGTGTTTGAAAAGTTTGTTTTGAAAGCTTTTGAAAAGTGTCAGTGTGAAAAGTCTTTTTGAGTTTGTTTTGAGATTAGAGCAAGTATCCTTGAGAACCTACCTACCCTAAGGAATTTGTCTGTGTAAGAGTCCTTAAAAGTAGTGCCATCCCACCATTGAGAGGTAGGTAGCACCACCGTTGGAGGTGTTCGGGTCAATTCGAGTTTTAGGGACATGGTGATCACCAGAGCAATGGGAAGACACCTTAGAAGCTACCCTCATGCCAGGTTCCCGGATCATGAGGACTTACTAAGACGTCCTCTACTCGACGACCACCTTTCGAAAGGCAACAGTGAGGCGTACCCTAGGGATGGTGTGTGCGAATCGTGTGTCATGTTTCAGTTATTTGTCTTGTCATGTTTGTTGTGATCTACGCTTGATTTTAATTTGTCCATTCATTCTTGCATGCATATTTAACAGTTATAAAATTTGCGGAAAATAAATCTAAGGCTATTACAAATGGCGCGGGTCCACATCGCCAAAATTAAACCGGACCCGATTTAGCAGAAAAGTAAATAATGCGAATAAAAGTGCGAGAAATTTAAATTACAATGCTTTGGGACAATTACATAATTATAATAAGTGATATAAAATAACTGCGCAAAATTAATAATTAAAAGCGACGGGCGTTGGACCCTTTTTGCAAAAATAATTAAAATTAAGGAATTAAGAATAAAATAATAAAAGAAGAATTAAATGTTTTTGATATTTTTGTATTTTTTAGATTTAATGAGAAAAAGAAATTAATTGAAATTAAATTAAAAGGCAAACCCTAATTCTAATATTTTTTAATTATTAAGAAAGAATTAAAATATGATCTAAATTAAACCCTAATTTATTTATGTACAATTTTTAATTTATGAAAATAAATAAATAATATTATTATTCTGAAAAAAAAGGAAAATTAAAAAAAGAAAATCAAAAGTAATTAACCTAAACTCTATTTTTTGGATTTTAATTATTAAAAGAATTAAATTTGAAAACCTAATTAAAACTAAATAATTACAAACATTTGTGAAAATAATTATAATATAAAAATTATATTTTTATTTGGGCATTTTTTTATTTTTTTATGATGTTTTTATATTTTGATTAAAAATTAATTAAACAATAATTAAAATAAACACAGCAATTAAAATAATAATTAAGAGATAAAAAATTTGTCAAACTAGAGTGGGGTGTTGTCCCCAAATCAGGAGGTGCAGGCCCTAGAACATTGGCCCAATAAGCGGGAAATTGGTTGACCTTCTTGGATCGTGCGTGGCATATTGACTCACACCCATGGTATGCTTTCAAACTGAACCTTTGATCAAATCTCCAGGACGCGTGGCTAGCTAATTTTTGAGTGTGCATGGTATACTGGGATGTTAGCAAAGCATAGGAACCTGCGTTGAAAAATATTATGGAATTTTGCCAGACCTGGGACTTGAACCCAGGTCTTGAAGGTTACAAGCGCAACGTGTTACCACTGAGCCAAACGCGTTAATTGATATATTATTATAAACAAATAATGAAAAAGCAAGACCAACGCATAAGGGTAAAAACGCGCGTAAATTTAAAACATCCAACCATGGCCTGCCAACGCATCATCATCTTCATCCTTTTTTTATTTTTTCTGAAACATAAGCCTACAGCAACGGTTTTAGAAACGTTGTTTTAGAGGGTTTATGAGAAAATAGCGACTGGCCCCTCGACGCTCATAAATTGAGCGCGAGGGTGCCATCTTCTTCGTCTCAACCTGCTTAAGCTAATGGCACTGGTCTGGAAGTGTAATTTTCCCTTGGGCAAAAAACCCCAAATCAAGAAACCTGCAACCCTAAATATCGTTCATGGCCAAATCACATGTATTGCTCAAAAATGAAATTAATTAGTATGGTTAGCTTTAGAACATCATGAGAAACAAGAATTCATAAACAAAAAATGCAAAAGATGTATGATTCGTGGTATATGATTTCAAAAAATTCGCTTTGCAGTTTGAGTTCTAACCAACGATTCTTTGTGCTTTAGTTGATGTTAATGATTGAGGAGCATTCAGGGATGTCTCAGGATGCTAATGGGATGAAGATTGAAGCTTGAATCGACCTAAAACCCTGATTTCAGTATTTGAGTTTTTTAAGAAATTTCCAATTTGCAATGGCTTGTTTATGCGCAGCTTGCAGTCCCCTGCGATTAGGTCTTTGATTCTGATCATATAGGCAAGCTTTTAGATTAAGAATATTACACAAAATCCATGGCAATAATTGTTTTCAATCTTTGATTTTGGAAGATCTTTTTTTGAATCTTTTTCTCATGGTTTTTGTGTTCAATCAGCTCAAATCTTATCAAAACTTGCCATAATCAATCAAGCACGAAATATTGAGATTAGAATATGCATAAAAAGATTTTTTTAGGTTAGGTTTATATTTTTCATGTATTAAAATGATTTAAATGAATATAAATTAATATAAATTCAAATAAATAATTAAAAAATATGAAAATACTCCCCTTTGGGCCTAGTGGTCGTGCATAGGCTTGGCATGAAGAAACTTGGAAGAAAAATGGGCCCATTTGCATTTTTAGGCCTTTTGTATCAATGTTGACTTTTCAAAATTCCTAAAAATTTCCCAACTTCCACAAGACATAACTTGGTCAATTTTTAAGCTTTTCACATGTTCTTGGACATTTTGGAAAGGTCTTTGAGTCCTTTAACCAATGCCTTTGGTCCCATGTCATTTTGATTTACCAATCTCAAGTTATGGTCTTTGACTTAAAGTCCCTTTTTGTTGACTTTTGAAAATGACCTATAATGTTGAAATTGATAACTTTTTGTGAGAGCATTTCTTGGACTTGGAACATGAAGATGAATTGTAGGAAATGTCTTTCTCTTCAAAATGAGCTTTGGATGGAATTTTTCTGATAATCCATGTGAAAGTTATGCCCTGGTCAATTTCAGTTGACTTTTTCAGCTGTCCAAATATAGCAACTTTTTGCATCTTTGATGATTTCTAAGCCAAATTTTGAGAATCATGATCAAGCATTGATCAAATGATGTTTGTGGCTTCAAAATGATATATTGACCAAAAATTTGAACTTTTGACTGTCAAATGACCATTTTGCCCCTACAGTTGACTGTAGTGCAATCTAGGGTTTTGACTGTGCAATCTTGAGCTGAATGCCTTGAAACTTGACATAAAGACACTTGACCATCTTTTTAAGCATATGAGACTTGATTGGGCCTTTGAAAACTTCATTTGCTTGACCAGAACTCAAACCCTAGTTTTGACTGTATAGGAGACAGTTGAGCTGCATAACCCTTGGGGAATTTTGTGACCTTGACTTGGCAATTTCTTGATGAATATGGGAGGGCAAATTTTGGGGTACAATAGTTGCCCCTGTTCAATCTTCTTAGACCTGAGGATGCAGATTGGCTGACGTGCCTTTCGTAATCCGAGGGTAGAAGATGATTGGACACTAGAGTGCCCAGAAATTTGCGCTCACATAGTAGCAATGATGATGAGGGAATGGGCTTATAGATGCCATTTGGATGTTGCTTGGATAGGAAGATGGGCTTATAGATGCCATCTGGACGTTGATCGCGTAGGAGATTCCTTAGCGAGAACCTGCATACCTGCAAAACAGAAAAATGAGTACCTGACACGTCGCAGGAGCTGATTTTAGATGCTTGATATAGATATGTCCTGACTGGTTACGGGAGCTTGGTCTGGAGCTTCAAACGCTGATGAATGAACCAGGGATGGTTACTGCCTTAGCGTGGATGGTAAGAGAATCCTGAATGATTTCAACCTCAACAACGCTCGTTGAGAAAATCTTGGTGAGAATTACCATCTTCGTAGTGTCAGGAAGAGAACCAAAGGACATTATAATCTCAAAGGGAGTCACCTCACTCACCGTTGGAGAGGGAACTATAGGAAATTATAATCTGGAAGGAAATATCACCTCACTCGCCGGAGAGGGAAACATCTTGAAAGGGAATTACCACCTCACTCGCCGTTGGAGAGGGGACCATAAGAGAATATCACCTCACGCTCATGCCGGAGAGGGGAACATCTGAAGAAGGAATTACCACCTCACACGCCGTTGGAGAGGGGACCACAAGAGAATATCACCTCACGCTCATGCCGGAGAGGGGAACATCTGAAGAAGGAATTACCACCTCACACGCCGTTGGAGAGGGGACCATAAGAGAATATCACCTCACGCTCATGCCGGAGAGGGGAACATCTGAAGAAGGAATTACCACCTCACACGCCGTTGGAGAGGGGACCATAAGAGAATATCACCTCACGCTCATGCCGGAGAGGGGAACATCTGAAGAAGGAATTACCACCTCACACGCCGTTGGAGAGGGGACCATAAGAGAATATCACCTCACGCTCATGCCGGAGAGGGGAACATCTGAAGAAGGAATTACCACCTCACACGCCGTTGGAGAGGGGACCATAAGAGAATATCACCTCACGCTCATGCCGGAGAGGGGAACATCTGAAGAAGGAATTACCACCTCACACGCCGTTGGAGAGGGGACCATAAGAGAACTTCTACTGGGTCTTTATCAGAAAAATCTGTTTGGAGTCTATTTAACTGGACTAGAGAAGTCCTTGAAATATGTTTGAGAATTTCAACTGCATCTTTCCTGAAAGGTAAAGGTCAGTTATATGCAATGCATGCTATGGATCAAGCAATGATGTTCTCAATATGGATGCGATTTACATGATACGATGCGTACATGCATGCTATAATGATGTATGTGATGATTCATGTATGTTTTCGTCTAGGAAAATAAATCCTTGACGGGTGCCGGGAAGTCATATCCTGGGCTGATGTTGAGGAAGAGACTTTGCTTCCGCTGTGGATGATTGTTGCAAGAATACCGGTAGGAGAAGATAACTCCGTTGAGGAATAAACTTGGCAAATGAAATAATTCTGCGGGAGAAAAGATACTCTAGCGATCATGCTGGGGAGTGCTACTCTGTGGGGATAGCGATGCTTTGCTGAGTTGATGAAGATAGCTCCGCTGGGGATATCCTTGTTGTCGGAAGTGTTGATAGACTTCGCTGGGGGTAGGAAGATACTTTACCGAGGACGCTCTTTCCGTGGCTTTTGGCTGAGGATAACCCAGTTATATCCTGTTACGGAAATAACTCTTTAAATCAAGCCGGGACGACGTGTTCGTGCTCTGCGAGGGGATAAGCTTCCAGAATCTACTAGGGATAAGCTTACTGCTTGAGGGATATGACTTCCAACTTTGTTGGTGAAGCTGGATTGGACTCTTCTGGGGAGTTTGATATGCTTGGCCGTGTTTTTTAGCTGAACCTACCTTGGTACCTTGGAGGACAGAACAATTGGATTGTTTAGACAACTCTTTATTGCCCCTGCTTCTAGTGTCACCTGCAATTAATTCCTTTGTTTCGTATGCAAATATTTATGAGTTAGCAAATTATTGTCAATGCATACATCACAAATTGAACCTTGGATGTTCTTCGCAAAACAAAACAGAAAAAAGAAAAACACTTGGCACGTTTAACTGGAAATGTATTTTTATTGATTTTTGAATGGCCTGAATAGGCGTTTTGTATACAAGAGGCTGACGTCCTAGTAAGAGGTACGTCGCCGATCAAAAGAGTTTATACAAGTTTTGTACAAAAGAAAGTAAAACAGCTGTGTGAAAGATGAATGATCCACTGGGTTTCAACTCTGCTATTGCCTTTATAACTCCGAGCGTCTCATCACTTGATGACCTTGGTTGAAGGTGAAGCTGACTGATCGATGCCGTTGGATGTAGATACCGGATTCTGGATGCAAAGTGATCAATGCGACATAGTTTTACGCTTTATCCCTAATTTTTGCCTGGACCGCCCTTTCGGGTTTTCGATCCACCGGGATACCCCTTTTTGCCCAAGTCGCCTTTTCAGGTTTTCGACTTGCCGGGTGTACAGATTTTTTCATTTTCATCCCTACATTTTGCCCGAACCCTTTTGGTTCGACGGGAAGCCCTAATTTTTGCCTAGGCATGTCAGCCTAGCGGGTCATTTTTTATGCGTAGTATTTTTTAACTATGTCTGCATTGGCGGGGTGAGGAAGGTCGTCACCATCCATGTTGGTTAAGATCATTGCTCCTCCTGAGAACACATGCTTAACCACAAATGGCCCTTCATATGTAGGGGTCCATTTGCCCCTTGGATCACTCTGAGGAAGGATGATTCTCTTGATAACCAGATCCCCAACTTGATATTCCTGTGGTCTGACCTTTTTGTTAAATGCCCTGATCATTCGTTTTTGATACGTCTGACCATGACAGATAGCAGCAAGTCTCTTTTCGTCAATGAGATTGAGTTGGTCAAGTCGTGTCTGAATCCAATCATCTTCGCCCAGATTTGCATCCTTCATTATCCGGAGAGAGGGTATTTGCACTTCGATCGGCAAAACTGCCTCCATGCCATAAACCAGAGAGAAAGGAGTTGCCCCGGTTGACGTCCTAGCTGAGGTGCGGTACCCATGCAGAGCGAACGGTAACATCTCGTGCCAATCTTTGTAAGTTACTGTCATTTTTTGCACGATCTTCTTGATGTTCTTATTCGCTGCTTCTACAGCCCCATTCATCTTCGGTCTGTAAGGAGAAGAATTGTGGTGCTGTATCTTGAACTGTTCGCAAAGCTCAGCAATCATCTTATTGTTCAGATTGGTACCGTTGTCCGTAATAATCCATTCAGGGACGCCGTATCGACAAATCAGGTTGTGCCGAATGAACCGTGCTACAACAGTCTTGGTTACCGTAGCATAGGATGCTGCCTCAACCCACTTTGTAAAATAGTCAATCGCCACTAGGATGAAGCGATGTCCATTAGATGCTGTAGGTTTTATCTCGCCGATCATGTCTATGCCCCACATTGCAAACAACCAAGGCGCAGTCAGAACATTCAGGGGAACCGGAGGAACGTGCACTTTATCTGCATAGATCTGGCACTTGTGGCATGTCCTGGAGTGTTGGTAGCAATCAGCTTCCATTGTGGACCAGTAGTATCCTGCCCGTAGGATTTTCTTAGCCATAGTATGCCCACTGGAATGCGTACCAAAGGTCCCTTCATGTAGCTCTTCCATGATCCTTTCTGCTTCAATTTTGTCCACACAACGCAGTAAGGTTGAATCATGGTTTCGCTTGTACAAGATGCCGTTGCTAAGGAAGAACTTGGCTGCGAACCTCCTCAGGAATTTCTTATCGTTGACAGAGGCACCTTCAGGGTATTCCTGAGCTTCCAGATATCTTTTCACTTCGTGGTACCAAGGCTTCTCAGTTACCAATTCAGTTTCGAGATCACAACAGTATGCCGGTTCGTCCAGTTTCCAGATGATGATCCGGGGAGCTTCATTATCCCATTTAACCTTGAACATTGAAGACATTGTAGCTAACGCGTCCGCTAACTGATTCTCTTCTCTTGGAAAGTGCTCAAAGGTTATCTCTGTAAAGTGGGGAATCATGGTCAACACACATTCTCTGTAAGGAATCAGGTTTGGATGTTTCGTATCCCACTCTCCTTTGATCTGATTGATCACAAGAGCGGAATCTCCGAAGACACTTAGAAATTTGATCCTTAGGTCGATCGCAGCTTGAAGACCCATGATACACGCCTCATACTCCGCCATGTTGTTGGTACAGTTGAAGCACAGCCGGGCAGTGAGTGGAGTATGAGTACCTTGAGGGGATATGATTATGGCGCCGATACCATTTCCTAAAGCATTAGAGGCTCCGTCAAAGTGCATAGACCATCGGGATCCCGGTTCAGGTCCTTCATCCGGTCCAGGTATTTCACAGTCAGTCACAATCATGATGCTTTCATCCGGAAACTCGAAGTTCATTGATTGGTAGTCATCTACAGCTTGGTGAGCCAAGTGGTCTGCCAATACACTTCCCTTGATGGCTTTCTGGGTTGTGTACTGAATGTCGTATTCCGTCAAGATCATTTGCCATCTTGCAATTCTCCCAGACAGAGCAGGCTTTTCGAATATGTATTTTATCGGATCCATCTTTGAGATCAACAAGGTAGTGTGAGTCAGCATATACTGTCTCAGCCGGCGAGCAGCCCATACCAAAGCGCAGCAAGTTTTCTCAAGCAGTGAGTATCGGGTCTCACAGTCGGTAAACTTTTTGCTAAGGTAATAAATGGCATGCTCTTTTCGGCCAGACTCGTCATGCTGCCCCAGCACACACCCCATTGAGTTGTCTAGCACTGTCAGATATAGGATCAGAGGTCTCCCTTCAACCGGTGGCATAAGGATGGGTGGTTCTTGGAGATACTCTTTGATTTTGTCGAAAGCAGCCTGACATTCATCGTTCCAACGTACTACCTGATCTTTCTTCAGCAGCTTGAAGATTGGCTCACAGGTAGCAGTCAAATGAGATATGAATCGAGCGATGTAATTCAGGCGTCCTAAAAAGCCTCTGACTTCCTTCTCTGTCTTAGGAACTGGCATCTCTTGAATAGCCTTGACCTTAGCAGGGTCCACTTGAATACCTTTATCACTGACCACGAAGCCTAGCAATTTCCCGGATCTTACCCCGAAGGTGCACTTGTTCGGGTTCAATCTCAGCTTGTACAGTTTCAACCGGTCAAACAACTTCTGTAGATGATCTAGATGCTCTTCCTCAGTCTGGGACCTAGCGATCATGTCGTCCACATACACTTCGATCTCATGATGGATCATATCATGAAATAAGGTAACCATGGCACGTTGGTAGGTTGCCCCAGCATTCTTTAATCCGAACGGCATGACCTTGTAACAGAAGGTGCCCCACTGAGTGACAAATGTAGTCTTTTCCATGTCTTCAGGTGCCATCTTGATCTGATTGTAGCCTGAAAAGCCATCCATGAAAGAGAATACTTTGTGTTGGGCTGTATTATCAACGAGGACATCAATGTGAGGTAAGGGGAAGTCATCCTTGGGGCTGGCCCTGTTCAGATCCCTGTAATCAACACACATTCTGACCTTACCGTCCTTCTTAGGTACCGGCACCACATTAGCAACCCACTGAGGGTAAGAAGTCACTGCAAGGAACCCGGCATCAAACTGTTTCATGACCTCGGCCTTAATCTTCTCTGACATCTCTGGAGGCATCCGACGAACCTTTTGTTTAACTGGAGGGCAGTCTTCCCTAGTTGGCAAATGATGGACAACAATATCGGTATCCAACCCTGGCATGTCTTCGTAGGACCAGGCAAAGATCTCCATATAGTCATGCAGCATCTTGGTTAACCGTTGCTTCACGCTGAGCCCTAGGTTAGCACCAATCTTTACCTCTTTTCTGTCTGCCTCAGTACCCAGGTTTATTGTTTCCACTGGCTCTTCATGGGGTTGAATTGCCCTCTCTTCCTGAAGCAACAGTCTAGCAAGCTCGCCAGGCACTTCGCAATCATCTTCACCTTCGTCTTCGGCTAAGTTGATCGGATTTTCGAAGTCATAATTGGCAGTAGCAGAGCTGTTATCAGTGAGATCCAGCGTGGATTGGAACCTGTATGAGTGAGTGTGTGTGTAAATACAGCTGTTTTGAAAATTATGTAAAGGAAAGGAAAGATAGAAAAGGAACACAATATTTGCAATGCGAAAAACGTCCAAAAATTTTCATTCATGATGTATAAAATGACAGTTTGTATGCCCTCACAAATAGAACCATGGTGCCTCGGGTAAGACACCGGGCCATAGAGTTTATCATTGTTTATTACAAAATAACAAAACATGGGAATTCATTACTGTGTCACAAAGGTAACAGGGGTATGATCCTTTGCACTCCAATTGTTCAATCCTTCTTCGGCCGTCGGATAAATCCAGCTGTTGAATTTGGCTTCGTCCACTTCAAGGTCTTCCCTGACAGCATTCGCTTCTGATCCTTTAATAAATACCGGAGGCCTTCCGATCTTCTCTTTCCTCATAGCTCTCTGCCCTTCTGAGGTGAAACCCAACCCAAGTTTATCAGTCTTCTGGGTGAAGTCTGGAAGTCTGCCCCAGTTGGCACTTTCACCCTTCTGCACCACAGCCCTGGCATCCTTTAGGGAAGCCATCTTCAGAGGACCACTTGCTTCTGTTGTTTCTGCTGCAATTGGAAACACCTCCTCGAAATGCTGAAAGGGGGTCTCAATGAACTCCCCATCCATCTCAATGTATCTGAACGAGTTCAGGTGGCTCACCATATATTCTTCCTCACCTTGCACGGTGACAATCTTCCCTCTGACGGGGTACTTCAGCTTTTGATGCAAGGTAGAGGTCACTGCCCCAGCCTTATGTATCCAGGGTCGACCCAGCAGACAAGAGTAAGATGGACGGATATCCATCACATAAAAAGTGGAGTCGAACACCTGAGAGCCCACCCGAATCGGAATGTCAACTTCTCCATGGACCATCCTCTTTGAACCGTCAAAGGCCCTGACGATAATGTTGCTGGGTTTCAAATCCAGGCCTTCACAATCTAGACGATCCAGAGCCTTCTTGGGTAGCACATTCAAAGATGACCCAGTATCAACCAACACATGTGCCAAGGTGGTGCCCCTGCATTCGATTGAGACATGCAGAGCATCATTATGATCTTTCCCCTTCATGGTCAAATCAGCGTCTGAAAAACCCAAGCCATTGTCTGCCGTTAGACTTGCCACGCAATCAGTGAATTGGACTGCAGAAGTTTCATGTGGCACATGGGCCGTCTTGAGGAATGAGATGAGGGCCTTTGCGTGGGCCTCAGAGCACAGCAGTAAAGAGAGCATAGATATCTTGGAGGGCGTATGCCCCAACTGTTCCACGACATTAAAATCGCTCTTCTTTATAATCTTCAAAATCTCCTCCATCTCTTGTGGGGAGGCCTCAGCAGCTATGGGTATGGGTACCTCCATCTGGGCAGGCTCAGCTTCAATTCCCTTGCCCCGAGCATTGGATGACTCGGCAGCAGGAGAAACAATCGGATCAGCAGCAGGAACAACAACTTGATCAGCAATGGGAGTAGGTGTACTTGCAGGAATTATCAGGAGTGGTCTTCGGGCAACCGGTGGCGCAATGTCAGGCGAGAAGAGCCTGCCACTGCGGGTAACTTTGGCCGGGCCAGTGATATCGCAGATACTGGCGCCAGCGTTGAGCTCTTGTTTAACTCCGTTTATATATACATCTGCCCCATAGTGCCAAGGGACAGCTTTGTTGGATACATAGGGCAGGGGCCCAGGAACATTGATAGTAACAGGTGCAACGGTCAGAATTTGGATAGGCTTCTTCTGGAGAGCCGGGATCGGATTGTTGAAGATAGTCACCACAGAGACTTCTTCCATTGGAACCATACGAACAGCAGACTTCTTGAATAGAATCTCCTTGCTATCCATTAAGCTTTGGATGCCTAACCTTAGCAAGGGACAACCGGATGGGGACACAACACAGAACAGGCAACCCTCACCACAACCCGGAAATAAACCGGCCTGCAGTAGGTTCTTCTTAATGATCTTTAAAGGAGTGGCTAGATCATCCACAGAAACAGCATAAACGTCTTCATCAACGGCATTTACCCCGTGTTGAGGCATAGGGGCAGTAACTACATTCGGTTTTGCAGGCGCTTCGAATTGTATCTCCTTAGCATCGATAAGGTCTTGCACCTTATTCTTTAACGCCCAACAGTCATCAGTGGCATGCCCCGGGCTGTCTGAATGGTAAGCACAACGGGCATTCGGGTTGTACTTAGGAGAGGTAGTGTTTGAGAACTTTGGCGCCTCCTTGACAGTCACCAAATTAGTGGATAGCAACTGTGGCAGGATTTGCGATAGGGTCATGCTTAACCGGGTAAACTCTCTCCGGGGTCTATCAGCCCTTTGAGGATTGTTTGGCCGGGGAGCGGCAGCAGGCTTAGCGATCATTACCGCGCTGACAGATTGGCGGTGATCAGGTCTTTCTGATCTCCTAGAACCGTACACGGCACTAGACTCCTTTTTAAACGGTTTCTTTTCTGAACTAGAGGATGATGCCCCCTTTGCAATCTTCCCAGATTTCAGCCCAGCTTCGATTCTCTCTCCAGTCAAGATTAAATCAGTGAAACCAGCAGAAGAATTCCCAATGAGATGGTTAAAAAACGGCCCAGATAGGGTCCCCAAGAACATGTCCACTAACTCTCGATCAGTCAAAGGTGGCTGCACCCTGCCAGCCAGGTCTCTCCACTTTTGCGCGTACTCTTTAAAACCTTCACTTGCACCTAACGACATACCCTGGAGTTGGGTACGTGTGGGGGCAAGGTCGGCATTATACTGATACTGCTTGTAGAAAGCAGTAGCCAGCTCCTCCCAGTTACGAACTTTGGTCCCATCCAGCTGATAGAACCATTCGAGATGAGTCCCTGAAAGACTCTCCTGGAAGAAGTGGATCCATAGATTCTTGTCCGCAGAGTACGGCTGAATTTTCCGAACATAGGACCTTAAATGCAGCTTGGGACAGGACGCCCCGTCATACTTAGAAAAGGTTGGAGCTTTGAACTTGTGCGGGATAATTACACCAGTCGACAAACCCAGATCTCCGAAATCCAGCCCAGGTGCCTGTTGCACCTCCATAGCCTTCAACCTGTCTTCCAGTTGTTTGTACCTGTCGTCTGCAGGAGGATACTGTTCCTCATCAAAATCTGTCTCGTTGTCGGAGACCACTGGAGTAGGAACCTTGACTTCTGCCTGAGAAGGACTCTTGCCAACAGAAGAAGCAGCCTCTTCATGTTGCAGAGTATTGCCCAACCTTCGGCCCGAGTTGAATAGAACAGTTCTTCTCTTTTTCTTCTTCTCCTTTTTCAGGAGCATAGTCTTTAATTCTTCTTGGCCTTTAGCTAGACCCATGATTAGTTCTTGAAACTGCGCATTCTGCGCCTGGAGAGCCTTGATTGATGTCTCTGTAGATTCAGATCCGGGATTCATGGTGCTGAAATAAACAGCGAAGAACTGTAAGCAACCTGAAAAAGGGAAAAAACCTGCTATGCACATGATGTATGAAATGCGTATGAATTATGTTTTCAAAGACAATTGGGAATCAACTTTGTAAACAAAAAAGAACACACTTTATTAGATTCAACTTTGCAACTGAGATTATTCAACAAGTTGCCCTTAGGCGTTTACATGAAATGAAACAACTGGAAAGGAAATAAAAACTGTAAAGGCACATTCAGAATTCCTCATTGATCCCATGGTCTCCTCTTCTCAGTACGGAGGTAGGCATTCAGAGCTCTTTCATTCTCCAACTGCTTTGTCAGCTTCTGGATCTTTGATTCCTGCTCGTTGAACTTTTCCCGGTAAGAATCCCGTTCTTCTTGCAGTTGCGACCAAGATCTCTTCAATGTCTCATAATCAGTAGGTATCTGAGGAGGAAGGACAGTTGGAGGAACACCATCTTTATCAGGACACTCAAGAATGACGGGCCTGACGGCTTCATACGGCATACCTAACTTCTGAGCATGGATGCGGACCCATTTGTAGTAGGCTTCCATAGGTAGAGAAGTCTTTGGCCCTAGTTCTTGTGGGTCAGCTTTATGAACCTTGTCCCAAGCCTTGATGAACCTACGACGCAGCTCGTCACTATCCACCTGAAACTCGAAACTGATGTGAGGCACCAACATCTCATGGGGGCCTGTTCTTCTTGCTCTTCCAAACTGACGGAGTGCTAGACATGGATTGTAAGAGATCCCTCCTTGAGTACCAATCAGAGGAACATTAGGATACTCCCCGCATCGATCAATAATAGCTATCTCATCCAAACCTCTGCAAGTCCAAATGATGTCTTTATCGGTGAGAGACATTAACCTGTGAGCCCAACCTCTTCCTTCTTGGTTCTTCAGTACGAACTTAGGGAGGTGCGAAATAAACCACCTCACCAACAAAGGGATACAACACCATAGGGTTCCTCGTCTTCGGGTAGTACGAGCATGAAGTTGTTGCAAGATGTCACCCAAGAGAGTGGGCACAGGGTTCTGAGACATAAAGATCCTAATGGAAGTGACATTGATGAAGTTGTCAGGATTAGGAAACAGGACTAACCCATAGATTAGGAGAGCCAAGATGTCTTCATATGCCCTAAAGTCCAAGTCATTCCAGAAGCTGTTAGCTTTACCAATCAGAAACTTGGCCAAGAAACCCTTAACTCCGCTTCTAGTTACCCAGTTGTCTGTTACCTCTTGATGGGTCAAAGGAAGGGCTGCAGCAATGTCCTCAAGCCTGAGGGTCTTTTCCCAACCAGTAAAGGGAGTCTGATCCAAGATAGGGATACCAAGCATATTAGAGAACTCTTCCAGGGTAGGGACCAGCTGGAAGTCTTGAAAGGTGAAGCACTGGTACTGAGGGTCATAGAATTGGGTCAGAACACTCATCAACTGTTGATCCCGCTTTGCAGTGACTAAACTGAGAAGAGAACCATGCCTCTGAATGAAGGAAGTGGTGTTTGGAATTCTGCTAACCAACTCATCAATCAACTCAGGTGAACGAACAAAGTTGAACCGGATAGTATTCCTTCGCACAGGCATCATAATGTCCTACAAAACAGAGCAAAGATGAAACCCTCTTGTCTTTGAAATGGTCAGTTCTTATGCCGGATGCATGCAATGCTCATGATGCTATGATGTTATGATAAAGCACACCACATACAGATACAAAGGCAAACATGGTAAGGCACACAAGTCACACAAGGCAAGCCCCTAAAGTTTAGGCCAGCATGAGGTCTAGGTACTACCCTCTTTCAGTTTGTTGGTTCATACCTGTCCTAATCAAAAGTAACCGGGTTCTTAGAGGATCCCAATATCATTGACTACCCTCAATCGGTCATAACTCCAGCATCGCAATCTTTTCTTGCGGCCAGAACCATCACGAGAGTTTAGCCTCAATGGGCATAGCATACTGCTACTGTTCTAAAGGCCAAGTTGTGTCATTTAAGGTTCTAAGGTTGTTGGTGCTTAATGACTCCTTAGAAGACCCATATTCTCCTCGTTGCGACACAAGGGATATCGGTACAGACTAAGGTGCCACACCAACGTAGCCACTGCTTCACCTGTGTCGGTCTACGCCGGACAGGTCCCTCACAGCTTATGCTACCTAAACAGGGTATCCCCAGATCCGGGTTAGGATCTATGTATCTCCGATGCAACCCACAATAGTAAAGCAAGCAAAACAATACAAGTGAAAACACAGTTATGACTTAGCCCTAAGGTACACCTCACTTTAAGTTTAAATCCCCAGCAGAGTCGCCAGTTCTGTGATCGGTGGATCTGGAACTGACTGTTTAACGCTGGTTCGCGAAATGTCGCGGAAGCAAGAGTCGCCACCGTCTTTTATTTTCTCCAAATGGAAAGGACAAAAGCACAGAAAAATTCCTTAAAGAGATTGCTCTCGGTTCGGGAGGTAGGTTATAGAAAGGGAAGGTGTTAGCACCCTTTCTATCCATGGTTATCCATGGGCTCTTAGATACTTGCTCACTTGTGTTTTCAAAAAGGTTTGTTTGCTTTTCAATGTGGGTTTAAAAAGTTTCTTTGAAAAATTTCAGATCGACTCGTACGTCAGAGTGTTTGAAAAGTTTGTTTTGAAAGCTTTTGAAAAGTGTCAGTGTGAAAAGTCTTTTTGAGTTTGTTTTGAGATTAGAGCAAGTATCCTTGAGAACCTACCTACCCTAAGGAATTCGTCTGTGTAAGAGTCCTTAAAAGTAGTGCCATCCCACCATTGAGAGGTAGGTAGCACCACCGTTGGAGGTGTTCGGGTCAATTCGAGTTTTAGGGACATGGTGATCACCAGAGCAATGGGAAGACACCTTAGAAGCTACCCTCATGCCAGGTTCCCGGATCATGAGGACTTACTAAGACGTCCTCTACTCGACGACCACCTTTCGAAAGGCAACAGTGAGGCGTACCCTAGGGATGGTGTGTGCGAATCGTGTGTCATGTTTCAGTTATTTGTCTTGTCATGTTTGTTGTGATCTACGCTTGATTTTAATTTGTCCATTCATTCTTGCATGCATATTTAACAGTTATAAAATTTGCGGAAAATAAATCTAAGGCTATTACAAATGGCGCGGGTCCACATCGCCAAAATTAAACCGGACCCGATTTAGCAGAAAAGTAAATAATGCGAATAAAAGTGCGAGAAATTTAAATTACAATGCTTTGGGACAATTACATAATTATAATAAGTGATATAAAATAACTGCGCAAAATTAATAATTAAAAGCGACGGGCGTTGGACCCTTTTTGCAAAAATAATTAAAATTAAGGAATTAAGAATAAAATAATAAAAGAAGAATTAAATGTTTTTGATATTTTTGTATTTTTTAGATTTAATGAGAAAAAGAAATTAATTGAAATTAAATTAAAAGGCAAACCCTAATTCTAATATTTTTTAATTATTAAGAAAGAATTAAAATATGATCTAAATTAAACCCTAATTTATTTATGTACAATTTTTAATTTATGAAAATAAATAAATAATATTATTATTCTGAAAAAAAAGGAAAATTAAAAAAAGAAAATCAAAAGTAATTAACCTAAACTCTATTTTTTGGATTTTAATTATTAAAAGAATTAAATTTGAAAACCTAATTAAAACTAAATAATTACAAACATTTGTGAAAATAATTATAATATAAAAATTATATTTTTATTTGGGCATTTTTTTATTTTTTTATGATGTTTTTATATTTTGATTAAAAATTAATTAAACAATAATTAAAATAAACACAGCAATTAAAATAATAATTAAGAGATAAAAAATTTGTCAAACCAGAGTGGGGTGTTGTCCCCAAATCAGAAGGTGCAGGCCCTAGAACATTGGCCCAATAAGCGGGAAATTGGTTGACCTTCTTGGATCGTGCGTGGCATATTGACTCACACCCATGGTATGCTTTCAAACTGAACCTTTGATCAAATCTCCAGGACGCGTGGCTAGCTAATTTTTGAGTGTGCATGGTATACTGGGATGTTAGCAAAGCATAGGAACCTGCGTTGAAAAATATTATGGAATTTTGCCAGACCTGGGACTTGAACCCAGGTCTTGAAGGTTACAAGCGCAACGTGTTACCACTGAGCCAAACGCGTTAATTGATATATTATTATAAACAAATAATGAAAAAGCAAGACCAACGCATAAGGGTAAAAACGCGCGTAAATTTAAAACATCCAACCATGGCCTGCCAACGCATCATCATCTTCATCCTTTTTTTATTTTTTCTGAAACATAAGCCTACAGCAACGGTTTTAGAAACGTTGTTTTAGAGGGTTTATGAGAAAATAGCGACTGGCCCCTCGACGCTCATAAATTGAGCGCGAGGGTGCCATCTTCTTCGTCTCAACCTGCTTAAGCTAATGGCACTGGTCTGGAAGTGTAATTTTCCCTTGGGCAAAAAACCCCAAATCAAGAAACCTGCAACCCTAAATATCGTTCATGGCCAAATCACATGTATTGCTCAAAAATGAAATTAATTAGTATGGTTAGCTTTAGAACATCATGAGAAACAAGAATTCATAAACAAAAAATGCAAAAGATGTATGATTCGTGGTATATGATTTCAAAAAATTCGCTTTGCAGTTTGAGTTCTAACCAACGATTCTTTGTGCTTTAGTTGATGTTAATGATTGAGGAGCATTCAGGGATGTCTCAGGATGCTAATGGGATGAAGATTGAAGCTTGAATCGACCTAAAACCCTGATTTCAGTATTTGAGTTTTTTGAGAAATTTCCAATTTGCAATGGCTTGTTTATGCGCAGCTTGCAGTCCCCTGTGATTAGGTCTTTGATTCTGATCATATAGGCAAGCTTTTAGGTTAAGAATATTACACAAAATCCATGGCAATAATTGTTTTCAATCTTTGATTTTGGAAGATCTTTTTTTGAATCTTTTTCTCATGGTTTTTGTGTTCAATCAGCTCAAATCTTATCAAAACTTGCCATAATCAATCAAGCACGAAATATTGAGATTAGAATATGCATAAAAAGATTTTTTTAGGTTAGGTTTATATTTTTCATGTATTAAAATGATTTAAATGAATATAAATTAATATAAATTCAAATAAATAATTAAAAAATATGAAAATACTCCCCTTTGGGCCTAGTGGTCGTGCATAGGCTTGGCATGAAGAAACTTGGAAGAAAAATGGGCCCATTTGCATTTTTAGGCCTTTTGTATCAATGTTGACTTTTCAAAATTCCTAAATATTTCCCAACTTCCACAAGACATAACTTGGTCAATGTTTAAGCTTTTCACATGTTCTTGGACATTTTGGAAAGGTCTTTGAGTCCTTTAACCAATTCCTTTGGTCCCATGTCATTTTTATTTACCAATCTCAAGTTATGGTCTTTGACTTAAAGTCCCTTTTTGTTGACTTTTGAAAATGACCTATAATGTTGAAATTGATAACTTTTTGTGAGAGCATTTCTTGGACTTGGAACATGAAGATGAATTGTAGGAAATGTCTTTCTCTTCAAAATGAGCTTTGGATGGAATTTTTCTGATAATCCATGTGAAAGTTATGCCCTGGTCAATTTCAGTTGACTTTTTCAACTGTCCAAATATAGCAACTTTTTGCATCTTTGATGATTTCTAAGCCAAATTTTGAGAATCATGATCAAGCATTGATCAAATGATGTTTGTGGCTTCAAAATGATATATTGACCAAAAATTTGAACTTTTGACTGTCAAATGACCATTTTGCCCCTACAGTTGACTGTAGTGCAATCTAGGGTTTTGACTGTGCAATCTTGAGCTGAATGCCTTGAAACTTGACATAAAGACACTTGACCATCTTTTTAAGCATATGAGACTTGATTGGGCCTTTGAAAACTTCATTTGCTTGACCAGAACTCAAACCCTAGTTTTGACTGTATAGGAGACAGTTGAGCTGCATAACCCTTGGGGAATTTTGTGACCTTGACTTGGCAATTTCTTGATGAATATGGGAGGGCAAATTTTGGGGTACAACAGCTTCCATCACTGGTCTTCGACCCACTGGTGACTATTTCGACCTTGAAGACTTGTCTGAGGATCCTATTGGGTTTGCTGCTACAAAACCTACTTATACTACCTTCATAAACCACTTTCATGACAAAGCCTCAAATACCGTGTCAGAGGTGGAGCATATAGCCTTCTTGGCCATGTGGCTGTCTCGATTTGTTTTCTGTACTAAATCGCTGCAGGTGACGAAAAAGATGTTGACGCTTGCAACGCAACTCCATCACAAATACCCTCTTTGCTTGGCCGAATTGATTCTGGCCAACTTATATGAGTCCATTAGTAATGGTGTGACTCAACTTAAGGTTCTAGGAGACAGGGGAAGCTTGCTGCTATCTGGTCCCTTTTGGCTTCTGCAACTGTGGCTTAACGGCACCTTCGAATCCTTCCTCCCCCAAAAGAACAATATTAACGAAGAAGCTCCCAAAATCTTGAACAGGAGAGTCGAAGGCACCAGGTTGGCATTGCTAACTCCCATTGATGAAGGCCAACAGTTTCAAAAGGCCTTTACAAGCTTCGTAATGATGTTTGCAGAGCGAAAGAGCTTTGTTTCGACTATGGCTCCCTTTGCCAGTCGAAAAGTTGGCCCGGAATGGTTCACTAGACCATATCCTTTGGATGAAGAGGATGACGTGACTGATGAGTTTGTGAGCATGTGGGAATCGTTTCTCCTCCCCAAGATCATGCCCCTAAGATTTAAGAGCTCGAAGAACCAATTGAGCTTAATTGCTTATCAACCAAATCTTGTCTCTCGACAGTTTGGCATTGCTCAATCGCTTCCTTCGCCTATTTACCCTCGAGAGAAGCTGCTACTTTTTTACAATGCAGATTACTCAGAGGATGCCGCTACCAAGCATATTGGTAGGTATTCTGTTCGAACTATACTGACCCTGTTCGACTTTAACCTTCATTTTCTGAGTACCATCACTTTCGAGGCGTGGTGGAAACAGTACTATGACGAAGAGTTCTTCAATGAGAAGGACTTCGCCCACCATTTGTGTGAGGCATTCAAGATGGTTCTCGACAGAGTCAAGAAAGGTATCCCTTTTTCCATCCCTTCGTCTTAGATTTGTTTTTCAACACCTAATTAACTATAGCTGTTTTGTCTTCTGTTTAGCTGTTAAGAGGGTTACCTCGAAGAAAACCACTGAGAGTACAAAAGGGGGAGATTCTGCTATCAACCCCTCTCCTAAGGTACTTACCTTTCCCTTTTACCCTTAGTTTTATTTGACATAGTTATTGATCTTCTCGACTTGGTTTTCTATATGCTCAGAAACCAACCCCCAAAAAGCGAAAGGTTCAGGAAATCCAAATCTCTAGCGATGAAGAAGAGGAGTCTCCTCCTGTTCCTTTGTAGAGACGAAGATTGAAAAAGCCAGCTCCTTCCGTCGAAACTCGTCCAAAAATCAGGATTAAAACTATAGTTGGGAGGCCTCCTCCTGTAATCATCAATGAACCTACTGAACAGGAGGTAATCGCTAGGTTAAACAATCCCAGCGAAAGTAATAACTCTAGTCCTGGTGCTGAAATCCCAGTCCAGGTATTTCTTCGACTGCTTATTATTTACTTCTTTCACTCTCTTTTACTTTGTGATGATTCTACAAGCAATAAATTCTTTCTATTTTCCAGGACACTGCTGGCACTTCGACACGAATTCCTACTCATGTCGAGGATTCGAACACTTGCTTGAATAGTGACGGGAATCCTACTTACAGGCCCTCTTCAGCAAAAGGCTCTTTTATGAGTTCAGTTGACGAAGTAAATCATACTTTTGAACCCCAGCACGAAACCATAGAAGAAGCTGATGAAGAAGAAGCTGAAGGAAACCAAGAGGAGATTAGGATTCCACTGGTCGAAGTGCAAGAGACTGAGGAGGAAGGTATCCCTGGCGTCGAAACTGAGACAGAGAGGGAAATGTAGAGATCCCAGAAGCTGGGGGTGAAGAAGTTCTTGCTGAAGGAAACCAAAATCCTCCAGGAACTGAAGCAATTCCCACTCAAGTAGCCAACGTGGTTATTACGACCAACGAAAGTATCCCTTCGATGGGATCCAGAACCAAAGAGGATTTGGATTTACTGAAGCAACACAATCCGTTAGGTTATCTGACTGCAATTCTGGAGGGTGGAGAGAGTTCCTCTGATCGTAGTGCTTCGACTGCATCTGGAAGATCCACTTCGACTTCCCCTCTCGATGAGGCTCTTCAAAAGGTTAAAGCACAAATCTTTAAAAGAGATTTGATGTTAACTTTAGAGGGGGAACCATCAGCTCCTTCCTTTCTGAAGACTATCTTGAAAGCTGTTGATCTTCTTGTTGCCCCTCCGGATGTAGCCAGTGTAATCTTAGATTTACTCTCTATTGTTGATCAGGTATCCGCAGATTACAACCGTCAGAGAATTCTGAATTGTGAGATCGAAGAAGCCAATGGTCAAGTGGTTGCTGCTTGGCATGCTGCTACTGAATCCGCTTCTAGAGTAAAGGACTTGTCGAAGGCCCAGGAGGCTAGGCAAAAGGCGGTCGAGGAGATTGATCAAGACAATGTTCAGTTGAGAGCACAGATTGTAGAGTTGGAAGCAAAAATTGCTGCCAACGACAAAAAGAAAGAGGAGCTTCTTGCTGTGAACAATGAGTCAGAAAGCCAAGAATAATTGGCTGAAGGGTTAAGACATGCCGATCGAGCTCAATCTCTGGATGCTAAGCTCGAAACCCTTCACCAATCGAAAGCTCTATGTGATCGAAGGCTAGAATTGCAAAGGATCAAGTATCTCAAGATTAAAGCTAATCTTCCCTTCTAAATCTTGTTTCTCTCCATTATGTAATCACTTTCTGTAACAATTTCAGAGCCATTTTGGCACCTTTAATGAAAATTATTTAAGTTTCCATTTTGGCATTCTTTATAATTAGTGATTATATTTTATTTACTTTTATCTCTTGAAGCACAGGTCTATACGTTTTCAAGTATTTACCATTTACCTTCAAGAGTCTTCGATCTTCGCTTAACTCTTCGATCTCATAGGCTCCGCCTGAGAAAGCTTGCACAATCTTAAAAGGTCCTTCCCACTTAGGGGACCATTTTCCCAAGCTTTTGTCTTTTCGATCCATTGGGAGTATTACTTTCCAAACTAGATCTTCAGGCTGAAACGTCTTGGACTTTACCCTTCCATTGTAGGATTTCTCGACTCTCTTCTTCTGTAGTCTCAAAAGATCCAAAGCTTTTAACCTTTCTTCGTCTAAGTCTACTAGTTCATCCAACATCATGTTCCAATAGACTTTAGAAGGGATCTCGTGATGTATTTGAATCCTTGTCGCCTGTAAGTGGATTTCTACTGGTAACACTGCATCATGACCATAGGTTAGGCGAAATGGTGTTGTCCCTGTGGCTTCTTTTGGACAAGTTCGACATGCCCACAGGACTTGATCTAGTGTTTTGTGCCAGTTCCTGGGTTTCTTTCCCACGTGTTTCTTTATTAAACTGATCACCACTTTGTTTGCTGCTTCGACCTGGCCATTAGTTTGTGCATAATAAGGCATAGACGTTAACAGTTTAAATCCCATTTCTGCAGCGAAATCTTGCATTTTTCGACCAGTAAAGACTGACCCTTGATCTGTAGTTATTGTTTCAGGGATTCTAAATCTGTATATGATGTACCTTTGAATGAATTCAATGACATTCTCCTGGTCTACATTGACTAAAGGAATCGCTTTGATCCACTTAGTAAAATAATCAATGCCCACCAATATATACTTCTGACTTTTAGAAGATGCTGGTCGAATTTCTCCAATAAGATCCAAAGCCCATCCTCTAAAAGGCCAAGGTTTCACAATCGAGTGAAGTTCACTTGCTGGCACATGTTGAATGCCTGTATGTTTTTGGCATTCTTGGCATCCTTTGGCAAATTCAACACAATCCTTTAACATAGTGGGCCAATATAAGCCTTGTCGAAACAATAACCATTTCATTTTTTGGCCTACTTGGTGTGCTCCACATGCCCCAGCGTGTGTGGTGGAAAGAGCCACATATGCTTCTGTTTCAGTTAAGCATTTCAAAATTACACCTTCTGGTGTTTTCTTAAATAGTTCATTTCCCATCAACATATAACTCAGCGCTCTGTACTTTATCTTTCGCTCTGTCGAAGCTGCTGGATTTTGTAAATAATCCACTAAAGGCTTCCTCCAATCTTGCTTTGTTAGATTGTCTATGAACAAAATTTCAAAATTCTCATGCTCAGTGTATCCTAACTTTGTGGTCTTTAAATCTGATGGAAATAATTTGGTGGCAGTTACTCTTCCTCTAACTTCGATTGCCTGTTGCAGCTTCTCTTTCGAAATTGTATACCCAGAAGCAATTTGTGCCAAGTCGTTGGCTGCTTGATTTTCCAATCTGGGTATGTGTCGAATGCTAACTTCCTTGAAGTTTTTCAACAACCGTCTGGCTATTACGAAATACATAATAAGGTTTTCTTTTATGCATTTGTATTCTTTCGTAATTTGTTTTAGGACTAGCTCTGAGTCTCCCATTATTTCGACTTGAGTTGCCCCCAATTCCAACAAGATTTCAAGGCCTATGATTAATGCTTCGTATTCAGCCTCATTATTGGAGAAATCCCCATCTATTCTGTACTTAAATGTTGTTGGAATTTTATTTGGAGAAATAATAAGGACTCTGACTCCATCTTTAAAGCTAGAACCATCAAAGTAAAGTTTCCATGGTTCGATCTCTACATAATTTAGTAATCTTTCCTGTATGGAGTGGTCGACTATAAATTCTGCGACCACTTGGCCTTTCATAGCCTTGAGAGGCATAAAAGTTAATGAATATTCAGTTAATGCAAGTGCCCATTTGCCAACTCTACTATGCAAAATGGGTTTTGACAACATATACTTGAAAACGTCAAAATGAGACGAAACATAAACATTAACTGGCTTTATATATTGCTTAAGTTTTGTACATGAAAAATACAGACATAAACACAGTTTTTCAACTTTGTTATATCTAGTTTCTGCATCGTTTAAAACTCTACTGAGGTAGTAGATGGGTCTTTCGACACCATGTTCATCCTCCTGAGCCAGCATGCTCCCTAAAGTCTTATCAGACGCAGGTATGTACAGTCTCATACTTTTACTTCGACAAGGAGACACCAGAATAGGTGGTCTAATGAGGTACTCTTTGATTTTGTTGAAGGCCTCTTGATGTTCTTCCCTCCATTCAAACCCTCCTTTGTTGAGTCGAAGTAAAGGCGAAAAGGCTTGCGTTTTCCCACTAAGGTTGGATATAAATCTCCTTAGGAAATTTATCTTCCCAAGTAAGGATTGCAATTCCTTTTTGTTAGTTGGTGCTTTGGCCTGCAAGATAGCTTTGGTATTGTTTTGGTTTATCTCAATTCCTTTCTTGTGGACCACAAAGCCTTAGAAATCTCCGGCTTTCACACCAAAAGTACACTTCAGAGGATTCATCTTCAGGCCGTAGTGTCTCATCCTCTCAAAGGATTGTCGAAGATGATCCATATGAGCCTTCCCTGAAACAGATTTGACGAAAATATCATCAATATATATTTGCATGAAAGTGTCAATAAAGTCATGGAAGATCGAATTCATGGCTCTTTGGTACGTTGCCCCTGCATTCTGTAGGCCAAAAGGCATCACTACCCATTCATAGGTGCCTAAAGCCCCAGGGCAACGAAAGGCCGTTTTCGACACATCTTCTTCAGCAATGAAGATTTGATTGTATCCAGAGTAGCCATCCAGCATACTCATGTATTCGAAACCAGCGGCAGAATCCACAAGCATTTCTGTCATTGGCATTGGATATTCATCTTTTGGTGTTGCAGCATTAAGATCTCTGAAATCGATGCACACCCTCAAGGTACCATTTTTCTTTATAACAGGTACAATATTTGCAATCCATTCGACATACCTGGTCGTTCTAATGAACTTGCATCTCAATAGCCTTTCGACCTCCATTTTGATTTTTGATAAAATCTCTGGCGCAAACCGTCTTGGATTCTGCTTAACGGGTTTCTTTCCAGGCTTTATTGGTAATTGCAGTTCGACCAATCCTCTGTCGAGACCAGGCATCTCGTCATAGTCCCACGCAAAGCATTCCTTGAACTCTTTCAGTAATTTGATCATTTCGACCTTGAGTCCTGGATCCATTTTTTCACTTATGTATGTGGGCCTGTTCACAGGACCTTCGCCTAGATTTACCTCTTCTAGAGGATCTTGTGCCAACATTCTGACATTGTTCGACAGCGGGTCCTTTTCGAAACCAAGAGGTTCGTCATCATAGATGGCGTCTAACCTCTGATATAGAAAGTCTTTCGTTCTGAAGTCGGGAGGCTCAGGGTCGAAATCTTTCCCAGGCCCTGTCTTTGAAAGGACTTGTTCATTGGCTTTTGAAGCCACATACTTAACTTCAGCCTCTAAGGCCGCTATCATCTGTTTTCGGACACATAAGCCGAAATCTTTTGGAGAGTTGATGACCCAGTCATCATCATCAAACTCGCTGCCCCAGCCTGTTGGCCGTATATCACTAACTCCTCTAAAATCTATGTTGGATAAGTCTTCTCTATCCCACTGAAAACCATGACCAGAGTGTAGGTATAGGGAGCAGAATGCATTAGGAGTTGGAGTTAAATCAAACTCAGGTGGGTTACAAGGCCCTATGTGAGCCAAATTTCTGTCGAAATCATTCTTTCCGACACTGTTTATTTCACCCAAGTAGTAACTCTGGTCTGCTTCAATGTTCTCCACAATGCCGTCGGGACGCCACATTATGACCCTTTGGTGCATCGAAGATGGCACTGCTCCAATTCCATGTATCCACTCTCGACCAAGGAGTAGATTGTAGTTGGGCTTTGCTGAAATAACCATGAACATGGTGGGTCGAAGGATTGAGCCCACTTTGAGGTCTAGTTGAATGACACCCATTGTGGTGCCAATGCCCCCTTCATAGTTGGATAAGACTATGTTGTGTGGCTTTATGTCAGCATCTCCTTTGCCTAATTTTTCCAGCATGAATTGTGGTATGATATTGATGGTTGCCCCATAATCAACCAGAATTTTGTTTATGGTTACCTCTCCAACCTTTGCTCTAATGAACAATGGTTTCAGATGGCTCTTCATTGCCTCATTTGGTGGTTCAAAGAATGCGTTTTGTTCTTCCACGCATCCATTGTTCATTATATAATAACATACTGGCTTATGTCTAGCCAGTTCTTGTTCGACCATTAGGTCAGTCTCTTCAACTTCGACCTCACAGTTATATTCTTTGGGCAGCACAGATATAACGTTAACCATAATGTCTAAACTGTCACTAGAGTCGGAGTCGTCTTCATCGTTCGACCCACACTCTTCCGCCCAGGGTACAGGATTCCTCTCCAGAGGCTTCCTTTGTCTTTTCAGCATATTAGTGCTAACTTCTGGATGAGGTCCAGATGCCTCTTTCTCATCCTTTCGCCGTCTTTGAAACCTTCTCCACTGTGAACGAGACATAGGATTCTTTGCTTTATAATTGCTCGACACATGGGTCATTTTGTTCGACGCAGAAGCATGGTACTCCTTTCTGTAATCTAGAGAAGAACCTCTTGGTACGTCGAATGTCTTCCACCTTTCTTCGTTTGGCCGTTTCCTTCCCATGGTATTCAGCCAAGTATTAGTAGGCACATTAGTTGGAGGCCTGAAAGTTGGTGGCCTGCTTTCCTGATTCATGGGTCTTTGTTGATGTCCCCTTCTGGGGTCAAATCGAATTTCTGGACCCATTCTTTGTTGGGCATTGGTGCCCTGTTTTGCTTTTACAGCCCGCATCACTTGTATGTGTTCAACGGCTTTCTTATCAAAAATAGAGCTACATCTAGGGCATAACATTACTTCTGATTTCTTCTTTTGGCATCTATGCAAAAATTCTGCCAAATCTTCATCCTCCTTTGGGAATGCAGTTTTGTTTACTTCTTCTTGTCGAAGGGTTTCTTCTTAAACTTTGGCTCCAGAGACTTCGACCATGTTAACCTGCATGTTGCTTTTGGTAGCCAGGTACATCTTCTGCATTTTGGCCTTAGAGTCCTCTGCCGAACCCTTTGCAGCAGCCAAATAAGAACCTGTGGTGGTTCTTTTGGTGGAGCTTTCAGCAACTCCTTTTTTGTTTGGGTCTTCAGTAACCCGTTTGATCATTTTCAGACTACCAGCAGCTTTCTTGTTCGACCCTTGGCCAACTTCATTTTTTAAATCCAGGCCTTCAGTGGCCTTTCTCACCCCTTCGATAGTTTTCCTGGAGATATTTTCAGTGAAACTTCCAAAGATAGGTTTTGAGATAAAATATTCAGATACTTCCACCATATGAATGCCAATTGGTTCGGCATAATGAGCCTCTGCTTGCAGTGGGTTTGTGTCGATTTTCATTGCTGGTTTACCAGCAAATTTCAGCCTTCCTTCCTGCAGTGCATGCTAAACGGGATCCCTGAAAAGGAAACATTGTGAGGTTTTATGTCCCAAAAAATTATGGTATTTACAAAAACCTCTTTTCTTTCTCTGTTCTAAAGGAGGCAACTTAGCCCCTGGGGGCACTATCATCTGCCCATCTTTAACTAATAGATCGAATATTTCATCACACTTGGATATGTCGAAGCTATAAGTTTTCTTAGGAAATTTATCACTGCTCTTCTCAGGTTCTACAGGATTTTTCCCATTTGATGGCACCAATATTTTACAAGAATATGGTGGTCCTTGTTTTAATTCAGCTAAATCAATTTCGCCTTCTTCGACATCTATAGGGTCACTGTATGCCTCTGGATCATTATCATCCACTTCGATATAATCTACCCTGTCCCATCAATGAGTTTTGGCAGTTTTAGCCTTTTCAGCTTTAAGGCGTTCTACTTGTCGAACTCTATCAGCAAGTTGGGACATATCTCTTAGGTATTGTGTATCCAATTTTTTCCTAATCGAATAATCCAGGCCCCTTGCTGCTATTTCAACTAATTCATGCTCAGGCACTTGGGTAAAGCATCTAACTTTGATTAGTCGAAACCTATTTAAATATTCATCAATTGGTTCTATGAACCTTCTCTTCACACTAGTCAATTCTTTTAGACTTATCTTGGTTTGACCCATGTAAAATTGTTCATGGAACAATCTTTCTAATTGGTTCCAATTGTGGATCGAATTAGCTGGGAGGGTAGTGAACTAAGTAAAAGCATTTTTAGTTAAGGAACTTGGGAAGTATTTGATTATAAGGTTCTCATTGTTTGTTATTTCTCCCGCCTCTATCAAATATCTAGCCACATGTTCGACAGTCGACTCTGTCGTATCCCCTGAAAATTTAGTGAATTTTGGGACTTTTCCCCTAGGTGGTAAGTCCGTTTGTAGAATATACTCTGACAATGGGGATGTAAAGTTTGGTCTATGAAAACCAACATTCATTCTGTTTTGAAGCATGATTCTTTCGATCATAGCGGTTAAATTATTATCCGCCCCATAGTTCTGGTGTTGAACTTGTTGTATTAATTCGTCAGCATTTTGGTTTCTATTAGCCAAAATAACTCCTTGATCGATTTCTCGATGGTTTCGAGGTATCTCTATTCTTGGTTATTCTACTTCTACCCTTGGAACTTGGGGGTTTGGATTAATGGTCAAATCTTCTTCCATGATTACCCCTTGATTAAATCTTATCGCTACCCTCTGGGGTTGTCGAACAACTTGGGGTAGTTGAGCAACTTGGGGTACCCCAAAGAATTCAGCCATGCGCGTCATTTGCGCTGTCATCTGTTGATTCGACTGTGTAGTAGTCTGAATGAGGGGATTTAGCACTGTACTTAGAGTTTGTGCTAACATTTGTACCATTTCATGATTACTTTCGTCCACTTGTTGTCTCAAAATTGCTGTCGAAGCATTTGTGAGACTTGGTATCATATGAGATGGCCCTCCCAAAAATTGGTTTCTACTGGCTCCAGATCCCTGTAATGGTGATGTTACATTTACTAAAGATTCTGAAAAAGTGGACGCAACATTCATAAGGCTAGCCATTTCAGTAGTTGGCATGCCATATGGCTGTTCTCGACCCATCCAAGTTGTCGAAAAGCCTAGGGGTACAGTTGATCGAGACCCTAGGTTTATCCTTGGTTGGGGTGTTCCCAGAGGACCTCTTGGACCCACATACGAAAGTAAGGGTCCAGTTTGATTCATGGTCAATGCTGGTATTGATCCAACAGAAGTTGGGATATTCCCTTCGACAACAGTAGTAACTGCTATTCATGTTATTGGTGGAGGTATTTCTACATGGTTTGGCTCGTTAGCCATACTACTCTCTTCGTTTTCTCTCCTAACAGTATATTTGTTGGTTACTCTACCACTTCTTAATAACATGCAATGTTATAACTGTACAGGAAAAACACAATGACATAGAAAATTAGCAACGTCCCACCAGGTGTGCCAATTTGTTTACCGTTGTTTTTGGTAAACAACCGATGATCTCCAAAAAGGTAAGGTTTTTGGTTTACTTACGGGATCGACCAAACTAATCCCAGAACATATGCTAATCTTTATGTGAAATGCGTAAGAAGGAAGAACGCATGTTCGACCCAGAGAAAGGATGTTTGAGATTGTTGAAAAGTAAGCAAAAACATAAAAATACAAGTAAAAGAAGTAAAAGGATAACTTTGCAGGATAATGGTAAAGTAATGTAAAGAGACTTTCATTAAGTAAAAAAGGTGTTTCTAACGTACATTTCTCAGCTTTTATCCTTTCTCACACAGTAGTTACTTGGATAATATTTGAGAGATTTAGTATAATAGGTTGAACACCCTTAAAAATTACACAAGCTTCTTAATTTATACTAAAAGTAGGTAACCGTCGAGGGGACATTCTACGCTAGGATGAAGACAAGTGTCTTCTTCATGCCTCTCGACCCATAGCTTTTTGCCACGTTGCCTTCCCTTAGACGCTGATGAAAACCACCCTTCCCTCCAATAATTCAAATTTCAAATGGTCTTCGTCCCATGTGCCAAGGCGCGAACACTTTCCTTCAGTCGAACAACCTAAATCTTCTTCAGTCGAATGAACCCTTGGTCGAAGACTCTTATCATAACTTAGATCCTTTTTCCTAAGTTATCTCATGTGTTGAATCATACCTCCTGGTTTAGTTTATTCCAATTGTTTTGTCCAAAATACCAAATACAGTAAGTGTCGAATTTGGGAGCCAACAGTTGGGAACAACCTTTTAGACTCTAGTGGGGATAATCCCTTGAGCTATGCTGGGGACAACCTTCCAAAGTCTAATGGGGATGATTCTCCAAACTCCACTGGGGAAGCTTTTTCAGACTGCGCTGGGAAAAATCTCAAACTCCACTGGGGATATCTTATACTCTACCGGGGAATATTCTTATACTTCGTTGGGGAATATTAGACCTTTCGGTGCTGATGGTAAATAAACTCTTCTTGGGGAGAATATTACTGATTCATTCATAATTGCAAGTCTCAGTTGGGGAGAGCTATCATTACGGTCTTTTTCTTACTCTGCGGGGAGTGAAAGTGCTTTAGCCATATTCTTCAACTAAATCTACCCATTGTACCTGGTGGATAGAGCAACTGTACAGTTTGGACATTTCTCATTTGCCCCTGTTTCTAATATTAAGAGTAATCGTCTTTTGTTTTGCATGTAAATATTCATGAGCAGCAATTAATGTCAAATGCATATATCAAAAACGAATATTGGACGTTCTTTGCAAAACAGAACGGAAAAAGGAAAAAACAGTTTGAAATTTCTCTGAAAGTGAATTGTATTGATTTTGAAATTTGGCCTGTAAATAGGCGTTTTTGTACAAGAGGCTGACGTCCTAGTAAGGGAACGCCGCCGAACAAATAGATTTTACACAATTCGTGAAAAACTAAACAAAACAGCTATGTGAATAATCCCACTGGGTTCCAACTTTGCTATTGTCTTTATGTCCTCGAGCATCTCATCACTTTGCTACTTGGTTGAAGGTAGATCAGATTGATTAGTGTCGTCCGAGCTTGATAGTTGATACGGAAGTCTGGTTGCAAGGTGATCCAATGAGACATAGTGTTACGCTTTGATCCCTAATTTTTTCCTGGACCTCCCTTTCGGGTTTTCAGTCCACCGGGATACCCCTTTTTTCCCAAGCCGCCTTTTCAGGTTTTCGACTTGTCGGGTGTACAGGTTTTTTTTAATTTTCATCCCTTATTTTTGCCTGAACCCTTTTAGTTCGCCGGGAAGCCCTTATTTTTGCCTAGGCCAGTCGACCTAGCGGGTCGTTAATTATGTGTAGTATCTTTTCACTATGTCTGCATTGACGGGGTGATGAAGGTCGTCACCATCCATGGTGGTTAGAACCATAGCTCCTCCTGAGAAAATGTTCTTAACCATAAATGGCCCTTCGTAAGTAGGGGTCCATTTGCCCCTGGGATCACCTTGAGGTAGAACGATGTGCTTGATCACCAGATCCCCAACTTGATACTCTTGTCGTCTAAGTTTCTTGTTAAATGCCTTGATCATCCGTATTTGATACGCTTGACCATGACAAATAGCAGTAAGTCTCTTTTCGTCTATTAAATTCAGCTAATCAAGCCGAGTCTAAATCCAGTCATCTTCGCTCAAACCTGCATCCTTCATAATCCGAAGAGAGGGTATCTGAACCTCAATGGGCAAGACTGCCTCCATGCCATAAACCAAGGAATAGGGTGTTGCCCCTGTTGACGTCCGTGCTGAGGTACGGTACCCTTGAAGAGCAAACGATAGCATCTCGTGCCAATCTTTGTATGTCACTGTCATCTTCTGCACAATCTTCTTAATGTTTTTATTAGCCGCTTCAACAGCCCCATTCATCTTCGTTCGGTAGGGAGAAGAGTTGTGATGCTGTATCTTGAACTGCTTGCAGAGCTCGGTGATCATCTTATTGTTGAGGTTTGTACCATTGTCCGTAATGATCCTCTCTGGTACACCGTATCGACAGATCATATTGTGCCGAATGAACCGTGCCACGACGTTCTTGGTCACTGTAGCAAAGGAAGCTGCTTCAACCCACTTCGTAAAATAATCAATCACTACCAGGATGAAACGATGTCCGTTAGATGCTGTAGGTCTGATCTCGCCGATCATATCGATGCCCCACATTGCAAAAGGCCACGGAGCTGTCAAGATGTTCAGAGGTACTGGAGGTATGTGCACCTTATCAGCATAGACTTGGCACTTGTGACAGGTCCGAGAATGCTGATAACAGACGGCTTCCATTGTGGACCAAAAGTATCCTGCCCGTAGGATTTTCTTCGCCATGGTGTGTCCACTGGAATGAGTCCCGAAAGTACCTTCATGTAATTCTGGCATGATCCTTTCTGCTTCGTTCTTATCCACACATCGCAGTAAGGTTGAATCATGGTTGTGCTTGTAAAGAATACCATTGCTGATGAAGAAATTCGCCGTGAACCTCCTCAGAAACTTCTTGTCATTAACAGATGCACCCTCGGGGTACTCCTGAGCCTCGAGATACCTCTTTACTTCATGGAACCAGGGTTTTTCTGCTACCTCTTCAGTATCAATGTCACAGCAATGTGCAGGTTCCTCCAACCTTTCAATGATAATCCGGGGAGCTTCGTTGTCCCAATTGACTTTGAACATAGAAGACATCGTAGCCAGTGCGTCCGCTAACTGATTCTCCTCTCTTAGAAAGTGTTCAAAGGTTATCTCCTCGAAATGCGGTAAACGGAGTATGAGAGCCTTTAGGAGATATGATCACGGCGCCAATGCCATTACCCAAAGCGTTTGAAGCTCCATCAAAGTACATGGACCATCGGGATCCCTCTTCAGATCCTTCATCTGGTCCAGGTTCTTCGCAGTCGGTCACTAACATGATGTTCTCATCCGGAAATTCAAAGTTCACAGACTGATAATCATCTACTTCCTGATGTGCCAAATGGTCTACCAATACACTTCCCTTGATTGCTTTATGGGTCGTATACTGGATGTCATACTCAGTCAAGATCATCTGGCATCTTGCTATTCTTCCGGACAAGGCGGGCTTCTCGAAGATATACTTGATTGGATCCATCTTTGATATCAATAGAGTAGTGTGAGTCAGCATATACTGTCTCAACTGGCAAGCAGCCCATGCCAAAGCGCAGCATGTTTTCTCGAGCAGCAAGTATCGGGTCTCGCAGTTGGTAAACTTTTTGCTAAGGTAATAAATAGCATGCTCTTTTCGGCCAGACTCGTCATGCTGACCTAACACACACCCCATTGAGTTGTCGAGTACTGTCAAGTATAAGATCAGAGGTCTCCCTTCAACTAGAGGCATCAGAATGGGTGGCTCTTAGAGATATTCTTTGATCCTTTCGAAAGCGGCCTGATATTCATCGTTCCATCTTACCACTTGATCTTTCTTCAGTAGCTTGAAGATTGGCTTACTAGTAGCAGTCAGGTGTGAGATGAATCGGGCAATGTAATTCAAACGTCCTAGAAAACCTCTGAATTCTTTTTCTGTTCAGGGAACTGGCATTTCCTGTATAGCCTTCACCTTTGTAGGATCCAGTTGAATACCTTTATTGCTTACGATGAAACCCAGCAGCTTACCAGATCTCACCCTGAAGGTGCACTTGTTCGGGTTTAACCTCAACTTGTACAACTTCAACCTGTCAAATAACTTCTGAAGGTGGTCAAGATGTTCTTCCTCAGTCTGGGATCTTGCAATCATGTCGTCGACGTATACCTCAATCTCATGATGAATCATGTCATGGAACAAAGCGACCATGGCGCACTGATACGTTACCCCAGCATTTTTCAATCCAAAAGGCATGGCCCTGTAGAAAAAGGTACCCCATTGAGTAACAAAGGTCGTCTTCTCCATGTCTTTGGGAGCCATTTTAATCTGATTATAACCGGAGAAACCATCCATAAAGGAGAAGACCTTATGTTGAGCGGTGTTGTCAACCAAAACATTGATATGAGGCAGAGGGAAGTCATCCTTGGGGCTTGCCCTGTTCAGATCCCTATAGTCAACACACATTCGAACCTTACCATCCTTCTTCGGCACGGGAACCATGCTGGCCACCCACTGAGGGTAAGAAGTAACTTCCAGAAAACCGGCATCAAACTATTTCATAACCTCAGCCTTGATTTTCTCAGACATCTCCAGGCGTATTCAGCGAACTTTCTGTTTTACTGGAGGACAGTCTTCCTTGGTAGGCAATCGGTGAACCACAATATCGGTATTCAACCCAGACATGTCTTCATATGACCAGGCAAAGATCTCAACATAGTCACGCAGCATCTAAATCAATTGTTGTTTACCACTGGATTCCAGATTTGCACCGATCTTGACCTCTTTCTTGTCTATCTCTGTACCCAGATTCACTGTTTCCACAGGCTCTTCATGCGGCTGTATGGCCCTCTCTTCTTGAAGTAGCAGTCTAGCAAGTTCACCAGGCACTTCACAATCATCTTCACTTTCGTCTTCGGCTAAGTTGATCAGACTTTCGAAGTCATAACCGGTAGTAGTAGAGTCGTTACCAGTAGGATCCAGAGCGGATGTGGACCTGTATATGTGAGTGTGTGTAAAATAGTTGTTTTGCAACATAATAAAAGAAAAAACAAGGAGCGCAAGATTTGAAATGCAAGAAACGTCCAATGCTTTTATTAATGATATATGGAGATGACAGATATCACCCTCACAAATAAAGCCACAGTGCCTCGGGTAAGACACCGGGCCGTAAAGTTTAAAAATTGTCTGTTACAAACACAAAACAAAAGTCTCATTACTGGATAATAACAGAAACATGCATAGAATCCTTGGTCGTCCAATTGCTTAGTCCACCATCAGCAGTCAGGTATATCCAGCTGTCAATATCAAACTCTTCATCATCGTCTTCAATAGCATTCACTCTTACGTCATGTTTGGGCATATGTGTCGTTATGACATTAGGCTTTTCTGGCGCTTCAAACTAAATTTCCTTAGCATCAATCAGATCCCGCACTTTATTCTTTAAGACCCAACAGTCATTCGTATCATGCCTCGGGCCATCAGAGTGAAAAGCACAGCGGGCGTTTGGATTGTACATCGGTGATGTAGTGTTGGGATTCTTCGGGGCCTCCCTCGGAATCACCAGATTGGTCTTTAATAACTGCGGCAGGATTTGAGATAAAGTCATGTTGAGCTGAGTGAATTGTCTTCGCGGTCTCTCGGCCCTTGGCTGATTGTTGCGCTGAGAAGCAACAACAGGTCTTGATATAACCAACGCATTAACCGTTTGGCGGCGTTCAGGTTTATTATGGCTTTTTGAACTGTAAACAGAACTGGACTCTTTCTTAAAAGGCTTCTTCTTGGTTCCTGATGAAGCACCCTTCTGTATTTTATCGGATTTAATACCAGCCTCAATCCTTTCCCCAGTCATAATCAACTCCGTAAACCCGGACGAAGAACTTCTAATCAGATGGTTGAAATACGGACCAGACAAGATCCCTAAAAACATATCCACTAGCTACCTATCGGCCAAGGGAGGTTGCACTCTTCCAGCAAGGTCCCTCCACTTATAAGCATAATCTTTGAAACCTTCACCCGCACCCATAGACATACCCTGGAGTTGGGTACGCGTGGGAGTGAGGTCGGAATTGTATTTGTACTGCTTGTAGAAAGCAGCAGCCAAATCTTCCCAATTACAGATACTGGCTCCTTCCAACTGGTAAAACCATTCAAGCTGAGTCCCTGAGAGACTGTCTTGAAAGAAGTGGATCCAGAGATTCTTGTCAGCGGTGTATGGCTGGATCTTTCTAACATACGAACGGAGGTGCAGTTTTGGGCAAGAAACCCCGTCGTATTTAGCAAAGGCTGGTGCTTTAAACTTGTGGGGAATCACCACCCCAAACGACAGACCCAAATCACCAAAGTCCAGACTAGGCACTTTCTGAACTTCCGTCGCGCTCAACCGGTCTTCTAGTTATTTATACCTATCCTCAGCCGGAGGATACTGGTCTTCGTCGAAGTCAGTCTCATTGTTTGAAACCACAGGGCTAGGAGCACTCCTTTCTTCCTGATTATCTCCCCCTCCAGATGAGTGGGTCAAATCAACCTCTTCTCGCAAATTGTTTCCGAATCTGCGACCCATATTGAATAGGACCGTCTTCTTCTTCTTCTTCTTCTCTTTAAGGATAAGGGTCTTCAGATCTTGCTGACCCTTAGCCAAACTCTTGAACAATTCCTGGAACTGGCCGTTTTGAGCCTGCAGAGCCTTGATTGCTTGTTCAGTTGATGTTTCGGAAGACATGATGCTGAAATAAACAGCGAAGAAGTTGAGAAAACCTGTAAGGGTACCTGTTATGAGGTGCATGGAATGAAATGCGTATGATATGATTTCAAAGACTTTAGGGATTCAAATTCGTAAACCACAATGAAACACACTTTTATTAGATAAACCTGAAATTCAATTGTTCAAAAGATGCCTTTAAGGAGTTACAAGAAAGAAAAACTGAAAAGTAAAGCAAAACTAGAAATAATCAAAAAGACAATCAGTGCTCCCATGGTCGTTTCTTGTCGGTGCGAACATAGTCATTGAGGATCCGCTCGTTCTCCAGCTGCCTCGTCAACTTCTGAATCTTCTGCTCTTGCTCGTGATACTTTTCTCTGTAAGTATCCCGCTCTTCTCTCAGCTGCATCCACGATCTCTTTAATGCCCCAATGTCAGTAGGCATGTATGGATGGAGGATGGTAGGAGGAACCCCTTCTTCATCAGCAACCTCAACAATGATAGGAAAGACGGTTTCGTACGACATTCCCAGCTTTTGGGCACAGATTCGAACCCATCAGAGATATGGCTCCATCGGAAGAGAAGTGTTTGCACCCAGCTCGTGCGGATCATACCTGTGTACTCTATCCCAAGCTCTTATGAATCTGCGGCGTTGCTCGTCATTATCCCCTTGGAAATCAAAGACAATACTTGGCATTGGCAACTCATGAGGTCCTTCCCTCCTATCTCACCCAAACTGGCGTAAGGCCAAACACGGATTATAAGTGATTCCTCCATTGGTTCCTATCAGTGGAACACTAGGGTATTCCCCACATCGATCAATAATAGCCACATCTTCCATACCCTTGATAGTCCAAATGATGTCATTATAAGAGAGAGACACAATCCTATAAGCCCAGCCCATGCCTTCCTTGTTCTTCAAAACTGATTTGGGGAGGTGAGAAATAAACCACCTCGCCAGCAATAGAGCACAGCACATAAGGGTTCCCTGTTTCCGAGTAGTACGGGCATAAAGAGAATGAAGAATGTCACCCAAGAGAGTGGGTACTGGATTACCGGATATGAAAATCTTCACTGCATTCAAGTCGACGAAGGAATCCGAGTTAGGAAACAACACCAAACCATATATGAGAAGAGCCAGAATGTCTTCAAATACCTGGAAGTCTAGGCTGTCCCAGAAATGATTAGCCTTACCAACCAAGAACTTAGTCAAGAAGCCTTTTGTCCCACTTCTAGTTTCCCAATTAGACATTACCTCAGCCTTTGTCAGATGGAAGGCTGAAGCAATCTCTTCTGGCCTAAGGATCTACTCCCAACCTGTGAACGAGGTTTGCTCCAGAATAGAGATACCAAGCAGATCGGAGAACTCTTCCAAGGTAGGGACCAACTGGTAGTCCTGAAAAGTAAAGCAATGGTACAGTGGATCAAAGAACTGGACTAAGACACTCATCATCTGTTCATCCAACTTGGAAGTGACCAAACCCAGGAGGTGACCATGTCTTCTGATAAAGGAGGTAGTATCTGAAATCTTTGCAACCAATTCCTTAAGCTGAGTGGGAATCTGGACAAAGTTGATCCGAATGGTGTTTCTACGCATGGGTGCCATGACCTACAAAACAGAACAAAGATGAATCCCTCATGTCTTTGAAATAGGTTAGTCCAATGCAAGATGCATGCAATGTCATGATGTCATGATAGAAAACACACACAAGTATCCATAAATAACAAACATGGTAAGGGCGCACAAGTCACACAGAGAGCCCTTAGATTTCAGGCTGGCAGGGAGTCTAGGTACTACCCTCTTTCATTTCAGTTGGTTCAAAACCTGTCTTAAAAATAGTAACTGGGTTCTAGAGGATCTCAATATCACTGACTACCCTCGATCGGTCATAATTCCAGTTTAGCAACCTTTTCTTGCGGTCGGAATCATCGCGAGAGTTTAGTCTCAATGAGTGTAGCATACTGCTACTGTTCTATAGCCAAGTTGGTCAATTTAAAGGTTATAAGGTCAGTTGGTGCTTAATGACCCCTTAGAATACCCACATTCTCCTCGTTGCGCCACAAGGGATATCGGTACAATCTAAAGTGCCACACCAACATAGCTACTGCTTCAACCGTATTGGTCTACACCGTACAGTTCCCTCATAGTTTATTGCTACTTACCTAAAGGGTATCCCCCAGATCCGGGTTAGGATCTATAGTAACTCCGATTCAACCAAAAAAGATAAAGCATACAAGTCAATCAATTGAAAACAATATGAACTATTCCTAAGGTACACCCCACTTATAAGATATCCCCAGCAGAGTCGCCAGTTCTGTGATACGGTGGGAAGAACTGACTGTTTTTTGGAATGCTGGTTTTCATTTTGCGTTTGTTTTCGCAAAATGTCGCGGTAAGCAAGAGTCGCCATCGACTTTTATTTTATCCAACAAGGAAAGGAAAAAAAGCACAGAAAAATTCCTTTTTCGAGATATTTCTGAGTACGGGGGGTAGATTATAGAAAGGGAAGGTGTTAGCACCCTTTCTATCCGTGGTTATCCACAGGCTCTTAGGTACTTGCTCAATTGTTTTCAAAATTTCTTTCTTTGTGCTTGTGGGTTTGAAAAAGTTTTGTTTTTAAACTTCAATTTAACTCTTGCTTCTGTCCTCAAGAGCGTATGAAGTGTTTTTGAAAACTTTGTTTGAAAAGGAGTGTGAGTGTGAAAAATTGGTTTTGTTTTGAAAGAGCAAGTATCTAAGAACCATCTACCTACTCAAAAAAGGAATCGTTCTATGCTAATTTCCTTTATACAATGCTATCCTACTATTGATGAGTAGGTAGCACTATCGTTGGAGTTTAAGGGTCAATTCGAATGCGGGACTTACGGTCACTAAAGCAATGCTAGGACGCCTTAGCGGTAACCCTAATATCTTAGATCATTTGTTTTGAGGCAACAATATCCGAGGCAACCATTTCGAGGCGACTATGATCTTTTAGACAAGAGGGCGACCTCTAAAACGACCTATACTCAATGACCGTGCACGAAGGCAACCAAGTGGGGTGTACCCTAAGAGTGCACATGTGCGAGTGTGTCGTTTTCAGTTATTTTTATCTTTGTACATGTTAAGGGTGATCTAATTTGACTTTAGGTTAAAACATTCAGTCTTGTCATGCAACCCTATTATCAAACATCTAACAATTATAATTTGCGGAAATAAAATGCGGAATTTAAATTACAAGGCGTCGGGTATTTACATCGCCAAAGACAAACCCTTTGAAAAATAAAATAAAGCAATAAAAATAAATAAAAGTCCTATTTACTATTACAATCCGGGAGCAAGTACATTATTGGATAAAAATAAATAAACGCGTGAGGGAAATTAAATCGAGCGCATGATTAGGGTTTTGACCCTTTTGATTAAAGAAAATGTTTTTTTGTTGTTTTTTATTTTAAGAAAGAAATTAACCTAAATTAATTACTAAATTAAATTAAATTAATTAATTAATAAAAATAAATTATTTTTGGGTTTTTGTTATTTTAAGAAAGAAATAATAATAATTAAATTAATGGTTAAAACCTAATTAAATCTAATTAATTTTAATTATTTGTAAAATAGGTTTAAATCATTCTAGAATTAAAACCTAAATTAATTAATTAGTATTTATTAAAAAAAAGTTAAAATTTGATTGAATAAAAATATTTTTTGTGATTTTATTTTAATAAGAAAAAGAATTTTGATTGGTTAGGAATTAAATAAAAATAATAAAAACAATCAATAAAACAAAGTAAATAAAATAAAAGAGAGAGGGGTTTGGGCCTGTTTATGGGAGTATGAGAAGCAATCCTGAGGCCCAAAAACACTGGCCTTTATTGACTTTTTGAGATCTGGTGGGCATGCGTGGACCAACGCCTATGGTGGAACTTCAGCTTGGACTCTCAGATCTGGCCTTTGACCATCTGTCTCTTGGATGCCTGAGGGAGCATGGTAGTTCTCAAACCCAAGCGTGCACCTGATTGCCTGGAAGAAGTTGGAAAAATGCAAATTAATGGAGGCAGGGATCGAACCCCTGACCTCCAGCCTTTGGGATTTTAAGCGCTTATGTGGCCACCACTAGGACGTTTTGTTGTCTTTGTTATTATAATTCAAAACATATATTATATAAAAAAAACAAAAATCATTGCCAGAAATTAAAAAAAAAAAACACGCGCGTGGTTTGAATGGTCCAATGATGGGACGCCACGCATCATCTTCAACATGTGGTCCATGGCCAAAAGTGCACAGACCTATACCAACGGACAGAAGTCCGTAGCTACAATGTTGTTCATCTCAAAATCCTTCTCAGGCCACAAAAAGGAATTCCAAGGGCATGGTTGTGTTCGTCTCACCATCCCGGTCACAACCATACCCTTCTTGGTGGTCAATTATTCAGCGTGTTATGGAGTCTGAAGAGGCTTGGTTTTGATCCAGGTAGCTTGAGTAAACGCCCAGGAAGCGATTGGGACAAGTCTTGGCTTCTGAAAATGCCTCTAGCTATGATTTCGATCTCAAGCTTTTTGATGAATTTTCCAACTATTGTTCTACCTCTGCCTGCACTTTCCAACCCTTGTTTTGTATCCTCTGGCTTGCTTATGTAACATGCTTTGCATTAGGGTAGAAATCATGGACTGAATCCCTCCAAATCAATGCACATGAATATAATTTGATTCCCATTTACAAACTTGCCAAATTTGATTTGATTCAATCTTTTTGCACATGATTTGCCTTGGTACGAGTTTGGAGATATGCTAGCTTTCCATTGAAGCCTACAATCAATAAAAAATCTTTGGTTATCAATTTTTATTTTATTTTATATGATTTAATTTGATTTAAAATGAATAAATTCAAATAAAAATCAAATTAAATAATAAAAATGATATATGGACACATGGCTGAAGCTAGGGCACGTGGACAATGATGCAAACTCAAATCAAGTGGAAAAGAATGGGCCCATTTGACAAAATTTGAAGTTTTGAGGATAGTTGACTTTTGGCAATTTTGCAAAAAAGTCCAACTTCAACAATGCATAACTTCTTCAATTTTGAACTTTTAGAAGTGTTCTTGGACTTTTTAGAAATCTTGAGATGTCCTATAACCAACCCTTTTGGTCTCATATTATTTTGATATTCCATGCTCAAGTTATAAGCTTTGGAAAAAAAGGTGTTTTTGTTGACTTTCAAAAATGACCTATAATGTCCAAATTCATAACTTCTTGTGAGTGAATTTTTTGATCTTGGGGTATGAAGATGGATTGTATTAAATTTCATCCTTTTTAAAATGAGCTTTGGATGGGTCATTTCTCATAAAGTATGAGAAAGTTATGCTTGGTCAAATTTGAGTTGACTTTTCCTACAAAACCCTAATTTAGCAACTTTTGAATCTTGATGAATATTGAGCAATCCTTGATGAATCATGATCAAAACTTGATAAAATGATGCAATATCCTTCAAAATTATAATTTTGACAAAAAATATTGAAGTTTGACTGTTTATAGGTCACAGTTGACTTTTGCCCTAACATAGTCGATTTTTGGACCCTTGAGCAACTGACTGAGCAAACTTCCTCTGCAAGGCTTGAAACTTGACATGGATGACCTTGAGAACATATTAGGACATTGGGGAGCACTTTAGGTCATTTGAATTCAAGGATCTTGATGCAACACAAAACCCTAATTTGGGGTTGACTGTCTTAGGAGATAGCTTGTTTGTCAAACTCTTGAGCAACCTTGAGCAACTTGGAGATATTTCTTGCAATGTTTTTAGGAATATGAGAGAAAATTTTGGGTTACAACACAACCTTCTTAGCAGTTTCATCATCAGGCTCTACTTTAGAGTCAAAACAACCAGTCAAACTCTTCTTGAGGTTTTTATGTCAATCTAACTCTTTAGATTTAAGAAGATTGAGCAGGGCAAACTGTTGTACCCCAAAATTTCCTCTCCCATTTCTCATTCAAGATATTCTCATAAGGTTCACAAAATTCTCAAGGTGGCTCAAGAATTGATTAGACGAAATCTCCTCCTAAGCAATGGGGGCCACAACTAGGGTTTTGTGTTTCACAAGGAAGATTGGGTTGCCAATGTCTCAAGTTGTTTTAATGGTTCTCCATAGGTCTTAAATAATGATCGTGTCAAGTTTCAAGCCTTTCATCTTAAGTTTGCTCAATCAATGCCTCAGATGACTGAAATTCAACTGTATTGAATCAAAAGTCAACTATGGTCAACATACAGTCAAACCTCGATATTTTTGGTCAACATAAACATTTTGAAGTGATATTCATAATTTGATGAAGGTTTTGACCTTCTTATCAAAAGCTTTATTCATTCTCTTCTGGTATAACTGACCATGACACAAGTTTGTCATTCTCTTCTCTTCAATCAAATTCAACTGGTCAAACCTATTCTGGACCGATTCAGCCTCTAACAACTTGGTTTCCTTTATCACGCATAAAAAGGGAATCTCAACCTCAATGGGGAGTATTGCTTCCATGCCATACACAAGAGAGAACGGGGTCGCCCCTATTGATGTGCAGACGGATGTTCGATACCCATGCAAAGAAAATTGGAGCATCTCATGCCAATATTTATAAAAAACAACCATTTTCTAGATGATCTTCTTAGTGTTCTTATTAGCAGCTTCAATAGCCCCATTTATCTTTGGCCTGTAAGGAGATAAATTGTGATGGAAAAAATTGAATTCTTCACAAAGTTCCATCATCATTTTATTATTCAGATTTAAGTTGTTGTCGGTGATAATCCTTCTTGGCACACTATACCGACATATAAGATTATTCTTGATAAAGCACACTACTACTTTCTTAGTGACATTAGCATATGAAGTTGCTTCCGCCCATTTAGTGGAGTAGTCAATTGCCACCAAAATAAAATGATGTACATTCGACGCCTTTGGTTCAATCATTCCAATCATGTCAATCCCCCACATAGAGAAAGGCCATGGGGAAGAAATAACATTGAGAAGTTTCAGAGGCACATGAATTTTGTCAGCATAAATTTGACACTTATGGCACTTCTTTGCAAATTTATAACAATCAGATTCCATTGTCAGCCAATAGTAACCTTCCCTAAGCATCTTCTTTTCCATCAAATGTCCATTAGCATGGGTACCAAAGGAACCTTCATGGATCTCATGCATCAACATGTGTTGTACCCCAAAATTTTCCCTCTCATTTCTCAAGGATTCTCTCACAAGATCTTCTACGACGTCAAGTTTGCAGCACTGATACATCAAAGTTTGCCTAAGCGATGATGCCTTTACAAAATACTTTCAAAAAACCATACAAAGCACATTTTCAAACAGAAGCAAGTGATCTAGAAATTAACTAAGAGGCCATGGAAAACCATGGATGAAAAGGGTTCTAATACCTTCCCTTTTCATAATCTACCCCCCGAACTCAAGAAATAATCTCAAAGGTCTTTCCTGTGCTTTTTCACCTTTCCTTTTGGATAAAAGAAAAGTCGGCGGCGACTCTTGCTAACCGCAACATTTGCGATAAAATGCAAAACAACCAAGTCATTTCTCCCACTGTATCACAACATCTCTGCTTCGTGTCTATCCACGCATCTGAGCAAGACCATGTCATAATTTCTTTTGTATAGCACATCTCCATTGAGGAAAAAGTTGTCTGTCAACCTTCTCAATATCTTTTTATCTTTATTTGACACACCGACCGGGTATTCTTGAGTCTGGAGGAAATACTTGATATCATAATACCACGGATTTTCATCTGACGTTTCCTCTGTTGCAAACACATGAGCCGGTCTATCCAAATGCCACACTATAATACGAGGCACATAATTCCAAGTATTCACTTGATACATAGAATCCAGATTTGCCAAAGCATCCGCCATTTGATTTTTATCTCTAGGAATATGATGGAATTCAACTTTGTTAGATAAGGGTAATAATCTTCTAGCATAGTCTTTGTAAGGGATCAAGCCAGGGTGACGAGTATCCCATTCTCCTTTAAATCTGATTTACTACTGAAGCTGAATCACCATACACATCTAGGACTTTGATTCAGAGATCAATGGCCTCCTCGAGACCCATGATACAAGCCTCATACTCTACCATATTATTGGTACAATCAAATGCCAGCCTTGTTGTAAAGGTAATATGTAATCCACGAGGAGTGATAATCACAACACTAATTCCTTTCCTATAAGCATTCACAGCTCCATCAAATACCATGCCCCAACGAGATTCAGGATCAAGACCTTCCTCAAGCATCAGTTCATCACAATCTTTCACTTTCAGAAACATAACATCCTCATCGGGGAAATCATATTTAACAGACTGATAGTCATCAACCAGTTGGTGAGCAAGATGATCTGCTAACACGCTGCTTTTTATAGCCTTCTGAGTACAATATTCAATATCATATTCAGACAACAACATATGCCAACGGGAATTCCTCCCAGTAAGAGTAGGCTTTTCAAAAATATACTTAATTGGATCCATTTTGGAAATCAACCAAGTAGTATGATTCAACATATATTTCCGCAACCGCTTTGCCGCCCAGGCTAGAGCACAACATGTATTTTCTAGCATAGATTACCGTGACTCACAGTTAGTAAACTTCTCGTTGATATGATAAATGGCGTATTCCTTCTTTCCTGTTTCATCTTGTTGTCTCAAAATACAGCCCATAGAACTATCTAACATTGTCAGATACATGATTAACGATCTTACTTCAACAGGCGGGAGCAAGATAGGAGGTTCAAGCAGATACTCTTTAATACTTTTGAATGACATTTGGCAATCATCTATCCACACACAACCCTGATCTTTCTTTAACAACTTAAAGACCGGTTCACACATTACAGTCATATGGGAAATGAATCTGGAAATGTAAGTCAGACGTACAAGGAAGCCTCTAACTTTCTTTTCAGTCCTTGGTGCATGCATTTCTTGAATTGCTTTGACTTTATCATGGTCGATTTCAATTCCTTTTTGGCTGACAATGAAACCTAACAACTTCCCTGATCAGACACCGAAAGTTCATTTGTTTGGATTTAAGCGGAGACGATACTTCCTCAAACGCTGAAACAATTTCAAAAAATCATCTACATGCCCTTCTTTGTTCTGTGATTTGGAAATCATATCATCAACATATACCTTAATTTCCTTTTGCATCAGATCATGGAATATGGTTGACATAACCCTCTAGTACGTTGCACCAACGTTCTTCAACTCGAAGGGCATCACTCTGTAACAGAATGTTCCCCAGGGTGTGATAAACGTTGTTTTTTCCATGTCCTCAGGAGCCATTCTTATATGATTATATCCAGAAAATTCATCCATAAACGAGAATACTTTGAATTTTGATGTACTATCAACCAACATATCAATATGTGGAAATGGAAAATCATCTTTTAGACTAGCTTTATTTAGATCTCTGTAATCTACGCACATGCGAGCTTTTCTGTATTTCTTTGGTACAGGGACAATATTGGAAATCCATTGAGGGTACACTGATGTCACAAGAAAACCGGCATTAATCTTCTTTAACACTTCCTCTTTAATTTTTATTGCCATATCAGGGTGCATTATTCGCAATTTCTACATGACTGACGGGCACTCTGGCTTCAACGGCAAATGATGCTCCACAATATCAGTATCTAGACCAGGCATATCTTGGTATGACCAAGAAAATATGTCCACATACTCTTTCAATAATTCAATCAACTTGATCTTCATGTCGAGATGCAGCAATGCTCCAATCTTGACTTCCTTCAGATCTTCCTCTGAACCCAAATTGATTGTCTCCAATGGCTCTTTATACGGCTAAATGGCACTTTCCTCTTCGGCCCCATACACAGGATATTCAAAGTTGGGAGAGGGTGCAGTGTCATTGTATTCAACGGGTTTTTTAATTAATCTGCACATATAATTTAGGATTGCTTTTAGAGACTGACACATATATCAAGTGATCCTGAAAATTTATTTTCAGTTATTATTTATTCCAAAATGATTTTTTCTGATTACCATTTTTCTAAGAAAAAGCATAAAATAAAAACAAAATTTGAGAATCAAAGACAACTTTTATTTAAGATTTTAATGAGAAAAGCAAACAGATAAGCCCGTAGAATATTAACTTTCACCTTGGGCAGAGTGAAAGCTTTTTGCAAAGATTTACAAAAATAAACTACTTTGAGACATGGATGCAAGAGGGAATATTAATAGTGACCCAATTCTGGACTCTAACTCCAGGCATCACATAATTCGACATCTCCTGCTCTTCTTCAATCTCCATAATAGCATTGATCTTGGAAACAGTTGGATGAAGGAAAACTCTACTGTGGAAAATATCTTGATACTTCCCCAGAGTAGTCTTCGGCTTCAAGTTCTCACCTTTACCATTGTTCGCAGAAAATCCCAAACCAGCCCTCTTCTTGTTCACTGGCAGGTCAACCATCTACCCCCATACTTTACTAGGGCCATTACGCACAACCTGCTGAGCATCTTTGAATGAAGCCATATAATTCTCATTCTCTCTTACGTTATCAACCGGCAAAGCTTGAAACTGAGTTCCAACAACAGTTTCATCCGCTTCCACAACACTGAAAGAGGATAAATGAGATATTAAAAATGCTTGCTCTCCATTTATGATAAACACCTTTCCTTCATGCACAAACTTCAGCTTTTGGTGTAGAGATGAGGTGAAATCCCCTGCCTCATGTATCCATGGCTGTCTCAGTAAACAACTTTATGCAGGAACAATATCCATGACTTGGAAAGTAATCTGGAACAAGTGTGGGCCTATGTGAATAGGAAGATCTACTTCCCCAATAACAGACTTCCTTGATCCATCAAAATCCTTTACAATAATGCCACTTGCGCGCATGAGAGCTCCTTGATACTTCAGCTTCATCAGCGTGCTTCTTGGTATAACATTTAAGGCGGACCCATTATCAATCAACACATTTGACAATGAGTCGTTCTTACAATTCATGGATATATGGAGAGCCAGATTGTGATTCCTTCCTTTGTCAGGCAATTAGTCATCAGATATGCTTAGGTTATTACAAGATGTAATATTACCAACCACATTGCTGAATTGGTCTAATGACATATCATTTTCCACAAAGGCCTGATCCAACATCCTCGTCATGGATTCTCTATGGGCGGAAGAATTCATCAACAAGGCCAGAATATATATCTTTGAAGGAGTCTGCAATGATTGATCTATAATTCTATAGTCTCTCATTTTGATAATCTTCAATATATCATCCACCTTTTTCTCCAGAGTAGCACCACTGGACTCCTCTACTAGTTTCTTAGTTTTAACACTTTCCACAACCTTCTTATCAGCACTATCATTTCCTTGAATACCAGGCGCGAACATACGACAACTATGGGTCACTCTACTATCCTCAACAATATTCTCGACATTAGACAAAGGCTTGGGAACTTCCACACCATCCTCTAAAATTTTAGCATTTTACTTTTACGGTACGACTTTGTCTGATTTGTAAGGAACAGGACCCGACAAACTAATCACTATTGGAGCAACAACTGGCTTGCAACAATATTCAATCTCGATAGGGGAGGAATCATTGAAACAAGGCACAATTACGTTCACCCCTTCTTCAAAAAATTTGGTCATTGCAGAATCATCATTCATATGGTTCACATTAAAGATCTGAAACTGTCCAATACATCTAATGACCACGTTCACTTCTTCCTCATATTCTACCTTAGGCCTGATTATATCGATGAGGCATTCGTCCATCATCTCCTGCAAATCAGCCTTTATCTTATCACACCCTTGTATATTAGTATTGAAGATACCACAACAAGCATGGTTATGCGTATAATAACTAAAATCACAAAGGTCTGTATGCATTTTTACCAACTCTCCTCTGACCAAGTTGATATCATAGATCCAGAAGTCCCCTGGACAACCAGTAACCATGTTGACAGGATTTGCTCCTCCATGCTTTGGCATAGGATTATCTTTTACATTAGGGCTGACATCTTTGAAGGAGAAAAAGGCCAGATCTTACCATTTTTGTACCTCAGACTTCAAAGGATAACAGTTTTCCACATTATGCCCAGGTGCTCCCTAATGAAAAGCACATGTCTGATCTGCCTTATAATACCAAGGCAAAGGTGATGGTATAGCGGGGGGTGGCCTGGTTTGGACCAACTTTTTCTAAATCAATGTTAGGCGTAATTCTGCATAGCTCATGGGGATAGAGTCAAAATCCTCTCTCCTCTGATTTTGGCCTTGATTTCCTTGAGGGGCTGGTCTTTGATAAGCGACTGTGGTCGGAGCTGTATTAACAACTGAAGTTACTGAAGCAACCTGTTAATGGCGATGATGCCTTCTTCTAGGAGGATTAACCCTTATCTCTTGAGTAATAACATTTGTCTCACCCTCTTTCTTTTTAGAAAACCAGTATGATGGTTTCTTCACACTATCGAAATTTTCACTTCTTGTCAACCGACCTTCTCGTACAGCTTCTTCCAAATGAACGCCCATTCCCACCATCTCAGTAAAATCACTTGGCGCACTCACCACCATTCTTTCATAATAGAATGAACCTAAAGTCTTTAGAAAAATTTCTTCATTTCTTTTTCTTCAATTAGAGGAATCACCTGGGCGGCTACTTCACGCCATCGCTGTGCATATTCCTTAAATGACTCCTTGTCCTTTTGGACCATGGCCATGAGTTGATCATGGTCACGCTCCATGTCCATATTATATTTTTACTGTCTAATAAACTCTTCACCCAATTTGTTGAAATTATGAATGTTGGCACTATCCAGGCTCATGTACCATTTCAACGCTGCACCGGTCAAACTGTCTTGAAAGAAGTAAATCAACAGGCATTGATCATCGATATGAGTAGACATTATCCTCACATACATCACTAGGTGAGCATGAAGGCAAGTATTTCCCTTGTACTTCTCGAGTTCAGGTACTTTGAATTTTGTATGTATTTTCACATTTGGAACCAAACACAGATCATTTATATTTTGCCTAAACAGTTCTTTTTCTCTGAGGGACTACAACGTTTTCTGCATCTTATCAAACTGATCATGAAAATTGTCCATTTGATCATAGACACCCATGATTTCACTTGGTGGAGAAATAGGGCGATAAACTTCATCATTAGCAAATGGTACAACATTCACCGAAGGAGGTGCAGCATAGTGAATCTCATTTCTAGCAGCAGGAGTAACATGCACCACATAAGGTGCAGGAGCAGTAGCAGCAGCCTGAGCAAGTGGGGAAACTTGAGTATCATGATTATAACCTTCTGGTATAAATTTCTCTAGCATTCCCCACGGATAACCCCGAGGCATACGATTTTGAACAATAGTGGCTGGAGCAGCAGAAACAAGAACTGTCAGAGCTTCAGAAGTAACCGTTGTCTGTTGAGGTTGAGCAAGTGGTAGATGATTCTGAGCATCCACCAACAATTCCATCAAAGCAATGAGATTGGGAATACCGGCCTTCAGAGCAGTAACTTCTTCGCGTAATTCACGATTCTCTTGTTCTAGATTATCCATCTTCCTTCTGAAATTGGCCCGAGTATTGTACTGATGAGATATCTTACTAAATGAAGTAAAGAAGCTCAGTAAGACACCTGAATATGAACAAAAATGTAAGAAATATGTATAATCTGATGCATGATATGCAATGCACATGATTTATTTTATTATTTTAATGAACTCAAAGATTTATAGACAATTTGCAAATATTAAAGCACTAACACATTTGAAATACTAAAAATCTCATTATAATAACTTCAAAACAATTTTACAACTTTTTAGTACAAGTTTCAATAATCCCAAGTATAATATGAAGATAAAGTCTAATATCCTAAGAAAGAAAAGCTGATAAATATCACTCTACACACTAGCGCTTCCTTGTGAGTCTTGCAATCTGAGCCTTCAACCGCTTATTCTCTTCGGCGTACCTGTTGGCGACCTCTTTCCAATCACCAGAGTCGGGAAGTGAGGAACTAGGTCCTGACTAGGCTCTAGAGGAAAATAAATCCTCTTGCCTCTCCATTGTCTCTATAGTATAACTCTCAAGTATATCGATCGGGTCATCTTTCTCCTTCAGGTCTGCTTGTTAGGACACCTCTAAAGTCTGACACTTATTCTTCCAAGCTTCCTTCTCCTGATGCATTCTGACTAAGGCAAGCTGAAGCTCTTCCATATCATCCAATAGGGCAGGAGTGATCTTTACAAACATATATGGCATGGGTGCTTCACGGGAATACGACATCTTCAACTGGATGGCTCTTGCTTGTACCCACTGAAGATAAGGCTCCAAATAAACAACCCCTCTAGGTCCCAAGTCCTTCCTACCCTTTTTGTAAATATGACGCCAAGCCTTTGGAATCTTCTCTCTAGATTCCTTATGAACCTCTCCCTCTTTAAGTAAGAAACCATTCAAATGCATATGTGATACGGTGGGAGAACTGACTTGAGGTTTTGCGTTTGTGTTCGCGAATGTTTCGGTTTAGCAAGAGTCGCCACCGACTTTTTATTTTATCCAAAGGAAAGGTCAAAAAGCACAGGAAAGACCTTTGATATGTTTTCTTAGGTTCGGGGGGTAGATTATGAAAAGGGAAGGTGCAAGCACCCTTTTCATCCATGGTTATCCATGGGCTCTTAGTTACTTGTTTAGATCACTTGCTTTTTCTTTTCAATTGTTTGAAATGGTGCTTTGTGTATGGTTTTGAAAATGTTTTGAAAAGAGGCCATCGTTGTGGCAACCTTTGTAATGATTCTTGTTTGAATGTATACAAAGGTGTATTTGTCTCTTGAAAAGATATTTCAATGTTTGAAAGTTTATTTAGGGAAATGTTTTGAAATTGTGTTGTGAGGTGTGTTTGAAAATAGCAAGGATGTTTTTGCAAGTTTTGATCAAGTAACTAAGAGTTGTCTACCCTATTTTACTCAAAGATCTTTCTTACACATTTTTAACCCTTTTGACAATGTTATTTTACCATTACATTTGGTAAACAACCTTGTATTTGGATGTTAAACGGGACATACGCGGGTCATCGTATTGATCATGATAGCAAGTGTGTTAAGTATCTTTAGCAAATTTTTTGAGGGACTAGATCATTTTTTGTATAGGCAACCAAGATAGCGTCATTGAGGGACTATGATCTTTTGTTTTTTTGTTTTGCCAAAGTACTCAACATGCATAGCATGGCCATTTTAAAGGCAACAAGTGGATGAAAACCCTAGGGGTGCATGTGTGCATTGTGTTATCAATTTTCATGCTTTTTTATCTTTGTATTAGTCAAGCTACTTGTTTAATTTTGGATTTTTGCATACAAACCCTAATCTCTAACATGGCATATTTGAAAGCATAAATGCGCAAAATAAATCTACGACTATTACAACATTGATATGGGGAGGGGGATACAATTTTTGAACGGGGGAGTATTTGCAAGAAAATAAAACCCTAATATTTACTATTACATCCAAATTGAATAAATGGTACAAATAAATAGGCAAGTATTTAAATGGTCAATTAAATAAATATGAAAAATATTATGAATATGCAAAAACTGTTTTTGTTTATTTTTATGTATGTAAAAATAAAATATTTAATGTATTAAAAAAAGAAATAAAAGATTATTATTTTTTTTTAAGGGTAAAAACCCTAATTTTCTTTAAGAAAGTATATATATTATTAAATATTATTTATGTACAATAAAAAATAAAAATATATTCAAGTGTCAAAAAAATAAAATATATTAGAAAAAATATTTTTTTAATAGGGTGGAAACCCTAGTTTTTGTTTTAAGATAATATATATTATATTATTTATTTTATGTACAAGAATAAATATAAACATATATACAAGGATATTAAAAAATAAAACATATGAAAAAATATTATTTTATACATATGAATAATAAAAATAAAATATATAATATTTCTATAATGTTTATAAGTTTTTATTTAAGAAAATAAAGGTATATACCAATCAATAATTATTTTTATGTCTAAAAAATAATAAAAAATAATAAAATAAAATGTGAAAATTTATGAAAATATTTTTAGTATTTTTTATGTTTAGAAAAGATATAGTAAAATCAGAAATGAAAAATAAATATATAAAATACAAAAATATAAAGAAATGGGCCAGGGGGTGCAATCAGTAAAGAGGGGGTGTCAAAAACAATGCCAGAACCAAGCCCGGCCCACTGAACTTTATCTTCAACCTTTGTCAAACAAAAATGCGCGCGCGTGACTCAAACATGGAAAACCTGCATACGTGCTCTAATGCAAAAACTCATAACACCAAAGTTGTAGTATTTGTCAAGACGATTCCAACCATATAAGAAACTTAATCTAACTCTCAAAGACCAGAGAGAATTTCTCTGGCCCTAATTTTTAACCTATCTTTCTCAGGATATTCATGAATCAAATTCTCTCAGCACACTTAACTTAAATGAAAATTGAGCATATGTACAACTTAAGGGCTATGAGTACTACATTTTTTATTCATAAGCCCAAGCCTAATGATTCCTAAATAGAGAGATCGGAAGTTGCAAAGTACCTGTTTCAGTTGGACACGAGTATGGCAATGTAGAGCTTTTCAGTGAGGCATGAGATGCTTGGGAGCTTGCTTGAACTTCCTCTGACCTTTCTCAATGCTTAGTTTGCTTTGGATGTGCTTGAACAAGCTTGTAGATGTCAACTTGCACAAGCAAAAAACAGAAATGATGAAGCTTTTAAATGGTGTTACAGTCAATGGCTAGTGGTTGGGATAGTTCAGGTGGGTTATATGGAAGGTGTTGGAACAGGTTTGGGGAAAAACGCACGAGGGGTTTGTAAGATGGAACTCAAAGTGCAGAAGCTGCCCTGTTTTGCAAGAGGAATGTGATTTTGTGTTTTTGAAGATTTGAGGGTTCAACAACTCGTGTTTCTGGCTCAAGGTAAAGTGTAAAACTTGTTTGGAATGTTGGCAAGAGTTGATTATATCAGATGCTCGAGTTGTGTAGACTTTTGCACCTTTCTTGGTTTTGAAGTCAGAAATGAGAATTGACAATGCTATGGCTGCACTGGCTTGTACTCTAGCTGCTCAAAGTGGTTGAACTTTTCCGGACATTAGGGAGCTTTGTATGCAGCAAAGGGCTTGGTGTATGGCTCAAGAAATACAATTTGACATAAAGTATGCTTTATGTAAATGGTATTGCTCACTTTTTGCCAAAAATGGATTAAACTCTTGTGTAATCCTGTAATAATAAGAACAAAGCTTCAAACCATTGGATTTGCATTTAGTTATTGATTATGAAAGGGTTTAGAGACCGGTAATCAAGTACAAAGCAAGTTTGGACAGATTTTGCAACTTGTGTCAACATGAAAATGCCATGGATCCAAGTGACTTTTTTCCAAATTCAAATCTTCGATTCTCCATAACCATAAATGATTTTGGAGAGTTCTTGGACATTTTGGAAAGATTGTAACATGATCTACAATCCATCTTTGAAATGAAATTTGAGATTCCAAATGGAACTATGTGAAAAATGGTCATGAAGATAGGTCAAAATCCTGCCTAAACTAGGGCAAAATTTCACTAAGTTTAAAGTTTCATGGACCCTTGTTCCAAAAATCATAACTTGATATCCAAGCTTCTTTTTGGAAAACTTTGTGAATAAAAGTTGTAGACTTTGTGGAGGACTACAACTTTCATGTTGGAAGTTTTGTTTGAATCCAATTGCATCATGGTGAAAATGTTTGGCAAAGTCAGGAAAAATTAAGAAAATTTCATAACTTAGAAAAATTCTAAGTTATGAAAATTTTTCAATTTTAAACCCTAATTTGCAAAATTAGGTTTCTTGATGAACAAGTTTCATGTTTTCACATATCTTGATGAAAAATGACCCTTGACACTTGATTTTGACCAAAAAGTCAAAGTTTGACTTTTTAGTGTACAGTCAAATTTTGATCTGTTGACTGAAAAATTCATCTGTCAATCCAATGCATTTGAGATCTTTTGAGCCTTGTGAATAGGTCAAGATGATGCCATTGATTCCTTGAATCCATGCTTGAACCCAATTTGCCATTGACTAGGTTAAAAATCAGAAATTGCACTTGTGCAGTCAAAACCCTAAAAATAACCATTTTGCCCTTTTGATGATCTAATCAAATTTCTTGAGGAGTTGTGGTCCAAACTTGATCAAATGATTCATATGAGCATATAATGTTGATGTGGATAAAAAATTGTGAGGTTTGACTATAAATTGGCCACAGTTGACTTCTTCTCCAATACAGCTGATTTTTAGGTCAACTGTCCAATTTTCTGGGCAAAAATTTGATTCAAGGCTTGAAACTTGGTAGAGGAAATCTTGTAAGTCCAACATGAAGTATGAAAGTCACTTTGAGCATTGGAAGTCCAAAAATCCCTGTGCAAACTCAAAGCCTAATTCAGGTCATCAGTGCAAGGAGATGTCTTGAGCAGAGCAAACCCTAGCTTGGCCTTGAGTTCAAAGAGTCTTGTGAGGAGAAATATTGACAAAATGAGAGGGAAAATTTTGGGGTACAACAGTTGCCCCTGTTCAATCTTCTTGAACTTGAAGAGTTAGATTGGCAAGTTTGCTTTTCGTGACTCAAAGGTAAAAGAGGATTGGACATTAGAGTGCCCGTAAATTTGCACTCGTCAAAATGTAGCTGAGGGAATGAGCTTAAAGATACCATTTGGAGATGGTAGAATCTTGCTGGAGATGGGCTTAAAGATGCTATCCAAGACTGTTTGTTGAAAATCAGGAGAATGAAAATCGGAATGGTATCTGTATCTGGAGCGTATTTGAGTTGTATCTGGAGATTGGATCTGTATGAGCAAGGGAATGGCGTCCGTGTCTGGAGCGTATTCGAGCTGTAACTGTATTTTATTCTTGAATGAATATCATAATGACTGCCGTTCCTGGAGTGTATCTGAGTTCTGGATGGGCGACAGAAAAAACATCCGTGTATGGAGCATCTTTGGGCTGGGGATAAATTCCGAATGAGTGACAGAATGGCAACCGTGTCTGGCGCGTATCTGGATTGTATCTGAAGTTGAGATCTGTATGAGTAGCAAAATGACTTCAGTGTCTGGAGTGTATCTGAATTGTAACTGGGATCTGGACAAGTGACAGAATGACTTTCATGTCTGGAGTGTATCTGAACTTTGAGGTTGATAGTTGAATCCGAATGAGAAATAGAATGGCTTCCGTGTCTGGAGCGTATCTAGTTTGTATCTGATTGATGAAGTCTGAATAAGTAGTAGAATGACCTTTGTGTCTGGGGTGTATCCATACTGTATAAGATATCTGAATGAGTAGCATAATGACTTCCATGTCTGGGAGTGTATCCATACTGTATCTGAAATCTTTTAATAGTTGTTAACGATAGCTTTCAATATTATCCTGAAAAGGGTAAAATGTTAGCTGAAACACAAAGTTATGTTGCATGATATGTATGATGCAATAAAATATGTTCTATCAGTGTTTATGATATATGAATGTAATGAATGCTCATGTAAGTTAATTAGCCGTCTTGCTGAGGAAAATAAATCCTTGATAAGTGGAGATAATGAATCTTTGACTGCTACTGGGGAAAATAAATCCTTGACCGCTGTTGGAGATAGAAAATCCTTGATTGCTGAGAACGAGAAATCCTTGGACCACTGTTGGGGATAGAAAATCCTTGGCAACTTGTGGGGATGTGAGAATCCTTCATGACTTTCCTAGGGAATAAGGAAAACTCTGACGGTCTCTACTGGGGAATTGAAACCTTGGAGGCTTCACCGGAGAAATTAGAATGAGAATCTTCGATCTGCTGGGAAATAACTCTGTGGGGAGAATGCTTGTTCTGTTGGAAAGTTTTCAAGAGTTTGGGTGATATGCCAATCTACCAAGGAATTATCTGAAGCTGTTGTCTGGTTTCTAAGATAACTTAGAGGGGAATCTTCTGGTTTTAAGACAAATCTCTAGGGAATTGGAGGAAACTGGATGGTCCTCCACCGGGGTTTAAGGATTGAAGTTTTGCTCCGCTGGGGATTGGGAGTTTGGAAACTTAGTTCTGATGGGGATTTTGAAACTTAACTCCGTTGGGGATATGTATTTCAAGGCTTTAGCTCTGCTGAGGATTTCTCCTAGAATAGCCTAAAGACGTTTTCCCATACTTTCAATCTGTCAGTAATTATTCTTTCTCATCTCATTTTATTTGTAAGCAGTGATTATATTCAAATGCATATGCTCATTTAATAAATCATTGGACGTTTTCAAATAAAAAATAAGTGTAAAAAAAAAAAGGCAAATAATTTTCTACATTTTGAAGTATCTTTGTATTAACTTTGCGTAAGTATTTTGTACAAAGGGGACAGACATCCTAGTAAGAGAATGTTGTCATAAAATTGAGAAAAATTTATACAAAGAAAGATGGCTATGTGTAACAATTCCATGGGGTTCCCATTCTGCTATAGCCTTCATAACTCTGAGTGTTTTGTCCATTCGTTGCTTCGTCCGACGATGATTAGATTGATCAGAAGCCCGGAGATTGTCTGTTAAAGAGATTGTCCTTAAAGTGATCCGACGAGACATAGTCATACGCTTTAATTCCCTAACTTTTGCCTAGACCGCCCTTTCGGGTTTTCAGTCCACCGGGAAACCCTTTTTTGCCCAAGTCTCCCTTTCGGATTTTCAACTTGCCGGGTGTACAAATTTTTTTTATTTATCCCTAATTTTTGCCTGAACCGCCCTTTTGGGTTTTCGATTCACCGGGATGCCCATTTTTGCCCAAGTCTCCCTTTCGGGTTTTCAACTTGTCGGGTCATTTATGTGTAGTATCTTTTGACTATGTCTGCGTTCGCAGGGTGCGGCAGGTCGTCGCCGTCCATGGTGGCCAGGATCATTGCCCCACCAGGAAAGATGTTTTTGATGACAAATGGTCCTTCGTAAGTAGGAGTCCACTTGCCCCTGGGATCACTTTTCGGCAAGATGATTCACTTGATTACAAGGTCCCCGACTTGATATACTTGTCTCTTGACTTTCTTGTTGAAGGCATTGATCATACGTTTTTGATACGCCTGACCATGGCAAACAGCAGTAAGTCGCTTTTCGTCAATCAAGTTAAGTTGATCAAGCCGGGTCTGAATCCAATTGTCTTCACTCAAACCAACATCTTTCATGATTCTCAAGGAAGGAATCTGAACTTCCATAGGTAAAACAGCTTCCATGCCATATACCAAAGAAAATGGGGTTGCCCCAGTTGAAGTGCGTGTCATGGTACGGTACCCGTGCAGGGCAAATGGTAACATCTCATGCTAGTCCTTGTAGGTGACTATCATCTTTTAAATGATCTTCTTGACATTTTTGTTTGCAGCTTCGACAACACCGTTTATCTTAGGCCGATAGGGAGATGAATTGTGATGTTGAATCTTGAACTACTCGCACAGAGCGGTGATCATAGTATTGTTCAAATTTGTACCATTGTCAGTGATTATCCTGTTGGGGATACCATACCGGCATATGAGGTTCTGCTTGATGAAGCGGGCAACCACATTCTTTGTAACAGAGGCGAAGGAAGCTGCTTCGACCCACTTGGTAAAGTAATCAATGGCCACCAAGATGAAACGATGTACATTGGATGTTATAGGCTTGATCTCTCCAATCATGTTGATTCCCCACATCGCGAATGGCCAAGGAGCTGTTAAGACATTGAGAGGAACTGGAGGTATATGTACCTTGTCAGCGTAGATTTGGAATTTGTGACAAGTTTGAGAATGTTGATGATAGTCAGCTTCCATGGTAGACCAGTAATAGCCTGCCCGTAGAATCTTCTTAGCCATCATATGACCGCTTGAGTGGGTACCAAAAGTGCCATTATGTAGTTCAGCCATGATCTGCTCAGCTTCAACTTTGTCCATACAACGGAGTAGGACACAATCAAGATTGTGCTTGTATAGGATACTATTGCTCAGAAATAACTTGGCCGCGAACCTCCTTAAGAACTTTTTGTCGTTGACTGAAGCTCCTTCAAGGTACTCTTGTGCTTCGAGATACCTTTTGACATCATGAAACCACGGTCGGTCCACTACTTCTTCGGTATTAATCTCATGACAATGTGTAGGTTCGTCCATTTGTTCAATGGTGATTTGAGGTTCCTCATTATCCCAGTTAAGTTTAAACATGGATGACATTGTAGCTAGCGCATATGCTAGTTGATTCTCTTCTCACGGGAAGTGCTCTAAGGTAATCTGCTCGAAGTGTGATAACAATGTCAGGACATGTTCTTTGTAAGGGATGAGGTTTGGATGTTTAGTATCCCAGTCTCCTTTGATTTTACTGATAACCAAAGCTGAGTCCCCAAATACAATCAAAGATTTGATTCCCAAGTCAATAGTGGCCTTGAGACCAAAGATACAAGCTTCATACTCGGCCATGTTATTGGTGCAGCTGAAGCAGAGTCTAGCAGTGAAAGGTGTATGGCAACCTTGTGGAGAGATAAGTACCACACCGATACCGTTTCCAAGTGCATTAGAGGCACCATCAAAGTACAGAGTCCATCGGGATCCTTGTTTAGGTCCGTCATACGGTCTGTTTTCCTCAATGTTGCTCAAAGTCATGATATCCTCGTCGAGAAAGTCGAACCTCATGGATTGGTAATCTTCGACAGCTTGATGAGCTAGATGATCGGCTAGCACACTCCCCTTTATAGCTTTTTGGGTTGTGTACTGTATATCATATTCGGTGAGGATCATCTGCCATCTAGAGATTCTTCCGGATAAAGCAGGCTTCTCGAAGATGTACTTGATCGGATCCATCTTAGAGATCAGTAAAGTGGTATGTGTCAACATATACTTCCTTAGACGGAGAGCATCCCATAACAAAGCGCAACAAGTTTTCTCGAGCAATGAGTAGCGAGTCTCACAGTCGGTAAACTTTTTGCTAAGGTAATGAATGGCATGCTCTTTTCGGCCAGACTCGTCATGTTGGCCTAGTACGTACCCCATTGAATTTTCCAGGACAATCAGATACATGATTAAAGGTCTTCCTTCGACGGGAGGCATCAAGATAGGAGGTTCTCGCAAATACTCCTTGATTTTATTGAAAGCAGCTTGACAGTCATCATTCAATTTAACCATGTGATCTTTCTTCAACAACTTGAAGATTGGTTCACAGGTAGATTTTAGGTGAGAAATGAACCTAACAATGTAGTTTATGCGTCCTAAGAAACCTCTGACCTCCTTTTCAGTGCGAGGGGCAGGCATTTCTTGTATAGCTTTGACTTTGGCAGGATCAACCTCGATGCCTTTGTTACTGACGATGAATCCCAAGAGTTTACCCGACCTGACTCCGAAAGTGCATTTTCTAGGGTTTCGTCTGAGCTTATATTCCTTCAATCTAACAAACAGCTTTTGTAAATGGTCGAGGTGTCCTTCTTTTGTCTGTGAACGGGATATCATGTCATCTACGTAGACTTCGATCTCATGATGTATCATGTCATGAAACAAAGCTACCATGGCGCGCTGATAGGTTGCCCCGGCATTCTTCAGTCCGAATGGCATCACTTTATAGCAGAAGGTACCCCATTGCGTAACAAAAGTAATCTTCTCCATGTCTTCAGGGGCCATTTTGATCTGGTTGTACCCTGAAAACCCATCCATGAAAGAGAATACCTTATGCTGAGCTGTATTGTCGACCAAGATGTCAATGTGCGGTAGTGGAAAGTCATCTTTAGGGCTAGCCCTATTTAAATCTCTGTAATCCATGCACATTCTGACTTTGCCGTCCTTTTTAGGTACGGGCACAATGTTAGCAACCCATTGTGGATAGGAAGTAACAACAAGAAAGCCAGCATTGAACTGTTTCATCACTTCAGCTTTGATCTTTTCGGACATGTCGGGCCTCATTCGGTGGACTTTCTATTTGATTGGTGGAAAATCTTCTCTTGTAGGGAGACGGTGAACCACAATATTTGTATCCAGTCCCGGCATGTCTTCGTAGGACTAGGCGAAAATCTCAACATATTTATTCAACAACTGAACTAAGCACTCTTTGACATTTGGCTTTAGGTTGGCACCCACTTTAACCTCTTTTATGTCTTCCTCTGTTCCCAAGTTGATAGTCTCTAACAACTCCTCGTGAGGTAGAATGGCCCTCTCTTCCTGTTGCAAAAGTCTAGCCAACTCTCCAGGCACTTCACAGTCTTCATCACCTTCGTATTCGGCATGATTGACCAGATCTTCAGAGTCACTGAACGCCAAAGCAGAATTGTTACCCATAGTATCCGAAGTGGATGGGTACCTGCATTTTGTGAGTGTGGGTGTGTGTAAGGGATAGCCACCTTTAAACAAATAAAATGTAAAAAGAAAAACAATGAACACAAAAGTTTATATATGAAAACGTCCATGATTCATTAAAAATGGCATATGAAGATGAAAAATCAAGTCCTTACAAATGGACCTTTGTGCCCCGGGTAAGGCACAAGGCAAAAAGAGTGTACGATTTGTTTAATAATTATTACAGACCAACAGAAATGTTCAAAAGATAAATTACTGATTTATGAAAGTAATGGGAACGAAGTCTTTCGCCTCCTAGTTGTTCAGTACTCCTTCAATAGTTGGAAAGATCCATTCTTCAAAATTGCTTTCTTCTTCATCATCCTCTAAAGCATGAACTCCATGATGAGTGATTTTCAATGGTGGTCCTCCAGCCCGGGAGCGACGCACAGCCTTCTGACTAGCAGCAGTGAAACCCAAGCCGAACTTATATGTCTTGAAAGGAAAATCTGGTAGCTGACCCCACACTGTACTTCCTCTTTCCTCGATCACAACTTTCGCATCTTTAAGGGATGACATCCGGGGCACATGTTTGGTAATTATGGGCACGGAAGTCATTTTCTTGGCCACCGCAACTTCAGGAGAAACCTCTTCAAAGTGTTGGAAAGGTGTTTCTATGAATTCACCATCTAACTCCACATAGCGGAAAGAGTTAAGGTGGCTTATCATATACTCCTCCTCACCATGAACTGTTATGATTTTACCCTGGACTGGGTATTTGAGCATTTGGTGTAGAGAAGAAGTGATTCCCCAGCGTTGTGGATCCAAGGTCTTCCTAGCAAACAAGAATATGAAGGACGGATGTCCATCACATAAAATGTAGAGTTGGCAATTTCTGTACCCACCTTAATTGGGATGTCCACCTCTCCGTGAACCATCCGTTTAGAACCGTCAAAGGTTCTAACAATGATATTATTGGGCTTTAGGGTCAAACCTTCACAGTCCAATCTGTCCAATGCTTTCTTTGGTAGGACATTTAAAGACGACCCTGTATCAACCAGAACGTGAGCAAGTGTGGTCCCTCTGCACTCTACCGAGACATGCAGCGCATCATTATGCTTTCTTCCCTTAGATGTTAGATCGGCATCAGAGAAGCCAAGACCATTGTCGGCTGTAAGGCTAGCTATACACTCTTGAAACTGATCCACAGAAGTTTCTTGAGGCACATGGGCTGTCTTCAGGAATTTGATCAAGGCTTTGGCATGAGCCTCAGAACAGAGCAATAAGGCCAACATAGAGATTTTTGAAGGGGTTTGCCCCAGTTGTTCTACGACATCATAGTCGCTTTTCTTAATTATTTTTAAAATCTCCTCCATTTCCTTTTGAGTGGTCTCGGGGATGATCAAAGGCTGAGCCCTCGTCCTGACGGGCGCTTCTTGGATCCCCTTACCTTTATCGGCAATAACAGCAGAGGGTACAACTTTGGGAGTAACAATTTCTTCAATAACTGGGCTTCGCACAGATATCTTGATTGGCACAGGAGTAACTTTAGGAGCATTTGAGGGTCTGAAGATTGCCCTTGGAGGAGTAATCTCCGGAGAGAAGATTCTTCCGCTGCGGGTGATCTTACTTGTCCCTGTAATATTTCCTACGTCAGGAGTCTCTTCATCGGAGCTTTCTTCCACTGATTCAATCTTCTTAACACCGTGGTAGAAGATCTCTCCTCCATAATTCCACGGTATTGTCTTATTGGACTTGTATGAGATATGCACCGGCATAGTAATCTTCAGATGTACAAACTTTGGATCGGGTGTGTGATCGGTGGATCTTGAACTGACTGTTTAATGCTGGTTCGCGAAATGTCGCGGAAGCAAGAGTCGTCACCGTCTTTTATTTTCTCCAAATGAAAAGGACAAAAGCACAGAAAAATTCCTTATAGAGATTGCTCTCGGTTCGGGAGGTAGGTTATAGAAAGGGAAGGTGTTAGCACCCTTTCTATCCATGGTTATCCATGGGCTCTTAGATACTTGCTCATTGTGTTTTCAAAAATGGTTTGTTTGCTTTTCAACTGTGGGTTTTAAAAAGTTTCTTTGAAAATTCAAGTTCGACTCTTGTATCGGTCCTCAAGAGTGTTTGAAAAATGCTTTCGAAAGCTTTTTGAAAATGTGTTGGTGTGAAAAGAAGTTTTTTATTCGTTTTGAATTAGAGCAAGTATCTACGAGAACCTACCTACCCTAAGGAATTCGTCTGTGTAAATGTCCTTTAAAGTAGTGCCATCCCACCATTGAGAGGTAGGTAGCACCACCGTTGGAGGTGTTCGGGTCAATTCGAGGTTCGGGACATGGTGATCACCAGAGCAATGGGAAGACACCTTAGAAGCTACCCTCATGCCAGGTTCCCGGATCATGAGGACTTACTAAGACATCCTCTACTCGACGATCACCTTTCGAGGCAAGGCAACAGTGAGGCGTACCCTAGGGGTGGTGTGTGATTTGTGTGTCAGATTCATTTATTTTTGTCTTGTCATGTTATTGGTGATCTACGCGTTTGTTTTTATTTTAGGCCATTCATTCTTGCATGCATTATTTAACAGTTAAAAAGTGCGAGAAATTAAAAGTTCTAAACTATTACAAAGGCGCGGGTCCACATCGCCAAAATTTCCAGGACCCGATTTGACAGAAAGTAAATAATTAAAGTAAAGTGCGAAAGATTAAAATGTCCGAGTTTACAAGACTTTGGGAGAGGTACATAAATATTAAAAGAAAAAGGAATAATTACGCGAATTGAATTAAATAGAAACGAGGGCGTTGGACCCTTTTAACGAAATTAAATTAAATGATTAAATTAATGAAAATTAAAATGAAAGGAAATTAATTTTGGTATTTTTGTATTTTATGATTTTAATGGAATTGAATTAAATTGAGAAATTAACCCTAATTCTAATTTTTTATTTATTAAGAAAAAAAATATTAAAGTTAAACCTAAATTAACCTAATTAATTACATGGTAATTTAATTACAAAAATAAATAATATTTAATTATTAATAATGGTGAAAAAAGAATAAAGGTAATTAAAATAATTAAACCTAATTTCTACAAATTCTTGAGTTAATTAAGAAAATGCTTGAATTAAACCTAATTTAATAGCTAAAATTAATGAGTAATATTTATTTACAAAAAATATATTAATTAAATAAAAATACTTATTTTTGTCTTTTTCTGATTTTATATTGTTTTTATGTTTTTTATGAAAATATTTAAATTAAAGAACTAATTAAAAATAATAATTGAATCAAAATAAAAAAATAATGAAAAGAATATTGCAAACCTAGGGGGGTCTGTCCCCAAATAGGAGGTTTTTTTGCTTAGCAATTTGGGCCCAAGTATCTTTGGCCTCTTTTGACTTCTATGCCAGCGTGTAGCACTTTTGACTCACGTCCATGATGTTCTTCCAACTATGGCCCTTGGACTGATCTTGCTATACGCGTGGCAAACTGGACTGTGAGTTGCATGGTGGACGCTAGCACTGAAACTACACATAAGTATTAATTGAAAAACAATATGGAAAGGGTGAGGGACCTGGGGCTCGAACCCAGGTCCTGAAGATTACCAACCAAGTGCCTTGCCAGTTGAGCTATGAACGCGTTTTGTTAATTATATAACTAACAAATAACATAAGCAAACATAAGGGTTAGTGGACTTTTTAGCGCGAATTTTAAATGGACCAACCACAGCTCGCCACTTCATCATCTTCTTCATTGCTTTGTTTTTCCCTGAAATAGAAAAGAGATTAGCGGGGGTTTCAAACCCCCTCAAAACAGGCTTGTTTTCAAAATAGCGAATAGGCCATATGGCCTCATAAATTAGGCGCGAGGGTTCCATTGTTTTCGTCCAAGCACGCTGAGTTTGGTCATGGCCTTGAGGTATTCCAATTTTTCCATATGCACAAACGCCCAATTTGAAAGTTCTGCAACCCTAACCTATTTCAATGGTGAAATCTCCAATAATGCATAAAAACTCAATTGAAATATGTGGTTAGCTTCAGAACACATCAATTAGTATGAATCCATCAAAGAAATGCAATGAAAATGCCTAAATATTAAAACACGATTATGCATATAATTTAAAACAGTTTGAACCCCCTGTACCAATTCTGGGCGTGTAAGGGTTGGAAAATTATCCAGTTAGCTTCAGTAAGACACGAGGAAGCTTTTGCAATTGGTCTCTTGCTCTGAATCGTGCTAAAACCTTGTTTTCAATTTTCACTTTTTGGCAAAAAAATTCAAGTTTGGTTATTGGTCTATGGCGCAGCTGGGAAGTTCTAAGGAGTAGGGTTAGCATATGTATATATGTGTGAGTGATTTAGGTCAAAGAAAACAAATTAAAACCTTTGCATTCATGATTTTCAAGATTTGATTCTTAAGGATCTTTTCAAATATTTTTTCATGCCTATTTGGTACAAATCATGGCCAATCACTTCAATTCCTTCCATATCTGATCATGCACGAAATTTTAAACCTATTCCATGCACAAAAAGATTTGATTGCATTGGTTTGGTATTTTTCATGTATTTTAATTAATTAAATGAATTATTAATAATAAAAAATCCAGATAAATAAATAAAAATGATAAAAAACTTCCCTTTGGGCCACATGGTCGTGCACATGCCTTGGATGATGAATTGTGGAAGAAAAAGAGGCCCATTAGCATTTTTAGGTCATTTGAATCAATGTTGACTTTTCAAAATATCCAAACATTTCCCAACTTCCACAAGGCATAACTTGCTCAATTTTTAAGCTTTGCTCATGTTCTTGGACATTTTGGAACGGTCTTTGAGTCCCCTAACCAATGCCTTTGGTCCCATGTCATTTTGATTTACCAATCTCAAGTTATGGCCTTTGACTTAAAGTCCCTTTTTGTTGACTTTTGAAAATGACCTATAATGTTGAAATTGATAACTTTTTGTGAGAGCCTTTCTTGGACTTGAAGTATGAAGAGGAGTTGTAGGAAATGTCTTTATATTCAAAATGAGCTTTGGATGGAATTTTTCTGATAATCCATGTGAAAGTTATGCCTTGGTCAAGTTACAGTTGACTTTTTCAACTGTCCAAATATGGAAACTTTTGCATCTTGATGATTTTTGAGCCAAGCTTTGAGAATCATGATCAAGAATTGATCAAATGATGTTTGTGGCTTCAAAATGAGATGTTTACCAAAAATTTGGACTTTTGACTGTCAAATGACCATTTTGCCCCTATAGTTGACTGCAGTGCAATTAGGGTTTTTGATTGTGCAATTTTGTGTTGTAAGTCTTGAAACTTGGTATGAGGATGCTTGACCATGTTTATAAGCATGTGGGACTTGATTGGACCCTTGGAAACTTCATTTTCTTTGTCAGAACCAAAACCCTAGTTTTTAACTGTTTAGGAGGCCCTTGAACTGTGCAACCCTTGGGGAGATTTTGAAGCATGCTTGTGATCGGTGGATCTGGAACTGACTGTTTAACGCTGGTTCGCGAAATTTCACGGAAGCAAGAGTCGCCACCGTCTTTTATTTTCTCCAAATGGAAAGGACAAAAGCACAGAAAAATTCCTTTAAAGAGATTGCTCTCGGTTCGGGAGGTAGGTTATAGAAAGGGAAGGTGTTAGCACCCTTTCTATCCATGGTTGTCCATGGGCTCTTAGATACTTGCTCAATGTGTTTTCAAAAATGTTTGCTTGCTTTTCAATGTGGGTTTTAAAAAGTTTCTTTGAAAAAATTTCAGTTCGACTCGTATGTCAGAGTGTTTGAAAAATTTGCTTTGAAAGCTTTTGAAAAGTGTTTGTGTGAAAAGATTTCTTTGTTTGAGATTAGAGCAAGTATCCTTGAGAACCTACCTACCCTAAGGAATTCGTCTGTGTAAGAGTCCTTTAAAGTAGTGCCATCCCACCATTGAGAGGTAGGTAGCACCACCGTTGGAGGTGTTCGGGTCAATTCGAGTTTGTAGGGACATGGTGATCACCGGAGCAATGGGAAGACACCTTAGAATTACTAAGACATCCTCTACTCGACGATCACCTTTCGAGGCAAGGCAACAGTGAGGCGTACCCTAGGGGTGGTGTGTGCGATTCGTGTGTCGTTTTCATTGATATTTGTCTTGTCATGTTTGTTGTGATCTACGCTTGATTTTATTTTTAAGGCCATTCATTCTTGCATGCTTATTTAACAGTTAAAAGTTGCGGGAAAATAAATCTACAACTATTACAAATGGCGCGGGTCCACATCGCCAAAATTAAACCGGACCCGATTTGACGGAAAGTAAATAAAGCAAATAAAAGTGCGAAAAGTTTAAGTTACAACGCTTTGGGAGAGATACATAATGAATTAAGCGAAATAAAATAAATGTGCGAATTAAATAAATTACGAACGAGGGCGTTGGACCCTTTTTGCAAAAAATTAAAATTAATGAATTTAGTTAATTAGAATTAAAATTAAGAATTAAAAGAAAATGTTTTTTAGTATTTTTGTGTCTTTTAAGATTTAAAAGAAAAAAGAATTAATTGAAATTAACTAACCCTAATTCTAATGGTTTTTAAGTTCGTTATGAAAATATTAAAATATAACCTAAATTAAATCTAAGTTAATTTATGTACAATTTAATTATGAAAATAAAATAAGTAATATTATTATTATGAAAAAAGAAAAATTGAAAGGAATAAAATTTATTAAACCTAAATTCTATATTTTTTTATATTTTTATGAAAAGAATTAAAGTTGCAACCTAAATAAACTAAATAATTTACATATTAATTTATTTATGAAAATATTAGAAATAAAAATTATTTACTATATCTTATCTTTTTTCTGATTTTTTGGCATTTTTGTATTTTATAAAAAATAATCAATTAATTTATAACAATAAAGCAAATAAAAATAACAATTGAAAAAAAAAATATAAAAAAAAAAATAGAGAAGCAAACCAGGGGGGGTTCAGGCCCCAATTGTGAGGTGTTGGCCTTAGAATTCTGGCCCATTTGCCTTTGAAATTCGCTGACTTTTCCAAGCACTTTAAGGCACATTGACTAGGGTTGAGGGTGTCCATCAATTCTCCACCCTTGGATTGCTGAAGATAACCACGTGGCCAGCTAGATTTGGTGAGTGTATGGTGGACCACATCCCTAAGCCTGCACATGAACGCTTAATTGGGAAAAATAAATGGAAAGAACGAAGACCTGGGATCGAACCCAGGTCATACGTGTTACCAGCGTTGTCGTTTGCCATCTGATCCAATCGCGCGTTGTTAATATACTATAACACATAAATAATGAAAGAAGAATAAACGCGTTAGTGAATCCAGTGCGCGAAATTTGAATAAGCCAGTCACGTCTTGCCACCGAGCCTTCTTCTTCGTTGTCTTTTTTATTTTCTGAAACATAAAAACAAAGAGCAACGGTTTTAACCCGTTGCTATAGAGGACATATCAAAAAATAGCGAATAGGATTCAGGGCTCCATAAATTTAGCGCGAATATATGAATCTCTTCGTCCAAGCGTGATGATTGCAATGGTGGTGGCCTGGAGTCCTAATTTTTCCTTGGGTGAAAAACCCCAAATCAAAACTCTGAAAACCCTAGAAGACCAGTTATGGCATAATCGTGTATGTAGCATAAACATTCAATTAAACATAATGGTTAGTCTCAGAACTTCATAAGGAACATGATTCCATGAAAATAATGCAGTAAAAATGCTTAGAATAGGATATACGATTATGGAATTTTTCATGTACAGTTCATGCTCGATATACCAGTTCTTGGCGTTTGAATGGACGTTTGTGATTGCAATGCGTTCAGGAATGCTTGAGGAAGCTGTTGGATTATGAATTATGCCTTGAATCAATCTCTAAAGTGGTTTTCAGTTTTGTATTTTTTGGTGAATTTTCCAAGTTTTCAATGTATTCTAGAGCGCAACTTTTTGTGTGTTAGCATTAGGGTTGTGATCCTGATTATGTACTGAGGCTATTAGGTCAACAAAATTCATAAAAATCTCTTGCAATTATGGATTAAGGATTTGATTTGTTAAGGATCTTTTTGAATCTTTTTCATGTGTATTTTGCTCTCAATCATGCCAATCAGCTCCAAATCTTTCCCCATTTGTATTTACACGAAATATTGAGTATCAAACATGCATAAAAAGATTGGTTAAGGCAAGTTAGATATTTTTCATGTATTTAAATAATTTAAATGAATTAATATAAATAATAATTCAAATAAATAAATAAAAAATGAGAAAATACTTCCCTTTGGGCCAAGTGGTCGTGCATATGATTGGAATGATGAATCATGGAAGAAAAATGGGCCCATTAGCATTTTTAGGTCATTTGGATCAAAGTTGACTTTTCAAAATATCCAAAACTTTCCCAACTTCCACAAGGCATAACTTGCTCAATTTTTAAGATTTTCACATGTTCTTGGACATTTTGGAAAGGTCTTTGAGTCCTCTAACCAATGCCTTTGGTCCCATGTCATTTTGATTTACCAATCTCAAGTTATGGCCTTTGACTTAAAGTCCCTTTTTGTTGACTTTTGAAAATGACCTATAATGTTGAAATTGATAACTTTTTGTGAGAGCATTTCTTGGACTTGAAGTATGAGGATGAGTTGTAGGAAATGTCTTTCTCTTGAAAATGAGCTTTGGATGGGATTTTTCTGATAATCCATGTGAAAGTTATGCCCTGGTCAATTTTAGTTGACTTTTTCAGCTGTCCAAATATAGTAACTTTTGCATCTTTGATGATTTCAGAGCCAAATTTTGAGAATCATGATCAAGCATTGATCAAATGATGTTTGTGGCTTCAAAATGATGTGTTGACCAAAAATTTGAACTTTTGACTGCCAAATGACCATTTTGCCCCTACAGTTGACTGTAGTGCAATTTAGGGTTTTGACTGTGCAATTTTGAGCTGAATGCCTTGAAACTTGATATGAGGATACTTGACCATCTTTGTAAGCATATGAGACTTGATTGGGCCTTTGAAAACTTCATTTTCCTGATCAGAACCCAAACCCTAGTTTTGACTGTATAGGAGACAGTTGCACTGCACAACCCTTGGGGAATTTTGTGACTTGGCTTGGTAATTTCTTGAAGAATATGGGAGGGCAAATTTTGGGGTACAACAATGCTCTTTACAAATCTTGAAGAATATGGGAGGGAAAATTTTGGGGTACAACAGTTGCCCCTGTTCAATCTTCTTAGACCTGAGGATGCAGATTGGTTGACATGCCTTTCGTAATCCGAAGGTGGAAGATGATTGAACCCTAGAGTGCCCAGAAATTTGCGCTCACATAGTAGTATGATGGTGGGAATGGGCTTATAGATGCCATTTAGAGATTGATGGATAGGATGATGGGCTTATAAATGCCATGCTAAGAGATGATGGATAGGTGGATGGACTTATAGATGCCATCTGGACGTTGATCGCATAAGAGATTCCTTAGCGAGAACCTGTGTACCTGCAAAAAGAAAGATGAGTACCTGACATGTTGCAGGAGCTGGTCTTCAGATGCTTTGTATAGATGTGTCCTGACTGGTTACAGGAGCTGGATCTGGAGCTTCAAACGGTGATGAATGAACCAGGGATGGTTACTACCTCAACAGGAACGGTGAGAGAACCTTGGATGATTACAACCTCAACAACAATCATTGAGAGAATCTTGGATAACTTCAACCTCAACAGCAATCGTTGATTGAATCTTGGGATGATTACTACCTCCGCAGTATCGGGGAGAGAACCATAGGCGACTACAACCTCAATAGCAATCATTGAGAGAATCTTGGATAACTTCAACTTCAACAGCAATCGTTGAGCGAATCTTGGGATGATTACTACCTCCGCAGTATCGGGGAGAGAACCACAGGCGACTACAACCTCAACAGCAATCATTGAGAGAATCTTGGATAACTTCAACTTCAACAGCAATCGTTGAGCGAATCTTGGGATGATTACTACCTCCGCAGTATCGGGGAGAGAACCACAGGCGACTACAACCTCAACAGCAATCATTGAGAGAATCTTGGATATCTTCTACTGAGTCTTTATCAGAAAAATCTGTTTGGGGTCGATTTAACTGGACTAGAGAAGGCCTTGGACTGGGTAAGAGATAGAGAATCTTAGGGTCGATTAACTGAATCGGTCTAGGTCTTGAAATGTCTTCAACTGGGTAAGAAACAGGGAGATCTTAGGGTCGATCTGACTGAACCAGAGAAGGCCTTGGACTGGATAAGAAACAGAAAATCTTAGGGTCGATTAACTGAACCGGTCTAGGTCTTGAATGTCTTCAACTGGATAAGCAACAGGGAGATCTTAGGGTCGATCTGACTGAACCAGAGAAGGCCTTTGACTGGATAAGAAACAGAGAAATCTTTGGAGTCGATTTAACTGAACCGGTCTAGGTCTTGAGATATAGCGGAGAACTTTAACTGGCTCTTTCCTGAAAGGTAAGGTCAGTCATATGCAATGCATGATATAGATCAAGCAATGATGTTCTCAACATAAATGAGATTTGTAAGATATGATGCGTCTATGCATGCTATAATGATGTATGTGATGTTTAGGAATGTTTTTGTTTAGGAAAGCAAATCCTTGACGGGTGCCAGGAAGTCACTCCTGGGATAATGTGAAGAATAGATTTTTGCCTCCGCTGGGGATGATAGCTGCAAGAATACCGGTAGGAGAAGATAACTCTGTTGGGGAATAAACTTGGTGAATAGAATACTCTGCGGGGAGAAAGTACTCTAACGATCTTGCTGGGAAGCAAAACTCTGTGGGGAGAGAGATACTTTGTTGGGTGTTGATAATAAATTGCTGGGGATACCCTTGTTGTGTTGGAAATGTTAATAAACTTCGCTGGGGATAAGAAGACTCCGTTGAGGATGCTCTTTCCGTGGCTTTTGGCTGAGGATAACCCAGTTATATCCTGGTAAGGAAATAACTCTTTGAATAAAGCCGGGAGACGCGTTCGTGCTCTGTGAGGATAAGCTTCCAGAATCTACTGGGGATAAGCTTACTGCTTAGGGAGATGGATTCCAGCTTTCCTGGGGAGACTGGGTTGGACTCTCTTGGGGAAGTTTTGAATTGTATTGGGGAAGTAACTCCACTGAATGTTTGATATACCTCCGGGGAACAATCTTTAGGCCAAGATTGTCGGGGATGCTTGTTAAGAATGTATATATGCTGCTGGGGAATGTTGAGATCTGCTGGAGGATACTCAATTTCTTTAAGGCTTGATAATAACTTTGCTCGGGGAGAGCGTACTGACTTGCTGACTCACTCTCTGGGGAATTAAGATATCTGGTTATGTTCTTTAGTTGAACCTACCTTGGTACCTTGGAGGACAGAACAATTAGATTGTTTAGACAACTCTTTATTGCCCCTGTTTCTAATGTTACCTGTAATTAATTCTTTGTTTCGCATGCAAATATTCATGAGTTATCAAATTATTGTCAATGCATATATCACAAATTGAACCTTGGACGTTCTTCGCAAAACAAAACAGAGAAGGAAAAAACAATTGGCAATTTTGACTGAAAAGTGATTTTTATTGATTTTTGAATGGCCTGAAAATAGGCGTTTGTGTACAAGAGGGTGACGTCCTAGTAAGAGAATGCCGCCGAACAAAAGAGTTTATACAAATTTTGTACAAGAGAAAATAAACAGCTGTGTGAAAAGAATGATCCCACTGGGTTTCAACTCTGCTATTGCCTTTATAACTCCGAGCGTCTCATCACTTGATGACCTTAGTTGAAGATGAAGCTGACTGATCGATGTCGTCTGAACTTGATGTAGATACCGGATTCTGGATGCAAAGTGATCCAATGAGACATAGTATTACGCTTTATCCCTAACTTTTGCCTGGACCGCCCTTTCAGGTTTTCAGTCCACCGGGATACCCATTTTTGCCCAAGCCGCCTTTTCAGGTTTTCGACTTGCCGGGTGTACAGATTTTTTTCATTTCATCCCTTCATTTTGCCCGAACCCTTTTGGTTCGTCGGGAAGCCCTAATTTTTGCCTAGGCATGTCAGCCTAGCGGATCTTTTTCATGCGTAGTATCTTTTTACTATGTCTGCATTGGCGGGGTGAGGAAGGTCGTCACCGTCCATGTTGGTTAGAATCATGGCTCCTCCTGAGAACACATGTTTAACCACAAATGGCCCTTCGTACGTAGGGGTCCATTTGCCCCTTGGATCACTCTGAGGAAGGATGATTCGCTTGATTACCAGATCCCCAACTTGATATTCTTGTGGTCTGACCTTTTTGTTAAATGCCCTGATCATCCGTTTTTGGTACGTTTGACCATGACAGATAGCAGCAAGTCTCTTTTCATCAATAAGGTTTAGTTGATCAAGTCGTGTCTGGATCCAATCATCTTCGTTCAGATTTGCATCCTTCATTATCCGGAGAGAGGGTATTTGCACTTCGATCGGTAAGACTGCCTCCATACCATAAACCAAGGAGAAAGGAGTTGCCCCGGTTGACATCCTGGCTGAGGTACGGTACCGATGTAGAGCGAACGGTAACATCTCGTGCCAATCCTTATAGGTTACTGTCATCTTCTGCACGATTTTCTTAATATTTTTATTTGCTGCTTCTACAGCCCCATTCATCTTCGGTCTGTAAGGAGAAGAATTGTGGTGCTGTATCTTGAACTGCTCGCAGAGCTCAGTGATCATCTTGTTATTGAGATTGGTACCGTTGTCTGTAATAATTCTTTCCGGGACGCCGTATCGACAGATCAGGTTGTGCCGAATGAACCGTGCCACAACAGTCTTGGTTACCGTAGCGTAGGATGCTGCCTCAACCCACTTCGTAAAATAGTCAATCGCTACCAGGATGAAGCGATGCCCGTTAGATGCCGTAGGTCTAATCTCACCGATCATGTCTATGCCCCACATTGCAAACGGCCAAGGCGCAGTCAGAACATTCAGAGGAACTGGAGAAACATGCACCTTGTCTGCATAAATCTGGCATTTATGACATGTCCGAGAGTGCTGGTAACAGTCAGCTTCCATTGTGGACCAGAAATACCCTGCTCGAAGGATCTTCTTAGCCATAGTGTTCCCACTGGAATGTGTGCCAAAGGTCCCTTCATGTAGCTCTTCCATGATCCTTTCTGCTTCATTCTTATCCACACAACGCAGTAAGGTCGAATCATGGTTTCGCTTGTACAAGATGCCGTTGCTGAGGAAGAACTTTGCTGCGAACCTTCTCAGGAACTTTTTATCGTTGACAGAGGCACCTTCAGGATATTCCTGAGTTTCCAAGTATCTCTTCACTTCATGGTGCCAAGGCTTCTCAGTCACCAACTCAGTCTCGAGATCACAACAGTATGCCGGTTCGTCCAGTTTCCAGATGATGATCCGGGGAGCCTCATTGTCCCATTTGACCTTGAACATAGAAGACATTGTAGCTAACGCGTCCGCCAGCTGATTCTCCTCTCTTGGGAAATGTTCAAAGGTTATCTTCGTGAAGTGGGGGATCAAGGTCAACACACATTCCCTGTAGGGAATAAGATTCGGATGTTTCGTATCCCACTCTCCTTTGATCTGATTGATCACGAGAGCAGAATCTCCGAAGACACTCAGAAACTTGATCCTTAAGTCGATCGCAGCTTGAAGACCCATGATGCACGCCTCATACTCTGCCATGTTGTTGGTACAGTTGAAACATAGTCGGGCAGTGAGTGGAGTATGAGTGCCTTGAGGTGATATGATTATGGCACCAATACCGTTTCCCAAAGCGTTGGAGGCTCCGTCAAAGTGCATAGACCATCGGGATCCTTCCTCAGGTCCTTCATCCGGTCCAGGTACTTCGCAATCAGTCACAATCATGATGCTCTCATCCGGAAACTCGAAGTTCATTGACTGATAGTCGTCTACGGCCTGATGTGCCAAGTGGTCTGCCAATACACTTCCCTTGATGGCTTTCTGGGTTGTATACTGAATGTCGTATTCCGTCAAGATCATTTGCCATCTTGCTATTCTCCCAGACAGAGCAGGCTTTTCGAATATGTATTTTATAGGATCCATCTTTGAGATCAACAAGGTAGTGTGAGTCAGCATATACTGTCTCAGCCGGCGAGCAGCCCATACCAAAGCGCAGCAAGTTTTCTCGAGCAGTGAGTATCGGGTCTCACAGTCGGTAAACTTTTTGCTAAGGTAATAAATGGCATGCTCTTTTCGGCCAGACTCGTCATGCTGCCCCTGCATACGCCCCATTGAGTTGTCAAGTACTGTCAGGTATAATATCAGAGGTCTCCCTTTAACCGGTGGTATAAGGATGGGTGGTTCTTGGAGATACTCTTTGATTCTGTCAAAAGCAGCCTGACATTCATCATTCCAACGTACTACCTGATCTTTCTTCAGCAGCTTGAAGATTGGTTCACAAGTAGCAGTTAGATGCGAGATGAACCGAGCAATGTAATTCAGGCGTCCTAAGAAGCCTCTGGCCTCTTTCTCTGTCTTAGGAACTGGCATCTCTTGAATAGCTTTAACCTTGGCAGGGTCCACTTGAATACCCTTATTACTTACCACGAAGCCTAGCAACTTCCCAGATCTTACCCCGAAGGTGCACTTGTTCGGGTTCAACCTCAGCTTGTACAACTTCAGACGGTCAAACAATTTCTGCAGATGATCTAGGTGCTCTTCCTCAGTTTGGGACCTTGCAATCATGTCGTCAACATACACTTCTATCTCATGATGGATCATGTCATGAAATAAAGCAACCATGGCACGTTGGTAGGTTGCCCCAGTATTCTTCAGTCCAAAAGGCATGACCTTGTAGCAGAAGGTGCCCCACTGAGTAACAAATGTAGTCTTTTCCATGTCTTCAGGTGCCATCTTGATCTGATTATACCCTGAGAAACCATCCATGAAAGAGAACACCTTATGCTGAGCTGTATTATCAACAAGGACATCAATGTGAGGTAGGGGAAGTCATCTTTGGGGCTGGCCCTGTTCAGATCCCTGTAGTCAACATACATCCTGACCTTCTCGTCTTTCTTTGGTACCGGCACCATATTAGCAACCCACTGAGGGTAAGAAGTCACTGCAAGGAACCCAGCGTCAAACTGTTTCATAACCTCGGCTTTGATCTTTTCGGACATCTCTGGACGCATACGACGGACCTTTTGCTTAACCGGAGGGCAGTCTTCCTTAGTTGGCAAGTGATGGACTACAATATCGGTATCCAACCCGGGCATGTCTTCGTAGGACCAGGCAAAGATCTCCACATAGTCATGTAGCATCTGAGTCAACCGTTTCTTCACGCTGAGCTCTAGGTTGGCACCAATCTTTACCTCTTTCCTGTCTGCTTCAGTACCCAAGTTTATTGTTTCCACTGGCTCTTCATGGGGTTGAATTGCCCTCTCCTCCTGGAGCAACAGTCTTGCAAGCTCGCCAGGCACTTCGCAATCATCTTCACCTTCGTCTTCGGCTAAGTTGATCAGATTTTCGAAGTCATAACTGGCAGTAGCAGAGTCGTTACCAGTGAGATCCAGAGTGGATTGGAACCTGTATGAGTGAGTGTGTGTAAATACAGCTGTTTTGAAATATATATAAAGGAAGGAAAGACAGAAAAGGAGCATAAGATTTGAAATGCGAGAAAACGTCCAAGATTTTCATTTATGATATATGAAATGACAATTTATATGCCCTCACAAATAAAACTACGGTGCCTCGGGTAAGACACCGGGCCATAGAGTTCAATTAATTGTTTATTACAAATAATAAAACAAAGAATTTTATTACTGCGTAACAAAAGTAACAGGAGTATGGTCTTTGACAATCCAATTGGTCAATCCGCCTTCAGTCGTCGGATAGATCCAGCTATTGAACTCAGCTTCATCCACTTCATTATCCTCCCCGACAGCATTCACTCCTGGATTTGTGATGAGCACAGGAGGTCTTCTGGTCTTCGCCTTCCGCATAGCTTTCTGACCCTCTGCAGTAAAACCCAGTCCAAATTTGTCAGTTTTCTGTGTAAAGTCGGGAAGCCTGCCCCAATTAGCACATTCACCTTTTTGAACCACAACCCGGGCATCCTTCAAGGAAGCCATCTTCAAAGGAACATCCTCCTCGACCGCTGTTTCTGCTGCTGCTGAAATTGGAAGTACCTCTTCGAAATGCTGGAAGGGGGTCTCAATAAATTCCCCGTCCATCTCAATGTATCTGAAGGAATTTAAATGGCTCACCATATACTCCTCCTCTCCCTGCACAGTGACAATCTTCCCTCTGACGGGGTATTTCAGCTTCTGGTGCAAGGTAGAGGTCACTGCCCCAGCTTTATGGATCCAAGGTCGACCCAGTAGACAAGAATACGATGGATGAATATCCATCACGTAGAAAGTGGAGTCGAACACCTGAGAGCCCACACGAATAGGAATGTCAACCTCTCCATGAACCATCCTCTTGGAACCGTCAAAGGCTCTGACGATGATATTGCTGGGTTTCAGTTCCAGGCCTTCGCAATCCAAACGGTCTAAAGCTTTCTTGGGCAGCACATTTAGGGAGGAACCAGTGTCCACCAACACATGCGCCAGAGTAGTGCCCCTGCATTCAATAGAGACATGCAGGGCATCATTGTGGTCCCTTCCCTTTGTAGTCAGGTCAGCATATGAGAAACCCAAGCCATTGTCCGCTGTCAGATTTTCTACGCAATCAGTGAACTGGACTGCAGATGTCTCCTGTGGCACGTGGGCCGTCTTGAGGAATGAGATTAAGGCCTTAGCATGGGCCTCGGAGCATAGCAATAAGGAGAGCATGGAGATCTTGGAGGGCGTATGCCCTAGTTGTTCCACAACATTAAAGTCACTCTTCTTTATTATCTTTAGAATTTCCTCCATCTCCTGTTGGGAGGCCTCAGCATTTATAGGTATCGGTGCCTCCATCCGGGCAGGCTCATCTTCAATTCCTTTGCCCCGAGCATTGGATGACTCGGCAGCAGGGGAAACAACTTGGTCAGAAACAGGAACAGGTGTACTTGTAGGTGTTATTGTGAGGGGTCTTCGAGTAGTGGGCGGTGCAATGTCAGGCGAGAAGAGCCTGCCACTGCGGGTAACCTTGGCTGGACCAGTGATATCACAGATACTGGCGCCAGTGTCGAACTCTTGTTTGATTCCATTCACGTACACATCTGCCCCATAGTGCCAGGGGACAGCTTTATCAGATACGTAGGGGAGAGGCCCCGGAACAGTAATAACAACAGGTGCGACAGTCATGATTTGAACAGGCTTCTTCGGGAGAGCCTTGATTGGATTATTGAAGATGGTAACCATAGAAACTTCTTCTACCGGAACCAACTGAACAGCAGACTTCTTGAACAGAATCTCCTTACTGTCCATCAGGCTTTGGATGCCTAACTTCAGCAAGGGACAACCAGATAGGGAAACAGCACAGAACAGGCAACCCTCACTGCAACCCGGAAATAAACCGGCCAGCAGTAGGTTCCTCTTGACAGTCTTCAAAGGAGTAGCTACATCATCCACGGAAACGGCGTAAACATCTTCATCAACAGCATTTACTCCATGTTGGGGCATGGGAGCAGTTACCACATTCGGCCTTTCAGGCGCTTCAAACTGTATCTCTTTTGCGTCAATAAGGTCTTGCACCTTATTCCTTAATGCCCAACAGTCATCGGTGGAATGCCCCGGGCTATCGGAGTGATAAGCACAGCGAGCGTTTGGGTTGTATTTAGGGGAAGCAGTGTTTACAACCTTTGGCGCCTCTCTGACAGTCACTAGATTGGTAGATAGTAACTGCGGCAAGATTTGGGATAGGGTCATGCTCAAACGGGTGAATTCTCTCCGGGGTCTTTCAGCCCTTTGAGGATTGGTTGGCCGAGGAGCGGCAGCAGGCTTAGCAATCATTACCGCACTGACAGATTGGCGGTGCTCAGATTTCTCTTGTCTCCGGGAGCCATATACAACACAAGCCTCTTTCTTGAAGGGTTTCTTCTCTGAACTTGTAGATGCACCCTTCGGAATCTTACCAGACTTCAACCCAGCCTCAATTCTCTCTCCAGTCAGAATAAGATCGGTAAACCCTGCAGATGAGTTACCGATAAGATGGTTGAAAAATGGCCCAGATAGGGTCCCCAGGAACATGTCTACCAACTCCCGATCAGTCAACGGAGGCTGCACCCTGCTAGCCAGATCTCTCCACTTCTGTGCGTACTCTTTAAAACCTTCGCTTGAACCTAACGACATACCCTAGAGTTGGGTACGTGTAGGGGCAAGGTCGGCATTATATTGATACTGCTTATAGAAAGCAGTAGCCAACTCCTCCCAGTTACGAACCTTGGTCCCATCCAGCTGATAGAACAATTCGAGATGAGTCCCTGAAAGACTCTCTTGGAAGAAGTGGATCCACAAATTCTTGTCCACCGAGTACGGTTGAATCTTCCGCACATACGACCTGAGGTGTAGCTTGGGACAAGACGCCCCGTCATATTTGGTAAAAGATGGTGCTTTGAACTTACGAGGAATGATCACACCAGTAGACAAACCCAAATCTCCGAAATCCAGCCCAGGCACTTGTTGGATCTCCATGGCATTCAACCTGTCTTCCAACTACTTGTAACGGTCTTCTGCCGGAGGATATTGCTCTTCATCAAAATCAGTCTCGTTGTCAGAGACTATCGGACTAGGACCTTTTTCCGCTTGAGGAGTACCCTTGCCAATGGAAGAACCAGCCTCTTCATTCTGCAGAGTATTGCCAAACCTTCGGCCCGTGTTGAAAAGAACAGTTCTTCTCTTCTTCTTCTTTTCCTTCTTCAGGAGCAGAGCCTTCAGCTCTTCTTGGCCCTGAGCCAAACCCATGATTAATTCCTGAAATTGCGCATTCTACTCCTGAAGAGCCTTGATGGACATCTCGGTTGATGATGAGTCAGGATTCATGATGCTGAAATAAACAGCGAAGAACGGTAAGCAACCTGAAAAGAAGAAAACCTGCTATGCACATGATGAATGGAATGCGTATGATTTATGTTTTCAAAGACAATCGGGAATCAACTTTGTAAACAAAAAGGAACACACTTCATTAGATTCAACTTTGAAACTCAAATTGTTCAACAGGTTGCCCTTAGGCGTTACATAAAAGGAAAATACTGAAAAAGGGAAATGAAACTGTAAAAGAACACCCAGAGCTCCTTATTGATCCCATGGTCTCCTCTTCTCAGTACGGATGTAGGCATTCAGAGCTCGCTCATTCTCCAATTGCTTTGTCAGCTTTTGGATCTTCAGTTCCTGCTCGTTGAACTTTTCCCGGTAAGAATCCCGTTCTTCTCGCAGTTGCGACCAAGACCTCTTTAATGTCTCATAATCAGTAGGTATCTGAGGAGGAAGGACAGTTGGAGGAACACCATCTTTGTCAGGACACTCAAGAATGACGGGTCTGACAGCTTCATACGGCATACCTAACTTCTGAGCACGGAGGCGAACCCATTTGTAGTAGGCTTCCATAGGTAAAGAAGTCTTTGGCCCCAACTCTTGTGGGTCAGCTTTATGAACTTTGTCCCAAGCCTTGATGAACCTACGACGCAGCTCGTCACTATCCACCTGAAACTCAAAACTGATGTGAGGCACCAACATCTCATGGGGCCTGCTCTTCTGGCTCTTCCAAACTGACGGAGCGCTAGACATGGATTGTAAGAGATTCCTCCTTGGGTACCAATCAGAAGAACATTAGGGTATTCCCCGCATCGATCAATAATAGTTATCTCATCCAAACCTCTGCAAGTCCAAATGATGTCTTTATCGGTGAGAGACATTAACCTATGAGCCCAACCTCTTCCTTCTTGGTTCTTCAGTACGAACTTAGGGAGGTGCGAAATAAACCACCTCACCAACAAAGGGATACAACACCATAGGGTTCCTCGTCTTCGGGTAGTACGAGCATGAAGTTGTTGCAAGATGTCACCCAAGAGAGTGGGCACAGGATTCTGAGACATAAAGATCCTTATGGCAGTGACATTGATGAAGTTGTCAGGATTAGGAAACAAAACTAACCCATAGATTAGGAGAGCCAAGATGTCTTCATATGCCCTAAAGTCCAGGTCATTCCAGAAACTGTTAGCTTTACCAATCAGAAACTTGGCCAAGAAACCCTTAACTCCGCTTCTAGTTACCCAGTTGTCCATTACCTCTTGATGTGTCAAGGGAAGAGCTGCAGCAACATCCTCAAGCCTGAGGGTCTTTTCCCAACCAGTAAAGGGAGTCTGGTCCAAGATAGGGATACCAAGCAAACCAGAGAACTCTTCCAGGGTAGGGACCAGCTGGAAGTCTTGAAAGGTGAAGCACTGGTACGGAGGGTCATAGAACTGGGTCAGAACACTCATCAACTGTTGATCCCGCTTTGCAGTGACTAAACTGAGAAGAGAACCATGCCTTTGAAGGAAGGAAGTGGTATTTGGAATTCTGCTAACCAACTCTTCAAGCAACTCAGGTGAGTGAACAAAGTTGAACCGGATAGTATTCCTTCGCACATGCATCATGATGTCCTACAAAACAGAGCAAAGGTGAAACCCTCTTGTCTTTGAAATGGTCAGTCCTTATGCAGGATGCATGCAATGCTCATGATGTTATGATGTTATGATAAAGCACACCACAAATAGATACAAAGGCAAACATGGTAAGGCACACAAGTCACACAAGACAAGCCCTTAAAGTTTTAGGCCAGCATGAGGTCTAGGTACTACCCTCTTTCAGTTTGTTGGTTCATACTTGTCCTATCAAAGTAACCGGGTTCTTAGAGGATCCCAATATCATTGACTACCCTCAATCGATCATAACTCCAGCATCGCAATATTTTCTTGCGGCCAGAACCATCACGAGAGTTTAGCCTCAATGGGCGTAGCATACTGCTACTGTTCTAATGGCCAAGTTATGTCAATTAAGGTTCTAAGGTTGTTGGTGCTTAATGACTCCTTAGAAGACCCATATTCTCCTCGTTGCAACACAAGGGATATCGGTACAGACCAAGGTGCGACACCAACGTAGCCACTGCTTCACCCGTGTCGGTCTACGCCGGACATGTCCCTCACAGCTTATGCTACCTAAACAGGGTATCCCCAGATCCGGGTTAGGATCTATGTAACTCCCATGCAACCCACAAATTTAAAGCAGACAAGTCAATACAATTGAAAACACAGTTATGAACTAACCCTAAGGTACGCCTCACTTTAAGTTTTTGTCCCCAGCAGAGTCGCCAGTTCTGTGATCGGTGGATCTTGAACTGACTGTTTAATGCTGGTTCGCGAAATGTCGCGGAAGCAAGAGTCGCCACCGTCTTTTATTTTTTCCAAATGGAAAGGACAAAAGCATAGAAAAATTCCTTATAGAGATTGCTCTCGGTTCGGGAGGTAGGTTATAGAAAGGGAAGGTGTTAGCACCCTTTCTATCCATGGTTATCCATGGGCTCTTAGATACTTGCTCATTGTGTTTTCAAAAATGGTTTGTTTGCTTTTCAACTGTGGGTTTTAAAAAGTTTCTTTGAAAATTCCAGTTTGACTCTTGTATCGGTCCTCAAGAGTGTTTGAAAAATGCTTTCGAAAGCTTTTTGAAAATGTGTTGGTGTGAAAAGAAGTTTTTGATTCGTTTTGAATTAGAGCAAGTATCTACGAGAACCTACCTACCCTAAGGAATTCGTCTGTGTAAATGTCCTTTAAAGTAGTGCCATCCCACCATTGAGAGGTAGGTAGCACCACCGATGGAGGTGTTCGGGTCAATTCGAGGTTCGGGACATGGTGATCACCAGAGCAATGGGAAGACACCTTAGAAGCTACCCTCATGCCAGGTTCCCGGATCATGAGGACTTACTAAGACATCCTCTACTCGACGATCACCTTTCGAGGCAAGGCAACAGTGAGGCGTACCCTAGGGGTGGTGTGTGATTTGTGTGTCAGATTCATTTATTTTTGTCTTGTCATGTTATTGGTGATCTACGCGTTTGTTTTTATTTTAGGCCATTCATTCTTGCATGCATTATTTAACAGTTAAAAAGTGCGAGAAATTAAAAGTTCTAAACTATTACAAAGGCGCGGGTCCACATCGCCAAAATTTCCAGGACCCGATTTGACAGAAAGTAAATAATTAAAGTAAAGTGCGAAAGATTAAAATGTCCGAGTTTACAAGGCTTTGGGAGAGGTACATAAATATTAAAAGAAAAAGGAATAATTACGCGAATTGAATTAAATAGAAACGAGGGCGTTGGACCCTTTTAACGAAATTAAATTAAATGATTAAATTAATGAAAATTAAAATGAAAGGAAATTATTTTTGGTATTTTTGTATTTTATGATTTTAACGGAATTGAATTAAATTGAGAAATTAACCCTAATTCTAATTTTTTATTTATTAAGAAAAAAAATATTAAAGTTAAACCTAAATTAACTTAATTAATTACATGGTAATTTAATTACAAAAATAAATAATATTTAATTATTAATAATGGTGAAAAAATAATAAAGGTAATTAAAATAATTAAACCTAATTTCTACAAATTCTTGAGTTAATTAAGAAAATGCTTGAATTAAACCTAATTTAATAGCTATAACTAATGAGTAATATTTATTTACAAAAAATATATTAATTAAATAAAAATACTTATTTTTATCTTTTTCTGATTTTATATTGTTTTTATGTTTTTTATGAAAATATTTAAATTAAAGAACTAATTAAAAATAATAATTGAATCAAAATAAAAAAATAATGAAAAGAATATTGCAAACCTAGGGGGGTCTGTCCCCAAATAGGAGGTTTTTTTGCTTAGCAATTTGGGCCCAAGTATCTTTGGCCTCTTTTGACTTCTATGCCAGCGTGTAGCACTTTTGACTCACGTCCATGATGTTCTTCCAACTATGGCCCTTGGACTGATCTTGCTATACGCGTGGCAAACTGGACTGTGAGTTGCATGGTGGACGCTAGCACTGAAACTACACATAAGTATTAATTGAAAAACAATATGGAAAGGGTGAGGGACCTGGGGCTCGAACCCAGGTCCTGAAGATTACCAACCAAGTGCCTTGCCAGTTGAGCTATGAACGCGTTTTGTTAATTATATAACTAACAAATAACATAAGCAAACATAAGGGTTAGTGGACTTTTTAGCGCGAATTTTTAAATGGACCAACCACAGCTCGCCACTTCATCATCTTCTTCATTGCTTTATTTTTCCCTGAAATAGAAAAGAGATTAGCGGGGGTTTCAAACCCCCTCAAAACAGGCTTGTTTTCAAAATAGCGAATAGGCCATATGGCCTCATAAATTAGGCGCGAGGGTTCCATTGTTTTCGTCCAAGCACGCTGAGTTTGGTCATGGCCTTGAGGTATTCCAATTTTTCCATATGCACAAACGCCCAATTTGAAAGTTCTGCAACCCTAACCTATTTCAATGGTGAAATCTCCAATAATGCATAAAAACTCAATTGAAATATGTGGTTAGCTTCAGAACACATCAATTAGTATGAATCCATCAAAGAAATGCAATGAAAATGCCTAAATATTAAAACACGATTATGCATATAATTTAAAACAGTTTGAACCCCCTGTACCAATTCTGGGCGTGTAAGGGTTGGAAAATTATCCAGTTAGCTTCAGTAAGACACGAGGAAGCTTTTGCAATTGGTCTCTTGCTCTGAATCATGCTAAAACCTTGTTTTCAGTTTTCACTTTTTGGCAAAAAAATTCAAGTTTGGTTATTGGTCTATGGCGCAGCTGGGAAGTTCTAAGGAGTAGGGTTAGCATATGTATATATGTGTGAGTGATTTAGGTCAAAGAAAACAAATCAAAACCTTTGCATTCATGATTTTCAAGATTTGATTCTTAAGGATCTTTTCAAATATTTTTCCATGCCTATTTGGTATAAATCATGGCCAATCACTTCAATTCCTTCCATATCTGATCATGCACGAAATTTTAAACCTATTCCATGCACAAAAAGATTTGATTGCATTGGTTTGGTATTTTTCATGTATTTTAATTAATTAAATGAATTATTAATAATAAAAAATCCAGATAAATAAATAAAAATGATAAAAAACTTCCCTTTGGGCCACATGTTCGTGCGCATGCCTTGGATGATGAATTGTGGAAGAAAAAGAGGCCCATTAGCATTTTTAGGTCATTTGAATCAATGTTGACTTTTCAAAATATCCAAAAATTTCCCAACTTCCACAAGGCATAACTTGCTCAATTTTTAAGCTTTGCTCACGTTCTTGGACATTTTGGAAAGGTATTTGAGTCCCCTAACCAATGCCTTTGGTCCCATGTCATTTTGATTTTCCAATCTCAAGTTATGGCCTTTTACTTAAAGTCCCTTTTTGTTGACTTTTGAAAATGACCTATAATGTTGAAATTGATAACTTTTTGTGAGAGCCTTTCTTGGACTTGAAGTATGAAGAGGAGTTGTAGGAAATGTCTTTATCTTCAAAATGAACTTTGGATGGAATTTTTCTGATAATCCATGTGAAAGTTATGCCTTGGTCAAGTTACAGTTGACTTTTTCAACTGTCTAAATATGGAAACTTTTGCATCTTGATGATTTTTGAGCCAAGCTTTGAGAATCATGATCAAGAATTGATCAAATGATGTTTGTGGCTTAAAAATGAGATGTTTACCAAAAATTTGGACTTTTGACTGTCAAATGACCATTTTGCCCCTACAGTTGACTGCAGTGCAATTAGGGTTTTTGACTGTGCAATTTTGTGCTGTAAGTCTTGAAACTTGGTATGAGGATGCTTGACCATGTTTATAAGCATGTGGGACTTGATTGGACCCTTGGAAACTTCATTTTCTTTGTCAGAACCAAAACCCTAGTTTTTAACTATTTAGGAGGCCCTTGAACTGTGCAACCCTTGGGGAGATTTTGAAGCATGCTCTTTGCAAATCTTGAAGAATATGGGAGGGAAAATTTTGGGGTACAACAGGGTGTAATCTTAACAGGTCTTTTGGAGACCTTGGAAAGATTGTCGGAAATGGTGATTATAGCAACATCATTGATTGGAGTAACAGGAGTAACAGGAGTTTTCTTAAAGAGGATTTCTTGATTATCCATCAGACGTTGGATGCCTGACTTCAATAGCGGACAGTCGTATTGCAAGGTCGAACAAAGGTAACAATCTTTTTCACAGCCCGGGAAAATCCCGACTTTCAACAGATTCATCTTGATCATTGGCAATGGAGTCATTAAGTCATCAACGACAACAACATAAAGATCTTCTACAATAGCATGGACATTGTGACCATGTTTTAGAATTGGAGCGGATATCACATTAGGTTTTTCAGGTGCGTCAAACTCCACCTCCTTGGCATCTATTAAATCCTAGATCTTATTTTTAAGGGCCCAACAGTTGTTGGTGTCGTGCCCCACACTGTCCGAATGATAGGCACACTTTGCATTTGAATGATAGTAGGGAGAAGAGGTATTTGGGTTCTTCGGTGCCTCTTTCAAGTTTGTAAGGTTTAACTTCAACAGATGAGGGAGAACCCGAGCAGGTGTCATATTGATCCGGGTGAATTACCGTGCAGGCCTTTCCACCCTGGCTTGGTTGGTTCTGGGTTGACTACTTTGAGGTTGATCAGCTGTGGAATCTTGAATCATCACAACCCCTACCGCTGGTCGGCGCTCGACTCTTCCTTGATTTCTCTAGGAGTAAACAGTTGAGACTTATTTCTTGGCTGGAAAGGTCTTCTTGACGACAGCGGAAGCAGATGTGTCCTTCTGAATTTTACCGCTCTTAATACCAGCTTCAACCCTTTCACCGGTCAGAATTAACTCGGTGAACCCTGCAGATGAGCTCCTGATCAAATAATTAAAGAATGGACCTGACAGGGTCCCCAAAAATATATCCACCAGCTCTCTCTCAAACAAAGGTGGCTGCGTCCTTCGAGCCAAGTCCCGCCACTTCTGGGCATACTCCTTAAAGCCTTCATTAGAGACCATACCCACACTCTATAATTGAGTATGAGTAGGTGCTAAATCTGCATTATATTGATATTGTCGGTAGAAGGCAGCAGCCAAATCCTCCCAGTTATGTACATCAGATCTCTCAAGCTGATAGAACCAATCCAATTGCGTACCCGACAAACTATCTTGAAAAAGTGGACCCACAGATCATTATCAGAAGAATGAGGTTGGATTTTTTTGACGTAAGACCGCAGATGCATCTTTGGACAAGACAAACCATCGTATTTAGAAAATGTAGGCACCTTGAATTTAGGGGGAATCACAATCCCAGCAACCAACCCTAGCTCCTCAAAATCCAGCCCAGACACTCTTTGTACCTCCATGGCTGTCAAACGCTCTTCCAGATTCCTATACTTATCGTCTGCCAGAGGATACTGCTGCTCGGAGTAATCTTCATCCTCTTCTTCTTCTTCCTCTTCTTCAGACTCTAAGGGCACTGCAACTCCCTTTCCTTTTCCAACCCCTTCATCAGACATCGAGGGGAAATCTAGGACCCTTCTAGCTTGGTTCTCAAACCTTCTCCCCAAAGTAGCTACACCCGCTCTTTTCTTTTTCTTCTTTTCTTTTTCATTTTCTTTCTCTAACAGTGCTTTAAGATCCTCTTGACCCTTTGCCAAGGTCATGAGGAGTTGTTGGAACTGTGAATTTTGCGTCTGTAGATCTTTGACCATCTGCTCTATATCCATCTTGCTGAAATAAATAGCAGAAAGATAAGGAAACCTGGTGTGAAGACCTGCTTATGCATATGATGAATGATATGTTATTCATGTAATGCATTCAAGGATTCAAAAATTCAAATTTGTTGTAAACAAAAAAGAACGCACGTCATATTAATAAGATAGAGTTGTTAGTACATAAATGCCCCATGGGAAAAATATTACAAAATTCTAATGTAAAAAGATGTTGCGCATCCTCTTCAGTGCGATTTAGGTGTTGAGAGTCTGCTCTTCATGGAGTCGACGAGTAAGTTCCAAAACCTTCTTCTCACTGGCGTAGAAGCTGGCTTCAAAAGTATTTCGTTCTTCCTTGAGCTGTATCCAACTCTTTTCCAAATCTTCCAATGATGTTGGCATTTCAGGATGTAGGAGGGTGTATGGAACCTCTCCTTCCATAACAGGCTCTTTGATCATGGGCAGAATGTAGGGGTAAGGCATCATAATACTTTGGGCGCGGGTTCGTACCCACTTGAGGTAAGGCTCAAAGGGGATGGAATTCTTATGCCCCAGTGTCTTACTGTCCACTTTGTTGGGCATCCTCCAAGCTCGGATAAACCTTCGTCGAAGTCCTTGAGCGTCGTTGTCGAAAACAAAAACCAAGTCTGGAATCAGCATGTCATGAGGGGCATCCCTTCGGGCATACCCAAATTGTCTCAGAGCTAAACAGGGGTTGTAGGTAATGCCTCCCTTAATACCAAGTAATGGGACATTAGGTAATTCCCCATAAAGATCAATGATGATGACATTTTCTCTGGACCGAGAATACCAATGAACATCAGAATGTGTAAGAGTCATCAACCGTTGTGACCACCTCAAACCTTGCTCATTCTTCAAGACTGATTGGCGAAGGTGAGAAATAAACCACCTTGCTAAGAGAGGAGTACAACACATGAGAACACCTCTCTTCCTCATTGTTCGTGTGTGAAATGAGTGGAGGATATCCCCAAGCAATGTAGGCATAGGATTCCGAGATATGAAAATTTTGACAGCATTCACATCTATAAGCTGATCAGGGTTTGGGAACAAGACCAACCCATAGATGAGAAGAGCTACAATCTCCTCAAAAGCTTGCAGGTCTAGAGAATTCCAGCGTTCTTGTGCCTTCTCAAACATAAACTTTTCCAAGAAACCCTTGACACCACTTCTGGTTTTCCAATGACCTTTGATATCAGATGGTTGCAAGTGTAAGGCTTGAGCAACATCTTCAGGCTTTGGTTCTTTTTCCGTACCGTTGTAGGGTAGTTGATGGAGAATAGGGATCCTCAGGAGTTGAGAAAATTCCTCCAAAGTAGACACTAGTTGGTAATCAGGATATATAAAGCAATGGTGTAGGGGGTCAAAGAATTGGAAGAGAACTTTCACCATGTCTTCTTCAATGTTAGAGTTCACCAAGTTGAGAAGTCTACCATGTCTTTCACTGAAGAGAGAATTCTCTGGAATCTTGGAAGCAAGCTCCTTGAGTTGAGGAGGGATTCTCATAAGGTTGACCTAAATAGTTTTCCTGCGGAGTGATTCCATAACCTACAAAACAAGAACAAATATGAAGATCCAAACCCTTGAAATGGTTAGTGGATGCATATGATGTTTTATGATGTTCATGATGTATGCACAAGTATATGTACAGACAAGTCACACAAGTTCCTAGTTTCAGGCTTTCATGGGGTTTCAAAGGTAAGTACCCTCTTGAAGTTAGTTGGCTCAACATGTCCTATGAATAGTAACCAGGTTCTAAGGAGCTCAATATCACTGGATTATTTTGTGTTCATTATTTTAGTTTAGCCACTTAACTGGCGACCGAAATATTCCAAGAAAATAACCCTCAATGAGTGTAGTATCGAGTATCTACCAACTTCGGACTACACTAAAGCCGGTCATCTCGCTACCCCTAAAAAGGCCAAGATGGTCAAGTAAAGGTTCTAAAAGTTCATTAGTGCTTCATGACATCACTCAGCGGCCCCGTATTTTCTTTGATTGACTCAAAGGCTACTGGTACCCACAAATATGTCGCACTAATATAGATATTGCTTCAACCATGTCGGTATACCCTGCACAGTTTCCACAACGTATTGCTATTTACCTATGAATGTTTCCCAAATCCGGGTAGAGGATTTCAAACCCAAACAATAGAACCAAATGTAAAGCAAACAAAGCAAACAAGGTAAGCATGTAAAGGTGATTTAAACCCTAAGGTAACCCCACTTTTAGAATGTCCCCAGCAGAGTCGCCAGTTCTGTGATACGGTGGGAGAACTGACTTGAGGTTTTGCGTTTGTGTTTGCAAATGTTTCGGTTTAGCAAGAGTCGTCGCCGAATTTTTATTTTATCCAAAGGAAAGGTCAAAAAGAACAGGAAAGACCTTTGAGATGTTTTCTTAGGTTCGGGGGGTAGATTATGAAAATGGAAGGTGCAAGCACCCTTTTCATCCATGGTTATCCATGGGCTCTTAGTTACTTGTTTAGATCACTTGCTTTTACTTTTCAATTGTTTGAAATGGTGCTTTGTGTGTGGTTTTGAAAATGTTTTGAAAAGAGGCCATCGTTGTGGCAACCTTTGTAATGATTCTTGTTTGAATGTATACAAAGGTGTATTTGTATCTTGAAAAGATATTTCAATGTTTGAAAGTTAGTTTTGGGAAATGTTTTGAAATTGTGTTGTGAGGTGTGTTTGAAAATAGCAAGGATGTTTTTGCAAGTTTTGATCAAGTAACTAAGAGTTGTATACCCTATTTTACTCAAAGATCTTTCTTACACATTTTTAACCCTTTTGACAATGTTTTTTTACCATTGCATTTGGTAAACAACATTGTATTTGGATGTTAAACGGGACAGGCGCGGGTCATCGTATTGACCATGATAGCAATTGTGTTAAGTATCTTTAGCAAATTTTTTGAAGGACTAGATCAGTTTTTGTATAGGCAACCAAGATAGCGTCATCGAGGGACTATGATCTTTTATTTTTTTGTTTTGCCAAAGTACTCAACATGTATAACATGGCCATTTTAAAGGCAACAAGTGGATAAAAACCCTAGGGGTGCATGTGTGCATTGTGTTATCAATTTTCATGCTTTTTTGTCTTTGTATTAATCAAGCTACTTGTTTGATTTTGGATTTTTGCATACAAACCCTAATCTCTAACATGGCATATTTGAAAGCATAAATGCACAAAATAAATCTACGACTATTACAACATTGGTATGGGGAGGGGGATACAATTTTTGAATGGGGGAGTATTTGCAAGAAAATAAAACCCTAATATTTACTATTACATCCAAATTGAATAAATGGTACAAATAAATAAATAGAAAAGTATTTAAATGGTCAATTAAATAAATATGCAAAATATTATGAATATGCAAAAAATGTTTTTGTTTATTTTTATGTATGTAAAAATAAAATATTTAATGTATTAAAAAAAGAAATAAAAGATTATTATTTTTTTAAGGGTAAAAACCCTAATTTTATTTAAGAAAATATATATATTAATTATATTATTTATGTACAATTAAAATAAAAATATATTCAAGTGTAAAAAAAATAAAATATATTAGAAAAAATATTATTTTTAATATGGGTGGAAACCCTAGTTTTTGTTTTAAGATAATATATATTATATTATTTATTTTATGCACAAGAATAAATATAAACATATATACAAGGATATTAAAAAATAAAACATATGAAAAAATATTATTTTATACATATGAATATTAAAAATAAAATATATAATATTTCTATAATGCTTATAAGTTTTTATTAAAGAAAATAAAGGTATATATAAAATAATAAAATAAAATGTGAAAATTTATGAAAATATTTTTAGTATTTTTTATGTTTAGAAAAGATATAATAAAATCATAAATGAAAAATAAATAAATAAAATACAAAAATATAAAGAAATGGGCCAGGGGGTGCAATCAGTAAAGAGGGGGTGTCAAAAACAATGCCAGAACCAAGCCCAGCCCACTGAACTTCATCTTCAACCTTTGTCAAACAAAAACGCGCGCGCCTGACTCAAACATGGAAAACCTGCATACGTGCTCTAATGCAAAAACTCATAACACCAAAGTTGTAGTATTTGTCAAGATGATTCCAACCATATAAGAAACTTAATCTAACTTTCAAAGACCAGAGAGAATTTCTCTGGCCCTAATTTTTAACCTAACTTTTTCAGGATATTCATGAATCAAATTCTCTCATCACACTTAACTTAAATGAAAACTGAGCATATGTACAGCTTAAGGGTTATGAGTACTACATTTTTTATTCACAAACCTAAGTCTAATGATTCCTAAATAGAGAGATAGGAAGTTGCAAAATACTTGTTTCAGTTGGACACGAGTATGGCAATGTAGAGCTTTTCAGTGAGGCCTGAGATGCTTGGGAACTTGCTTGAACTTCCTTTGACCTTTCTCAATGCTTAGTTTGCTTTGGATGTGCTTAAACAAGCTTGTAGAAGTCAACCTGCACAAGCTGAAAACAGAAATGGTGAAGCTTGCAAATGGTGTTAAAGTTAATGGCTAGTGGTTGGTATAGTTCAGGTGGGTTATATGGAAGGTGTTGGAACAGGTTTGGGGCAAAACGCACGAAGTGTTTTTGAGATGGAACTCAAAGTGCAGAAGCTGCCCTGTTTTGCAAGAGGAAGGTGATTTTGTGTTTTGGAAGATTTGAGGGTTCAACAACTCGTGTTTCTGGCTCAAGGTAAAGTGTAAAACTTGTTTGGAATGTTGGCAAGAGTTGATTATATCAAATGCTCGAGTTGTGTAGACTTTTGCACCTTTCTTGGTTTTGAAGTCAGAAATGAGAATTGGCAATGCTATGGTTGTACTGGCTTGTACTCTAGCTGCTCAAAGTGGTTGAACTTTGCCTGACATTAGGGAGCTTTGTCTGCAGCAAAGGGCTTGGTGTATGGCTCAAGAAATACAATTTGACATAAAGCATGCTTTATGTAAATGGTATTGCTCACTTTTTGCCAAAAATGGATTAAACTCTTGTGTAATCCTCTAAAGATCAGAACAAAGCTTCAAACCATTGGAGTTGCATTTAATTATTGAGTATTAAAGGGTTTAGAGACCTGTAATCAAGTACAAAGCAAGTTTGGACAGATTTTGCAACTTGTGTCAACATGAAAATGCCATGGATCAATGTGAGTTTTTGCCAAATTCAAATCTTCGATTCTCCCTAACCATAAATGATTTTGGAGAGTTCTTGGACATTTTGGAAAGATTGTAACATTCTCTACAATCCATATTTGAAATCCAATTTGAGATTCCAAGTGGAACTATGTGAAAAATGGTCATGAAGATAGTTCAAAATCTTGCCAAAACTAGGGCAAAATTTCACTAAGTTTAAAGTTTCATGGACCCTTGTTCTAAAACTCATAACTTGAGATCCAAGCTTATTTTGGGAAAACACTGTGAATCAAAGTTGTAGACTTTATGGAGGACTACAACTTTCTTGTTGGAAGTTTTGTTTTAATCCAATTGCATCATGGTGAAAATGTTTGGCAAAGTTAGGAAAAATTAAGAAAATTTCATAACTTAGAAAAATTCTAAGTTATGAAAATTTTCAATTTTAAACCCTAATTTGAAAAATTAGGTTTCTTGATGAACAAGTTTCATGTTTTGATATATCTTGATGAAAAATGACCCTTGACACTTGATTTTGACCAAAAAGTCAAAGTTTGACTTTTCAGTGTATAATCAAATTTTGATCAGTTGATTGGAAAATTCATCTGTCAATCCAATGCATTTGAGATCTTTTGAGCCTTGTGAATAGGTCAAGATGATGCCATTGAGTCCTTTAATCCATGCTTGAACCCAATTTGCCATTGACTAGGTTAAAAATCAGAAATTGCCCTTGTGCAGTCAAAACCCTAAAAATGACCATTTTGCCCTTTTGATGATCTGATCAAATTTCTTGAAGAGTTGTGGTCCAAACTTGATAAAATGATTCATATGAGCCTATAATATTGATGTGGATAAAAAATTGTGAGGTTTGACTATAAATTGGCCACAGTTGACTTCTTCCCCAATACAACTGATTTTTAGGTCAGTTGTCCAATTGACTGGGCAAAAATTTGATTCAAGGCTTGAAACTTGGTAGAGGCAATCTTGTAAGTCCAACATGAAGTATGAAAGTCACTTTGAGCATTAGAAGTCCAAAAATCCCTGTGCAAACTCAAACCCCAATTCAGGTCATCAGTGCAAGGAGATGTCTTGAGCATAGCAAACCCTAGCTTGGCCTTGAGTTCAAAGAGTCTTGTAAGGAGAAATATTGAAAAAATGAGAGGGAAAATTTTTGGGTACAACAGCATACTATTTGGCTTATCCCTCATCTGATATCCAAGTTGTCATTATGCAAGAACAAAATTGTAGTTAATTCCTTCCTTTGTAACAAGAAGAGGTACATTGGGGAAACTACCACAGCTATCGAGAATCTCCATATCATAGTAAGCCTGATGGTACCAAGTGGTATCTGAATGAGTGAGGGCCATAATCTTTGGAGCCCAACGAGGTTCCTTCCTGACATCCCAGAAATCATCAGACCTTGGTATGTGAGAAATAAACCACTGACACAACAAAAGCGTGCAACAAATGATCATCCCTCCATGGTAAGAATATTGAAGATGAATAGAATATTAAGAATCACCCAATAATGTAGGAATTGGTTCCAAATCATAAAGATCATGATAGCATTGATATCCACAAACTTGTCGACATTGGGAAATAAGAATAACCCATAAGCAAGCAGAGAAAAGATGGCCTCAAAAGCAACCATACTCTTCATCCTATCAAAGTAACAGGCTTTCTCCAACAAGAGTTGAGCGGGTAATCCTCTAATCCCTCCTTTGGTAGTCATGCGAGCTTCAAACTCAGACTTCCCCAAATGGATCAAAGCAGCAATCTCATGAGATTTTGGCTCCCCCTCCAAAACAGTAAAAGGAATACGATCGGTAATAGGTAAACCCGATAGATAAGAATACTTTTCCAATGTAGGCGTCAACTGATAATCAAGGAAAGTAAATCATCAATACATCGGATCATAGAACTGGACCAAAGTCGAGAGAATACCCTCCTTCATCCCGAGCTTCAAAAGAGAAATGATGGACCCATACTTTCTCCGAAAATCTATAGAATTCTCGATCTCGAGAATCAGACTCATCAACTCATCTATCTTGGGATCTTTGAAACTATACTTCTTATCCTTTCTTTTTCCAGAATCCATAGTTAAAAAGTACCTGAGATATTCGCAAAGAGTCAACTTTTAAGTCCCTTGAAACAAGATGATTTTTAGAAGATGCTCATGGGTGCATGAATGCATGATGCAACTATCATACACAAGATCACAAACATAGCGTTCATAGGTTCAACGTCACGAGCATGAGGTTGAAGGTACTACCCATAAGGTATGGTCTAAAAGTTTATCACCTGTCGAACAAGGTTATAGAGGTTCCCAGAGTCTACATCCTTCTTTCAAATATTACCAACTTCCTGATTGACTCGGTAATTAGAAATATTCTCAAGAAAAACTCGTCTGAGTGTAGTATCGCGTGACAACCATTTTCGGATTACTCTGTCATAACTTCCGCACTACACCTAAAAGGCCAAGATGGGTTAAAGGTTCTACGGTCCTCAAGTTCAGCAGGCTCCCAGGTAGAAAGCAGTACGTCTTCATGATTACTCGGTAAACAACACTACAGTCAAAGGGGCCTCCACTAAGTGGGGGATCTCATGTCTCATTTTTTGGGATTACTCCCTCAAAGATAACATGACTATACTTCCCATCCTATCTTAAGTTTTCCCAAGTCTGGGTATAGGACTTATGAGAAATCACCAAGCACCCTGAAAACCAGGAAAATTCAGACAAACATATATACAACATATAATATACAACAAACAAAAGAATATAAACAAATAGACAAAGATAGGCTCAACCCACTTAGGGATTGACCAACAATAGGTCGATCTGTCCCCAGTGAAGTCACCATTTTTTTCCAGTAGTGGTAGAAATGTTGAGACTAAGCCATTGGATTGACTTGACTTGCACAAATCAAATATAAATCGCCACCATGCTTTATTGTTTCCAAAGGAATGGGAAAAGAGAGAATAACCCAAAAGAAGGGGGAGAGAATCTAATTTCGGGGGTTGGTTATGCAAAGGAAAGGTATTAGCATCCTAAAAATCTATGGTACTCTGCAGAAACCTATTTGAAAATTTGTGTATTTTGGCTATAAAATGTTGTATATAAAAAAATAGATGGTGGAGATGAGAAAATAAGTATATTTTTATGATTTTTACACCCGTCGAGATTGTGAATCTTTAGTGCCTATGTACCACCTTCCGTGCAATAAGGGATCAGGGTACTCGTAGTTTACCTTTAAAAATTTTTAAAACACAAGTGTGTTGGTTAATTTTAAGAGACAAGACATCATCGTCTTATCCGAGTGGAAGAACATACTTACTACCCACAATTATGAGAAAGGAGAATTTGCGTCATCTCAAAATGGAGGATATGGCTCACTTCACTATATATTGTAGAAGTATAGTAGCTCACTTCTCTATAAGTATAGTAGCTCGAATCACTATAAGGATTGACAAGAGCCTAATCTTTTGAGAAAATTTTAAAGTAAAATCCAAAATTACAAAATGGATTGAATGAGATTGATTGACTTTTAGTCTTCTCCAAAAAATGTCAAAGTATTATTTAATTGATTGAAGTTTGATGAAGAAAATATTTTTCGAAAATGCATGGACCTAAGTCTAAGTTTATTATGAAAGTAGTTCAAGTTTTTAAAGCAAGAAGAGTTTTCAAAAGGAGGGATTTGAAATTAAAGAAGATAGGAGAAGATGAAGGGACTATCCTAAAACATAAGATAAAAGCTAGGGAAAAGAACTGTCTAACCAACAAGAAGCCAACACTTGACATAATGAGTCAATATAGAATTTCATCCTTTGGATTTGAAACCACACAAGCAAAGATAATAAACCTCTTAAGAAAACCAAGCTTCAATTGCATTAAGTCTTCAAAAAAATTGGGCAGAGTAACGACTATATACAGATGAATTCCAGATCACAGACAAAACATGTAATCACAATAACCTACACACAAAGTAAACAAACAACCCAATGTCTTGGTGTAGACCCCAAGAACTCCAGACAAAATAACAGTTAAGGTCACGAGGTCTCAAAGTAGGTCATGGTCTCTAATCCTAAGTCCAAGAAGTCCATAATCTCCATAATTCTAAGGATAGTAACCAAGTAGTCCAAGTAACATTAAAGTTTTTTATGGTTCAAGTTGATTATTAAGTATCTTTAAAAAGAAATGAAAAGCTCAAGTGAGCAAAATAAAAATGACATAAAAGTAAATACTCAAATGAGCAAAGATGAAAATAGCATGAAATGTAAATGCTAAAATAAATGTGCTTAAAGTAAAAAGCATAAAATAAAGGCACAAAATAAAGTCAATTGTTAGGAATTAGAGGTTAGTTGAATGACCATATTGAAATTTGCATTTGAAACTCATTAGAAGATTGATAAAATCAAAGCCTCTCAACAACAAGTTTCATTTGCTTTTTGTCAAGTATATCATCCGTTTAAAATTCTCAAGGCAACAATAAATGATCAACAATGTTTAAGCGATTCACTTTGACCAAAGCTTATGAAGATTCATTAGAGGATTGATAAGACCAAAGCCTCCTAACAATGAATCTCAAGGTTATTGGATCAAAGGATTCAAATTAACATACTTGGGCTTACAAACATGGGTTTGGGCCACGAATAATCATTTCTCGAATCGGGACAAAATTTAGCGCTATGTTAAGCAATCGTAAGTGGACTTATATAGAAGTCGCACCTATTTTGAGACCGGTCAATAGCAATCCATGTACTATTTGTTTTGAGAAATGATATGTAAATTATTCTTTAATAACATTTAGTACAATAAGAAGGGGATAAGATGAAGAGGGATGGGGTAAGAATTAAACCACATTTGAACCAAAAATTTAATCAAGCTATTATTAAAATCATTCATCCGTTTTTTTGTGGAGTTAAACTCAACATCATTGATCCAATGATGTTAATAAAGCTCGTGATTAAAATCTCATAGTCCAAGATCATCCAAAATATATACAAGAAAAAATATATTTAAAAAATAAAGAAAAATATTTTTAAAAATGGTTTAAAATTGGAAATAAAAGTAGAAAATAGCAACTAAATTCAAAATATCCAAGAAAAGTCAAATAAGACCATAGAGAAATCAGAAATGAGCTCAAATATTTATATAAAAAATTTCGGTAATTTTTTAAAGTCAAAAACTATTTTTAAAATTAAAAGAAATAGGCAAAATAAACCAAAAATTATGAAAAATAGTAAAGTCAGAAATAAAAATAAAATGAGGTCACCAATATATGTCAAGAGATCATTGGATCCTTCCATATTTTTTTTCAGAATTTAAAAATTAAGAAAAGTATTTTTAAACATTTAAAACAATTCAAATAAAGTGAAAATTATAAAAAATATCAAACCATAAAATAAAATTGTTAAAAAATAATAATTAGAAAGAGAAAAATCAAAAGTATTTTTCATAATTTTTTCAGATTTTTTGAAGCTAAAATAGATTTTTTTTATGAGGTTTTGAAGTTTAAAACAGATAAAATATAAAAATCAGAAAATAAAATAAAGTCAAAAAAATGTGGACCAATGGATGAGAGTCAAAACGTGTTAGTAAGCTAATCCAATAGATCAGATGCGATGTGCATATCATGGTCTTTAGTGAGTAAAACACAAAATCATTAATTAAATCAGATTTGAAAAAAAAACGTGGCACGCTATTATTGGTTGAGAGATGACACGTTGATCATCTTTAACCTCCAGCTACAAGATTTGCAGGTCCCTGAAAGAGTAAAATTAGAGCTTGAGACCGGTATCATTCTTTCGTCTCTTCAAGACGATTCCAATGGTACCCTCGCGAAAAATTTATATAAGGTGTAACTCAGTCGTTTTAGAAGGGAAGATTTGAAAAGGGATTTAAAATTTCATGGTCAAAACACATTTCCAGTCGAAAATAAATGTTGCGACTAGGATCAAAATGATGAGAGCTTCATAACAATATCAAAGTTTGAGAGAATTGGTGAAAGAATCTACCTATTGAAGTTCAAATGTAGAGCTCTAAAAATTGACTTGGCTAGCACGATTTAGGAAGTCTTAGAGCTTGGTTCTTCTTTTGTTAGCTTCAGTGAGGTTCAAGGATGGTGAATTGACAAAGAAAATGAATTGAGAAAGCTGTAAAAGCAAATTCGAAGTTGTAGAAAATTGGGTTCAAGAAGAAGTTTGGTAGGGTGATTCTGGCTCTCTAAGCTTGAGAAAATGAATGAGGTATGATCCTCTATTTATAGGGAAGATGATTGAATGCTCAAGCGTGTAAAATGATGAGATTTGGAGGAAATTTGTGTGAACTTGATACACAAGTAAGATGCGACCTATTTAGCATCAAAACTCATCCAATCCTTGTGTTCAAAGGCTCTAATCCAATTTGGAAAGTTGGTTAAACATGTTTAGACAAAAAACGCGTGCTAATTTGATGTTTAGAAGCCATAACATGAACTTCGAATTCTGACTTGAAGTGAAACTTCAGTTTCAAGGTACCGTTTTTTAATTAATGGCATTCTCATCTCAAGGAGTCTTAGGATATGATTCTTGAAGCTTTAGAAAGATGAGATCACAAGCTTTATAATATGCAAATAATGGAATCAAATGGATGCTTGATCTGAAAATTGTGATGAGTCAAAGTTGAGAAAAAGATGTTGACTTTTGTACTTATTAAAATTCTAAGTTTTCCTTCAAAAAATGACTTATAATTTCTTGCATTCAAACATGGCCTTCTATTTGAAATTTGCTCTTGACCAAAAAAGATGGCATGAAGTAGATCTCTTGAATGAAATTTTGAGACTCAAACCATTTAAATACTCTAAAAAATGAGAAAGTTATGACTTGGTGAAGTTGGTAAAAATTCATAAAATGACCTATAATCTTTTGCATCCTTAGGGCATCTTCCATCCATTTTCAAACTTTGCACATAAAATAAGAGTTGAAGTTCACATCTTCAAGATCATTATGGAAAATGAATGGGCTCAAGGAGATAAAACTTAACCAAGTTATGATCTTTTGAAGTCACCTAAGGGAATTTGATGGCTTATCTAGAGGACTTGTAATCTTTCTTCATCATTAGTTATCTTCCAAACTAAATTTTCTTGAAAATTTTGAAGTGATTTATTGATAACCAATTGAGGAGAAGCATGTTTTTGGAATCACTCAAAAATACCAAAAGATGAGCAAGATATAGCCTTTAGAAGTTCAAAACCTTAGCCCCCTAGAGCAACAAAATGCCTTGGAAACCCTTTTCAATTTTGACAAGCCTCCTTGCACAAATACTTTTTCCATGTAAATAGAAGTTGTTCAGGATGATGATGAGTAACCATAGAAATCATAACCACTTCCAAATATTGATAATTAATGGAAATATACACTTGTGACCAAGAAAACAAAAACTTGTCCAATTAGGTCAACCTTCTTCAATCAACCCTTGTATCTTTAAACTATCTTTGATAACTTGAGGCATGATGATTCATAATAGACTTTATCATGATATTACATCAAAGCATCTTCAATAATGAAGCTTGAATTTCAATGAAGTTTTTTTGAAGAAGGAATGGAAATAGACTCATGAACCCGTAGATCAACTTGATGGAATGCATTGTGTTTTCACATATAACATGATCAATTAGGGCAAACATTTATTATATTTATTAGTTAAAAGGTTAATCAATACAAAACATAGATGATCACAATAGTACAAGTCAAGGTGCTTGGTGATTCTCCATGAGCAAAGCTAAAGATAAGGAGAAGAGTCAAACCCTACCGTGTGATCTTATTGCATTGTGAGGGTGTGAGATGATAGAGGAATCTTAGGGGCAAAAATTGGGGTACAATACTTTCCCTCGCGTAACCGACTTCCTTACCCTTTTTCTCTTGGTCGCTATGACCACGCTCATTTCCATCCCTCGGGTTTACTCGATGTTTTCTTTTCCTGTCTTGGGATAAATAACATTGATGGTGAATCTTTTATCTTTTGCCTCCTTCGCGCTTCGAAGAAAATCACAGACGCGATAAAATCATCAAGAATGTCTGATTCGTGGATGTCGTATTTGTGCGAAAAACCCTCCGTACTATATAGAATCATTGTAGTGTAAATATCCTCCACAATTATAAAAGAGTTGAATTCAAAATAATATATTTCACTAAACACCATTAATAAAAATATAAAAAATCATTTATATAATCAATTTATTCAAAGATCTAAAAAGGAGTAGTATTTAATGGTATAATTTTTCACAAGCCATTTATTAAATTTAAACATTTATTTGTGGGTGGGTAATTATTGATATTTTTAGTAAATGAAATCATAAGTTTTAGTGAATTTAATGGGTTAAACTAAAAAAAAATGGGACAATTTGTATAGAAAGTTTGAGAAAATATGTGTTTGTACTTGAGACTTTAAGGTTAGAATATTAAAAGTTTAGATAGAAACTATGATAAAAATAAAGTAGTTTTTTTTGGAAGAAGAAAGTAAACGGAAAACATAATAAATGTCACTAAATAAATGTTTGAATTTAAAAGACTTAAAGAAAGGAAGCAAGCATGTTCGTACATCTTTTCAGAAACATTTTCTCTCTATGACTTAGATATTTTAGTTTTATAGAAGATAAATGAAAATTGCGACATTTTGTTACATAAATTGAACTCGACTTGTATACTATTACAATGTTCAACGTCGATAACGATAATTCTTGCAACAGTCGACACGTATTGCCTTACGTGAGCTTCAGTTTTCTAAATTGCTTTCACACGTCTTCAAGGTTTGAACTGTTGTGAACCACTACATGCGTTGATAACTTCCTTTACATATCCTAAATGTTGGCGTCGAGAATCTCCAATTGAATTTTATGGTATTGTCGAACTGTCTTTAGATCAGCTGACCTCTGAATCCAAAAATACACTAAGTCCCTAAACATCTGATGGGTGCGTCAAACTCAACTCTTATATTCCATATCTCTACGTTGAATTGTTAATTCATACAAATCTTTTTGAGATTCTTGACATGTTTTAAAGTGAGTGGTCATAATTTTTTGAATTTGTTCATAAGATTCCTCCAAATCAGACTAAATGAACTTCAATGCAGTGTTAAAAATTTCCAAGCTAACAATGGGTGAATTTTATGGATTGTGTGCGGCTTTATACAAAACACAATTATTTTTGAATATTTTTTAATTTATGAATTTTATAATTTATAAAATGATAAAATCATTTATTACATGGAAAGGGGATAAATATGGCTTAAATTATAAAGTTTGTTGATGCCACGATTATCATTCTTTCTCTATTTCTTGTTGCTACAAACGTTGAATGTGAGCCATTTTTATCCTTTTCAAATTTTCTTATTAAATAGTCTGTACACAATATTTTAACTATTATTATTTACATTATTTTATCATCTTTTATCATTTAGGGTTGATAAGTATTTTGCATCATGACCTGATTTTTTCTTTGTAAACGAATTTTAATTTAAATTTTGTCATACGGAAATTTTATCGTTTTTGACCCTATGATAATTTGATTGGACAAAAATGTCTATATGATGTACTGAGTAGACATTTTTTTTAAAATATTTTTTTAGTACCATATATATTAACGTGATTTTTTCTATTTTTATTTTAAATTCTACGTTGATATTTTTTTAGTACCATATATATTAACTTGTATATATTAAAACATCAATAAACTAAAATTTTGCATTCAATAAGACCTGAATATAACTTCTAAGGGTAAAAAACAACACATTGATGCACGTAAGGAACAATTAAAAATGATTCTAATTTAAGGAAAGATTTTTATCATTCAAACAATGCATAAACTCATTTGTTACAACTTACAAGTAACATAGTAAGTATGGCTGAAATTGTCCAGTTTATTTTTGTTGTAATTATATCTCTTTTTTTATTTCTTGTTCTACCAAAAGTAGAAGGTAAAACCTTTTTATCTTTTTCAAATTTCCTTCTTTGCTTTGTAAATAATATTTTATACTAATTTAATTACAATATTTCATCATCTTTTTTCATTACAGCACTAGGAAAATATTGTTATTGGGATTCAGATTGTCCTGAAGATATGTGTCGACATCCTGCAAAAGCTAAATGTATTTTCCACTTCTATTGTAAATGCATTACACAGAAATTTATAGAGCCTGCATGATTCTGTATTTTGAATAATTCTCAAGGGATACCCAAGTTCTCTTCTCTAATATTTCATGAGTTTATAATTATCTCAAATTATTGTAATTATATATCTTTCTAATATTTATAGTTTTATATTAATTTTAATTAATTTTTAAGCTATTGTAATGAAACATACATTATCATAAATAATCTTGAAAATTGTTTAACCAAACATAAGTTTGAAATAAAGTTTTAAAGTACATAATACAAATAAGTCACAACTGATTTAAAATAAAAGGACGCTAGACACTAATTGATTAATTTCATATGATGCAATCTTAATTGTGAAAAACACATCATTTTGTCACAGAGAGATGTCTTCACTACAATAAATAAAAAAAAGATGAAACTCTGAATTAGTATCCTTAAAAATTTAATTAATTAATTACCATAAGTAAAAAAGGTTTGTCAAAATTATTCAAAAATTAAAATTATCTTAACATCACAGATTTTTTATTTGTTTTAACTTATTTTCTACACAAACCATATTTTTAGCCTAAAATTAATTTCCTTCCATAAATTCTCTCCTAAATTTTAGCTAAAATTTGACTAAATTAATTAAAATTAAAATGTTGTGCAACAAACCAATACTAGTACACGGCTTTTCATCTATCACACATTTCCAAATTGAATATCACATGCTTTCACAAGTTTACTTTTTCTATCATCTTGTTCTTTCCCTTTTCTTAAAGGCTTAAACAACAACATCAACACCTCATTCTCATTAGTCATTCCCGTAAATAACAACAGTGAGCGAAATTTTCTCTTAGATTGAAATTAAAAAATCAAGCACGGTGAAGCAAAGGAAAACTATTACAATATATGAGTGATGACTTTTAACACAAGTTTCAAAGAATGTTATTGTATCATTCAACAAGTTTCAACAACAAGTTTCATTTACTTTTTGTCATGTATATCATTTATTTTAAATTCTCGAAGTGACAACATATGATCAACGATATTTAAATGATTCACATAGACTAAATTTTATGAAAGTTCATTAGAGGATTTGATAAGACCAAAACCTCCTAACAATGAACCTCAAGGTTATTGAATCAAATGTTTCAAATTAAACATCCTTGAGCTTGCAAACATAGGTTTGGGCCACGAATAATCATTTCTCGAATCCGGACAACTTTAGAGCTATGTTAAACAATCGTAAGTGGACTTATGTAGAAGTCTCACCTATTTTGAGCCCGGTCAATAGCAATCTATGTACTATATGTTTAGAGAAATGATATGTACATCATTCTCCAACAACATGTAGTACAAGCGAGAAGGAGATAAGATGAAGAGGGAGGAGGTAAGAATTAAATTTCATATTTGAACCAAAGAATTTAATCAAGCTATCATTAAAATCATTCATCCATTTTGGTGAAGTTAAACTCAACACCAAAGATCCAGTGATGTTAATGAAGCTCATGATTAAAAAATCTCATAATTCAAGATCAGCCAAAATATATACAAGAATAAAATTGCATTTAATAAGAAATATAGAATGAGAAAATGATTTTTAAATTATTTTAAAAAATGAAATCAAAGGAAAAATAGAAAACTATATTCAAAATATCATAGAAAAATTAAAAGAGGCCATAGAAAAGTCAGAAGTGATCACAAATATTTTTACAATTTTCTTGATAATTTTTTAAAATAGAAAACTATTTTTAAACTATTTAAAATCAATCAAGTAAATGAAAAAAAAGACTAAAAATAGTAAAATAATTTAAAACCAACAAAGAATATTTTTAAACAATTAAAGAACAAGTCAAACATAGAAAAAATCATAAAAAATATCAAATATGAAAATAAAATTGTAAAAAAATAAAAATTTGAAAGGTGATATTTAAAAACATTTTTATGGTTTTTTTCCATAATTTTTGGGTCAGAAATGAATTTTTTTATTTTTAGAAGTTTAATGTAAAAAACAGAAAATAAAATAAAGTTTTAAAAAATGTGGACCATTGGATGCGAGTCAAACCACGCCAGTAAACAGATCCAAAGGATCAGGCACGTTGTGCATATCATGGTCAACTTTGAAAATCACACCGAATGATTTTTTAATAATTTAAAACAACTAAAAATGTAGCGCGTATGATAAAGCAAATACACTGGATAGGATTAAAAAAAATTACATGTCCCGCCATCATTGGTTGAAGCGCGACACGTAGGTCGTCTTCAACCTCCGGACGCCCTAAATTGGAGTTCCAAAAACTGTAAAATTAGCCAGCCAAACCGGTACCATTAGATTCATCTCTTCAAGACAATTCTAATTGTACCTTCGCGCCAAATTTATCTAAACTGAACAAGGCTTGATTTAAAAAAAAAAGCAGAAATAATAGCGAGCACGAAATTCTGGAATATCTCACTCAAATCTCAATGAAATCAAAAATTGTAAGAAGCATGAGAATCAGAAGGATGATGAGAGTAAATTAGTCTTTTATTTAGATTTATTTGACTAAGAAATCTACCTGAACGAAGTAGGAGAAAGTTGCTATGAAACTGGACTTCTGTAGCTCAAAACAGGTCACAATTCTTGAAGATAAGAGGGTGGTTTGCTTCAGAGAAGTTCAATGGAGCTATCTGAATGGAGTTTTTAGTGTTTTGAGGTGAGAATGAAAGAAATCAAAAATTCAAATTTAGAGTTCGTGTGGGGTCTGAACATGATAATTTTGGCTGTTAAAGCTTGTCCAAATGAGAGGAGTGAGGTCCTTTATTTATAGGGAATTGAATAGGAACGAAAATTGGAAGGAATGGTGAGGTTTGGAGGGAAAACGAGTAGAGCCAGATGGTGAGGAGAATGTGATTCTAATACCACTAAAACTCATCCAATACTTGCATTTTGATGCTTAAACAAGTTTGAGTAAGTTGGTTAATCATGTTTTTATCAAAAACGCGTGCAAAACTGATGATTAGAAGGCAAAATATGGATTTCAAATTTTGACTTTAAAGAAAAACTCAGTTTCAAGTAGCTGAATTTGAATTCATGGTGTGCACAATTCAGGAGGTTTTATGAGATGATTCTTGATGTGTTTGAAAGACAATGTCACACTCTTCACAATGTGCAAATAAAGTATTCATTTGATTATCTGAGTTGAAAGTTATAATCAATTGAAATAAGCAAAAACAAACTGATTTGTGGACTTAGAAAAAATTTCAAGTTTTGAGTTAAAAATGACTCATAATATCTTGACTCCAAATATGGCCTTCTACTCAAAATTAGGTTTTGGTAATTGAAGATGGCATGAAATAGATTTCTTAAAGAGAATTGTGAAACTTGAATCATTCAAAAAATCCAAAAATTGAGAGAGTTATGACCTTGTTAAGTTGATTAAAGTCCATGAAGTGACCTATAATCTTTTATACTCTTAAGGCATCTTCTAGCCATTTTCAAGCTTTGCACATAAAAGAAGAATTGATGATAAAACTGTTAAGATGATTTTGGAAAAAGAATGGGTTTAAGGAGATAAAAATTGACCAAGTTGTGATCATTTGAGCAAGACCATGTCATAATTTCTTTTGTATAGCAAATCTTCATTAAGGAAAAAGCTACCTGCCAACCTTCTCAATATATTTCTATCTTTGTTTGACGTACCAAATGGGTATTCTCGAGTTTGAAGAAAATGCTTGATATCAAAATACCAATGTTTTTTGTCTGACGTTCCCTCGGTTGTAAACACATAAGCTGGCATGTCCAGACTTTGAACTGTAATACGAGGTACATCGTTCCAAGCATTTACTTGGTACATAGAAGCCAAAGTGGCTAAAGCATCTTCCATCTGATTCTCATCTCTGGGAATATGATGTAATTCAACTTTATTAAAGAAAGGTAATAAACTTATAGCATGATCTTTGTAGGGAATTAAGCCAACGTGACTAGTGTCCCATTCTCCTTTAATCTGGTTTATTACCAAAGTTGAATCACCATATACATCTAAAATTTTGATTCTGAGATCTTTAGCCTCTTCAAGACCCATGATACAAGCTTCATACTATGCCATATTATTGGTACAATCAAATGCCAACCTTGTAGTAAAAGGGATATGTGACCCATATGGAGTGATAATCACGGCACCAATTCCTTTCTCATAGGAATTTACAACTCCATCAAACATCATACCCCAACGAGATTTAGGGTCAGGACCTTCCTCAGGCAAGGGTTCATCACAATCTTTTACTTTCAAATACATCACATCCTCATCAGGGAAATCATATTTAACGGACTTATAATCATCAACTGGTTGGTGAGCCAGATAATCTGCTAACACACTTCTTTTTATAGCCTTCTGTGTACGATATTCAATATCATATTCAGAAAACAGCATCTTCCAACGGGAAATTATTCTAGTAAGAGAAGGATTTTCAAAAATATACTTAATTGGATCCATTTTGGAAATCAACAAGTGGTATGATTCAACATATATTGCCGCAATCGCTTTGCCCCCCAGGCCAAAGCAAAACATGTTTTTTCCAGCATAGAATATCGTGACTCACAGTCAGTAAACTTTTTGCTGAGATGATAAATGGCATATTCTTTTCTTTCCATTTCATCTTGTTGTCCCAAAATATAACCCATAGAATTATCTAACACTGTCAGATACATAACTAATGGTCTTCCTTCAACAGGAGGGAGCAAGATAGGAGGTTCAAGCAGATACACTTTAATGCTTTCAAATTCCCTTTGGCAATCATCTGTTCATATGCAACCTTGATCTTTCTTTAACAACTTGAAGATCGGCTCACACGTTGCAGTCATATGGGAAATAAATTTGGAAATGTAACTCAAACGTCCAAGGAAGCCTCTAACTTTCTTTTCAGTTCTTGGTGCGGGAATTTCTTGAATTGCTTTAACTTTATCAGGATCAAATTCGATTCCTTTTTTGCTTACAATGAAACCAAGTGATTTTCCTTCTGAACAAACACCAAATCTTCTATATGCCCTTCTTCAGTCTGGGATTTGGCAATCATATCATCAACATATACCTCAATTTCCTTATGCATCAGATCATGGAATATGGTTGTCATAGACCTCGGGTACGTTGCACCAGCATTCTTTAACCCAAAGGGCATCACTCTGTAATAGAATGCTCCCCAGGGTGTGATAAATGTTGTTTTTTCTGTGTCCTCAAGAGCCATTCTGATTTGATTGTATATGAAAAATCCATCCATGAACGAAAATACTTTAAATTTTGTTGTACTGTCAACCAACATATCAATATGTGGCAACATAAAGTCATCTTCTGGACTAGCTTTGTTTAAATCTCTACAAGCAACGCACATGCGAACTTTTCCGTCTTTCTTTGGTACTGTAACATTATTGGCAATCCACTGAGGGTACACTGATGTCACAAGAAAACTAGCATCAATGTGCTTTAACACTTCTTCTTTAATTTTCACTGCCATATCAGGGTGAGTTCTTCGCAGCTTCTACTTGACTGGTGGACATTCTGGCTTGAGCGGAAAATAATGTTCCACAATATCAGTATCCAAACTAGGCATGTCTTGATAAGACCAATCAAAGATATCCATATACTCTTTCAACAATTCAATCAAACTACTCTTCACATAGGTATTAAGCAATGCTCCAATCTTAACTTCCTTTGGATCTTCCTCTGAACCCAAATTAATCACCTCCAATGACTCTTTATACGGTTGAATGGTACTTTCCTCACGCTCAAGCAACCGTGAAATATCTTAAGGGATTTCATCGTATTCTTCTTCTAAGGCCATATACACATGATATTCAAAGTTGGGAGAGGGTGCAGGGTCATTGTATTCAACGGGTTTTTTAATTAATCTGCACATATGATTTATGATTGATTTTAGAAACTGACACATGTAACCAGTGATTATGCAAATTTATTTACAGTTATTACTTATTTCGAAAGGTTTTTTTTTCTGATTACCATTTTCCCAGAAAAAAACATAAAATAAAGACATAATTTGGGAATCAAAAACAACTTTTATTAATGATTTAAAAAATCAAAACAACAGATATGCCCATATAACATCAATACTTTCACCTTGGGAAGAATGAAAGATTTTTGAAAAGACTAACAAAAAACAAATTACTTTGAAATGTGAATGCAAGAAGGGAAATCAACAGTGATCCAATTCTGGACTCTGACTCCATGTGTCACATGGTTCGGCATTTCTTTCTCTAGTTCATCTTCAAGAATAGTGTTGATCCTCAGAGTGGTTGGATGAAGATATCATGCACTGTGAAAGAGGTCTTGATATTTGCTCAAGGCAGACTTTTGCTTTACGATTTTCTTCTTCATGGAAACCCAAACAACTATCGTTCTTGTTTACAGGAGGATCAATAACTTTCCCCCGCACCTTGCTAGGGCCCTTCTGCACCACCTACTTTGCATCCTTAAATAAAGCGATAGAATTCTCATTATTCCTTATATTATCAATGGACAAAGCTTGGAACTGAGTTCCAACAGCGGCTTCGTCAGCTTCTACAATGCTAAAGGAAGACAAATGAGATATTAATAGAGCTTTCTCACCATTCACAATAACCACTTTCCCTTCACGAGCAAATTTCAGCTTCTGGTGCAATGTTGAAGTAACAGCTCCTGCTTTATGGATTCATGGTCGTCCCAATAAACAGATGTAAGCAGGAACAACATCCATCACCTGAAATGTAATCTGGAACATGTGTGGACCTATATGCATAAGCAAATCAACCTCTCCAATGACTGACTTCCTTGAGCCATCGAAAGCCTTCACTATGATGCCACTGGGGTGCATGGAAGTTCCTTAGTACTTAAGCTTTAAGAGTGTGCTCCTCTGTATCACATTTAAAGCAAAACCATTATCAATCAATACATTGGATAAGAATCATTTTTTCATTTCATAGATATGTGCAAAGCCATATTATGATTTCTTCCCTCTTCGGGTAACTCTTCATCACAAAAGCTCAAGTTATTACAAGAAGTGATGTTCCCTACAACACCGTTAAACTAATCCATAGGCATATCTCTTTCAACAAATTCCTGATCTAGCACTCTCATTAGAGACTCCCGATGGGCAGCGGAATTCATCAATAAAGCCAAGATAGAAATCTTAGATGGGGTCTGTAACAACTGATCTACAATCTTGTAGTCGCTCATCTTAATGATCTTCAGCATATCATCAACTTCTTTTTCTAAGGTAACGCCACTGGATTCCCCTACTACCTCCTTAGGTTCAACATTGGTTTCGATGACTTTCTTACCATGGTCAACACCTCCCCGAAAAGTAGGAGAAATGACACGGTAACTATGTGTCACCCGACTAGCCTCAATGATATTCTTGAATCAGACAAAGGTTGGATAGGAATTTCTAAACCATCTTCCAGGATAGTCGTGTTGTATTTATAGGGTACAACCTTGTCTAATTCATACAGGATATGACCAGGTAAACATATAACAATAGGAGTTACCGCAGGCTTGCTACGGTACTCAATCTCTATAGGAGAGGGAACACCGAAAAACATCACAATAACATTCACCCCTACTTCATAATATTTAGGCATCACAGAATCATTATCGGAGAACATATCTTCTTCAGAAGAAAAGGATTCATCAGCAGAAATATATTCATTATCAAACATGGCCTTAACTGAGAAATCTGCAATCACATTAACTTCATTGTAATCATCTCTCTTGCCTGTGACGTTGATAGTACCATTATCTAACAACAATTGAACGCCACTTCTTATGATAGAACAACCACGAGAATCCCTACAGCATATTTGACAAGACCTATAATGGTGTTCTTCTTGGCCCTCCATGTGAAAAAATGTATCGGGCGGCTATACCAAATCATCATTCATATAGTTCACGTCGAAAATACGGAATTCCCTGGGACATCCATAAACCATATTCACAACTTCTTTGTACTCATCCCTTGAACTGATTATATGGATAAGACCTTCATCCATCATATCTTGAAGATCATCCCTCACTTTATCACATATATGGACATCTGTACTACAAATACAATAACCAGCATGGTCATGTGTATAATAGATAAATTCATAGAGATCAACATGGATCTTCAATAAATCCCCTCTTACCAGGTTGATATCAAAAATCTGAAAGTCCCCAGGATAACCAGCAATCATATTCACTGCAGTCACACCTCTATGCTTGGGTAGAGGATTACATTTCACATTAGGACACACATCTTTAAAAGATAGGAGGCCATATCTCACCATCTTTTGTAATTCAAACTTCAAGGGATAACAGTTTTCAACGTTGTACCCTGGGGCTCCTTGGTGAAAAGTACAAGTCTGATCCGCCTTATAATACCATGGTAAAGGTGAAGGTATAGCAGGGGAAGGCCTAGTCTGCACCAATTTCTTCTGAATTAAAGCCGGAAACATCTCTGTATAACTCATCGGGATAGGATCAAAAGCTTCTTTCTTCTGACCCTTCCCTTGGTTATTTTGTTAGGGTGCTCTTTGATATGCGACAAAAGTTTGAGCTACGTTAACAACCAGATTTATCGAAGCAACCCGTTGGTGGTGCTGATGATGTCTTCTAGGAGGTTTAACACTTCTCTCTTGAATAACAACATTTGTATCTCCTTCTTTCTTCCTAGAAAACCCGTATGATAATTTCTTCATACCACCGAAACTTCCATCTCTTGTCAAACGACCTTCTCCCACAGCTTCCTCTAAACGAACACCCATACCCACCATCTTGGTGAAATCACTTGGTGCACTCGCCACCATTATTTCATAGTAGAAGGAACCTAAAGTCTTTAGGAAGATCTTCGTCATCTCTTTCTCTTCTATTGGAGGGATTACCTGGGCGGCTACTTAACACCATCTTTTTGCATATTCCTTAAACGACTCCTTATATTTCTGGACCATTGCTCTGAGTTGATCACGGTCTGGTGCCATGTCCATATTATACTTGTACTGCCTAACAAAATCTTCACCCAAGTCGTTGAAAGTATGAATATTGGCATTATCCAAGCTCATGTACAACTTCAATGCAGCACCAGTTAGACTGTCTTGAAAAAAATAGATTATCAGATGTTGATCATCGATGTGAGTGGACATTCTTCTCACATACATCACAAGGTGAGCACGAGGATAAGTATTTCTCTTGTATTTCTCGATTTCTAACACTTTGAACTTTATAGGTGATTTTACATTTGGAACCAAGAATAGATCGCTTACATTCTGTCCAAACAACTCTTTTCTCATGAGGGCTTCCATTTCTTTATGTATTTTTTCAAACTTATCCTTAAAGTCATCCATTCGGTCATAGAAGCCCAAACTTTCACTTGGTGGAGGAACAAGACAATAAACTTCATCATTAATAACAGGGACCTCATTCACCATAGGAGGTGCAGAAACAACAGCGGGTTGAACAAGATAAGTAATTTGAGCAGCAGGGTTGTAACCTTTCCGCATATAATTTTCAGACATTCCCCATGAGTAACCTTGAGGCATACAGTTTTGAGTTTCGGTAACTAGAGTAACAGAAATAGGAATTTTAGAAACTTTGGAAGCAACTGTTGTTTATTGTGGCTAAGCAGTATGAGGAGACGGAGAAACAAGTGGTGGCTGATTCTTAGTAGCCACCAACATCAAAGCAGTCAGATTAGCCATACCGGCCTTCAGAGCACTAACTTCTTCGTGCATCTCGCAATTCTCTTGTTCAAGATTCTCCATTTTCTTCCTGGAATTAGCCCGAGTATTGTATCCGTGATACATCTTGATGAATGAACGAAGTAGAGAAACACAATAAGACACCTGGGTATGAACAAAAATGTAAAAATATGTGAAAAATGATGCATGATATGAAATGCATATGATTTATTTATCTTTATTAATATTTCAAGGAACTCAAAGAATTATGGACATTTTTCCTATATCAAAGTACTAACACATTTTGAAATACTGAAAATTTCATTATAATTATTTCCGAATGGATTACAACTTTTAGTATAAGTTTCAATAATCCTAAGTACAAGAGGAATAAGATAGAATCTGAAATCCTAAGGAGCCAAAGGTGATGAAGATCTCTCCACACACTGAGGCTTTCCCATGAGCCTTGTAATCTGAGCCTTCAACTGCTTGTTCTCTTCTGCATACATGTTGGCAACTTCTTTCCAACCACCAGAGTCAGGAAGTGAGTAACTAGGTCCTAGATGAGCTCTAGAGGAAAATAAATCCTCTTATTTCTCCATTGTCTCCACAACACGACTCTGAAGAATCTCAATCAAGTCATCCTTTTATTTCAATTCTGTTTAGTATGACATCTCTAAAGTCTGACACTTGTTCTTCCATGCTTCCTTCTCTTGTTGCATCCTAACCAGGGCAAGATGAAGTTCTTCCACATTATCTAAAATGGAAGGAGTAGTCTTCACAAACATATTAGGTATAGGTTTTTCACAAGAATATGGAATCTTCAACTGAGTTGCCCTTGCTTGTACCCAATGGAGATAAGGCTCCAATGAAACAGCTCCTCTTGGTCCCAAATCTTTTCTACTCTTCCTTTGAATATGGTGACAAGCCTTTGCAATCTCTTCCTTAGATTCCTTATGATCCTCTCCTTCTCTAAGAAAGAAACCACTCAGATGAATACTATTTGGCTTGATGATGCACAAGAGCGAGATTGTAGTTAATTCCTCCCTTTGTACCAAGAAGAGGTACATTAGGGAAACTACCATAACTATCAATAATCTCCACATCATAATAAGTCAGATGATACCAAACAATATCGGAATGAGTAAGAGCCATAATCTTCGGGGCACAACGAGGTTCCTTCTTGATATCCCAGAAAGCAACAGACCGAGGTAAGTGAGAAATAAACCACTGGCATAACAAAGGCGTGCAAAAAATGATCACCCCTCCATGATATAAATCCTGAAGACGGATAGAATAATAAGTGTCTCCTAATAGTGTAGGGAATGGATTCCCAATCAAAAAGATCCTAATGGTGTTGACATCCACAAATTTGTTGACGTTAGGAAATAAGAACAACCCATAGGCAAGCAGAGCAAAGATTGCCTCAAACGCAATTGTACTCTTCATCCAAGCAAAGTAGCGAGATTTCTCCAATAAAAACTGAGCGGGTAAACCTCATATTCCTCATTTAGTAGTCATGTTAGCCTCAATCTCAAACTTTCCTAAATGAATCATGGAATCAATCTTATGAGACTTAGGATCTCCCTCCAAGCCAAAGAAAGGAATACAATCAACAATAGGTAAACTCAGTAAGTAAGAATACTCCTCCAATGTAGGCATCATCTGATAATCAGGAAAAGTAAAACACCGGCACAAAGGGTCATAGAACTGGACCAAAGTAGAAAGAATACCCTCCTTCATCTTGAGCTTCATAAGAGACACGATGGATCCATACTTCTTCCGAAAATCTTTGGAGCTCTCGATCTCGGGAATCAAACTCATTAATTCTTCTATCTTAGGATCCTTGAAACTGTACTTGCGAGTATTTCTTTTTCCAAAATACATGGTCAAAAAGTACCTGAGATATTTTCAAAAAGTCAACTTTAAGTCCCTTGAAACAATTGTTTTAAAGGATCAGCATGGGTGCATGAATGCATGATGCAACAATCACACAAAAGATAACAAACATGGGGGGTTCATAGGTTCGACGTCACCAGCATGAAGTCAATGATACTACCCACAAGGTAAGGAATAATAGTTTATCACCTGCCGAACAAGGTTCTAAAAGGTTCCCAGAGTCTACATCCTTCCTTAGGATATTACCAACGTCCCGATTAACTCGGTAATTTGTAATATTCTCAGGAAAAACTCGTCTTAGTGTAGCATAGTGTGATAACCATTTCTAGATTACTCCGTCATAGTTTCCGCACTACACCTAAAAGGCCAAGATGGGTTAAGGGTTCTACGGTCCTCATCTTCAGCAGGCTCCCAGGTCGAAAGCAGCACGTCTTCCTGACTACTCTATAAATGATACTACAGTCAAAGGGGCCTCAATTGAGTGAGGGATCTCATGTATCATTTTTTGGGATTACTCCCTCAAAGTTAACATAATTATACCACCCGTCCTATCTTAAGTTTCCCAAGTCCGGGTATAGGACTTATAAGAAATCACCATGCACCCTGAAAACCAGGAAAATCCAGACAAACATATATACAACACATAATATACAACAAATAATAGCACATACATAGATAAACAAAGATAGGCTCAACTCACTTAGAGATGGCCAAGCGTTTGGTCGATCTTTCCCCAGTGAAGTAGCCATTTTTTTCTTTAGAAGTAGAAATGTTGAGACTAAGTCATTGGATTGACTTGATTCGCACAGATCAAATAAAAATCATCACCACACTTTATCATTTCCATAGGAATGGGAAAAGAGCGAATAACCCAAAAAAGAGGCGGGAAGAATCTAGGTACGGTGGTTGGTTATGAAAAGGGAAGGTATTAGCACCCTAAACATCTACGGTACTCCATAGGAACCTCTTTGAAAATTTGTGTATTTTGGCTATAAATGTTGTATACAAAAATTGATTGTGGAGATGAGAAAAGAAGTATTTTTTTAATTTTGCATCCGCCGCGGTTGCGAACCTTTAGTGTCTATGTACCACCTCCCGTGCAATAGGGGATCAGGGTACTCGTAGTTCACCTTTAAAAAAAACACAAGTGTGTTGGTTAATTTTAAGAGCAGAGACATCATTGTCATATCCGAGTGGAAAACATACTTACTACCCACAACTATGACAAAGGAGAATTTGAGTTATCTCAAAGTGGAGGATATAACTTGGATTTTAAAATCAACAAAGCCTCACTCAACACCCAAGTGGAAAATATCTCACTTCACTACATATCGTAGAAGCATAGTAGCTCGCATCACTACAAGGATTGACTAGAGTCTAATCTTTTGGGAAAATTTTAAAGTAAAAAGCCAAAATGGAAAAAAGTGGTTTGAATGAGATTGATTGACTATTAGTCTTATCACAAAAATTTCAAAGTATGATTAATTTGGTTAAAATTTAATTAAGAAAATATTTGGAAAATGTATGGACCTAAGTCCAAGTTTATTGTGAAAGCGGTTCAAGTTAGAAAAACAAGAAGAGTTTTGAAAAGAAGGGAGAAGATTTTTTGAAATTAAAGAAGATGGGAGGAGATGAAGGGATTATCCTAAAGCATAAGGTAAAAGCTAGGGAAAAGAACCGTCTAACCAACAAGAAACTGACAATTGACATATAAAGTCAATGTAGAATTCCGATCCTTTGGATTGAAACTAAGCAAGCAAAGATACTAAACCTCTTAAAAATATCAAGCTTCGGATGCATTAAGTCTTCAAAAATTGGGCAGAGTAACAGCTGTATACATAAGAATTCCCAATCACAGACAAAGCATGTAATCAAAATAACCTGCATATAAAGAAAAAACAAACCAATGTCTTGGGGTAAACCCCAACAGCTCTAGACAAAATAAAAACATAATCACAATATTCCAAGGGTATCAAGGCTTCTAATCCTAAGTCCGAGAAGTCCACAATCTCCATAATATGAAGGATAGTAACCAAATAGTTTGAGTAACCTTAAGGCTTTTTATTGTTCAAGTTGATTATTAAGTGTCTTCAAAAAGAAAATGAAAGCTCAAGTGAGAGAAATAAAAATGATATAAAGATAAATGCTCAAGTGAGCAAAGATGAAAATAGCATGAATAAATGCTAAAATAAATGGTGCATAAAAGTAAAGGTATAAAATAAAAGAACAAAGTAAAAAGCATAAAGTAAAAGTCGATTGTTAGTGAATTAGAAATTAGAGGTTAGTTGAGTGACCAACTTGAAACTTGCATTTGAAAACTCATTAGAATATTGATAAAATGAAAGCCTCTCAACAACAGGTTTCATTTGGTTTTTGTCAAGTCTATCGTTCATTTCAAGTTCTAGAAGTGACAACATATGATTAACGATGTTTAAATGATTCACTTAAACCAGATTTTATGAAGGTTCATTAGATGATTGATAAGACAAAAGCCTCCTAACAATGAACCTCATGGTTATTGGATCAAAGGTTTCAAATTAAACATCCTTGGGCTTGCAAACATAGGTTTGGGTCACGAATGGTCATTTCTCGAATCGGGACAACTTTAGCGCTATGTTAAGCAATCGTAAGTGGACTTATATAGAAGTCACACCTATTTTGAGGCTGGTCAATAGCAATATATGTACCATATGTTTAGATAAATGATATGTAGATCATTCTCCAATAACATGTAGCACAAGTGAGAAGGGGATAAGATGAAGAGGGAAGGGGTAAAATTTAAATTCCACATTTGAACCAAAGAATTTAATCAAGCTATAATAAAATGCATTCGTCCATTTTGGTTGAGTTTGTAAAGGCCATTAATTTAATTAATTATTTAATTAAATTATTTTTAGACTATTGGTTGAAGTTGTGAGATGTTGAGAATTGTTGGTATAAGTTGTTACATTATTATTAATTAATTAATTAGTTGATTAATAATAATAATGTTGGAACTAATGGAATAATATAAGATTAACTTACCGGGCTTATTTATATGGTGGTATGTAGTATTAAGGAGGTGTGAGAATTAGGCCCAATAGCACCACTATTATTATTACGTTTGGTTATAATAATAGAAATTAGAAGTGACAGTAAGGAAAATAGGTTTTGTCAAGTAGAAGAGGAATACAGGTTGGAAGAGAGAAAAGAACGTAGAAGTTACAGAGAAGAGGAAAAGAGGCAAAGGGGGATTCGATTGGAAAATTGTAGAGAAACCTTCAATCCAAGGTAAGGGTGGGGTTCTGACTCTATAATAGGGTATGTGATGAGTGGTATAGGGGATTGGGTTTGTATAATTGTTTTTGTTTGTGTTTGAAATTTTATATATTGTTGTTTGATGGGAAATCAATGAATTAGAGGTGGATAATGATTCCCAAATGATTTATAATTGATGTAGAAATATAGGATGATAATAGATGATGATTACCTATGATTTTATGACGTTTTGAGACCCTTAATATAGTGAAACCGCAAAAAATCGCAGTAAAATGCAGAAAAAAACCTTGTTTTAGGGGTTTGAGTCGACTCAAACAGAAAGGGGGGTCGGCGCGAGACAACCCTCCAGGAAAGGAAGTGTTGTCACACAGTTTTGCATTGACTCATATTTCTTTTGCGTCGACTCATTCTTTGCATCGACTCATACAGGGTTTTGCGTCGACTCATACAACAAGTATTTTGGCAGATTTTGTAACGGCCATAACTTTTGAACCGTAGCAACGTTTGATGCGTCGTTCGAAACGTTGGATAGCTAACACGGTGAACTATATTTATAAGGAATAAAATGAAGGATAAGAAGGATAATTATAGTACCCAAGTTAGGATAGAGTTAGCTTCCCCGTGTTGAATCGCTATGATGTCTTGCGATGATGAAGTTTGATGATGACATGACGATCTTATGATAATGACTGGTTCATAATAATAGAATTAATAATAATGATGATGTAGTTTTGAAGTATAATAATTTTTAGAAGTTTTTTAATTAAAAATAAGCATTTAGATAATTAATTAACCGGTATAGTCGAGAATTGTCTGAATAATTATGGGCAAAATTATGTTGTAGGCCTACGGACAATGTTGAATGGTTGTTGACCTGTTGTAGTGTTGATTTATTGTTGAGTTGCTATTGAATTGTTGCTAATTTTATGTTTAATTATTGTTGTTGATTTGTTGTTGTATTACCGTTGTTGTGTTGTTGTGATTGTTGCTGTGAATTTTTACTATTAATTGTTGAAGTTGCTGGTAGTAGTGAGTTATGTTTTATTGCATCTATAATTGGAAATTATTAAGTTGTAGACTTATGTCCAATGTTGAATCAGGTTGAATTACTAAGTTGTAGGCTTATGTCAACATTGTTATGTTGTTGTTGTTGTTTCATTTAATCATGTTGTCGCATACATCGCATATCAAGTTGGAGCTGATACTTGTTAAGTTGGCCTGGATTAGAAAAATATTAAGTTGAAGGCTTATGCCTTGTTTCTACCTCTATTAATTGGCAATGTTTATAAGTTAGGAGTTCTTCTCCATTGGTACCACATGCATGTGCATTGTAACGAGTCGCATTCCGTAACATATTTAAGATGTCGTGTTATTGACTTGTGATGATTGATGTTGGTTGAAAGTTGTGAAGTGGTGATTTTATATAATTTGATATAATATATTTTTTATGATACATTCTATTATATTTCTCGATATCTCACCCCATCTATTTGAATGTTACCCCGATGTTGGTAATGTGTAGGTAATCCAGAGTAAAGGCGATTTACCTTCAGTAGTTCGAGTCAGTGTCGTTGCCCTGATACATAACACTCAGGGGGGATGAACACTTGTTGCTTTATTATTGTCATTACTTCAGTTGTTGAATTTTAATTTGATTTCGTTAAGCACTTTGTTGTTCTAAGTTGTTTTCACTTGGACAAAGATGTTATGTCAATTAAGTTGAATATTATGATTCTGCTGCTTAAGTAATAAAAGTTGTTTCATTCTAAAGACTAAAATTGTCGTCATCTGTTCATCCGATGATTTAAGTGTTATGTTCCTTCTTATATGTGATTAAATATAATTGTTATAAGTTGAAAGTGTAGCATCCTATTTATATGTCGAAATTTTATAACTCTGATTTTGATATTATTCATCCGGTAGAATTGGGGTGTTACATTAGTAGTATCATAGCAAGTCGGTTTGTCCGACCAAGTTGCCTAATGTTGTGTGTTCCTTATTACGCGACAAGTGTGTGAAATATTGTCGGTGCTTGCTTTATTTTCCAATCTCTTTTATGTAGGAGTTGGTTTGAATATAAGTGGGGGATAAGCTTTCCTTCTCGGATATGTTTCGATTGTAAGATGTTGGTTTGGTATGGCGACAATGCAAGTATTATTGATGTTTTGTTGTTTCATGAATCCGAAGGTGACATGGATTAAATATTTTGTTTGGTAATCAAGTTGGAACATCTTGAGGGAGGATGATCAAACATTGTTGATGTTTACTTCTCGAAGGATGAGGAGCAATATAACGGTTGTTGATATACGAGTAGAGTGTAAATCCCTGATTTTTCTGAAAGTGATTGTTAAGTAACAAGGATAATTTTTAGAAGATGGAATTTAGAAAGTTGTGATGTTTCAGCGCTACTGGTGGACTGTGAAGTTGTCGGTTTAAGTAGCCCTTGTGCAATATGTCGATGTTTGAACGATGATAGAGTTACAAATTGTTGTAGACCTTATCGTGGGATCCTTGTGAGTGATTGTAAAAGTTCTTGAAGTTGTTGGAATATTTTGAATCACGAGTCAGAGTCGGAAATGCAAGGAGATGAGTACGACTTCAAGGATGGTAAGTGTTGGTACTGGTACAAACAAATTTTGTTCTTATGTTATCGTAAGGTGTGTAATAGTATGTTGTTGCATGACGTGGGTGTTCGCATTTTCGGATAACTTTGGAAATTCATATCTTGTATTCTGAGTATCGGATTGGTGTTCCATTTGAACATATGAGGAGATAGAAATATATTCTATCAAATGAAAGTGTTTTCAAATATGGTTGATTCATTACCATATGGAGGAACTCTGAAGTCGTTTACGGAACTACAGTCTCTTTGGGCATAAATGATTAATATCTCAGTTGTTCGAGATGAGGTCAAGCATAATATGTTGTTGGCAAATAAGTTGAGAAATGAGATGTTCGACATTAAAAAGGATTGTCGTTCATTATTTCAAGTATGGGATGTTGCATGTGAATAAAGTTTTGTAGAACTAAAGAAAAGATTGACGACTGCTCCGATATAGGTTTTGCCTAATCGGAGTGAGTCATTTGTAGTGTATTATAAATGCATCTAAGATGGGACTTAGTGGCGTGCTAATACTGAATGAATAAGTTATTGTTTGTGCTTCTAGACAACTCATAGTTCATGAGAAGAATTATTCTACGCGTGACTTAGAGTTAGCAACAGTGGTGTTTATATTGAAAGATTATGATTTCGGTTTAAATTATCATCCAGGTAAAGCTAATGTCGAGGCTGATGCTTTAAGTCAAAAGACTTTACATATGTCGATAATGGTTAAAGAATTGGAGTTAATCGAATAGTTCAGAGATATGAGCATAGTATGCGAAGTGACATCGAAGAGTGTTATGTTGGGGATCTTGAATATTAACAATGATTTTCTGGACAGTATCAGAGAAGCTCAGAAGTTAGAGGTGAAATTGGTAGATTCTGTGGTTTGACTCGATCAATATGAGAATGATGATTTCAATTTAGATGCGTAGGGTGTGTTGAGATTCCATAATCGAATTTGTATTCCTGATGATGCGGAGATGAAGAAAGTAACTCTTGAGTTGGAGGACACTTAACCTTCGTGTGAGGCTAAGTGAGTGTAATGTGGATTGTGTAATATGTTGAGCATTGGTGTCTCATCGACAAAATCGAATGAGAGGAAATTAAGGAGGTATTTGTAAACCCCATTGGAAATTATTATATTATGGTGCTTTAGGTAACTTGAATACAAGTTCTAAAGTAACACTATTATAGTTTGGTAACGATGGTTTATACTCCATTATGATTGTCGGCTATCTATTGACAAATTGAGGAACTGATCACCCTTAATCTCTTGTTGATAGTAGACGAGATCGTGTTGGATGGTATAGATTTGTCTTGCTATCTTAATGGTGTGTAGAGTGATTGATGATATATCTTGAGGATAGTCACTCATCAGTTTGTGTGGATTAAAATAAGAGTGGATAGGAAAGAGTTGAGACGTATTGAACAATTCAGAGTAGTGGGTTTATGTGCGAGCGAACATTGCAAAGTGAAAGATTGAGAATATCAAGTGAAGAACAACTTTATAATGGATGTTAAAGAAAGTTCGAAAATAGGATGAAACTTGTAAATCATATAGTTGACGAAAATTTTAATGAGGACGGTAACTTATGATGCATGACCAGAGTTGTGCAACTGAAGCGTGATGTGGCGCAATTGCTATGCGTGTACGACTCGTTAGAAGTGAAGTATTAAAACATCAGAAGCCTATGGGAATGGTGTGTCTCAATCTACATGTTTGATTTGGTGTATTGTTGAAATATGGATGATGTGCCAGGGTACTATGTTTTCTCGTAAATATTTGTTGATTTATAGGGATATTATATGGTTGTTGGTTTGTGGTGAGTTGTGTGTATATTTGTTTAGTTATATTGTTAAGTTGATGTTATAATAATTTTGTTCCCGTTTCCGTGATGTTGTTGTTAGTTACCATAAATGATGGATAGTACTCCATAATATGACGAAGTTGATTATGTTGGATATGTTGATGTCACTATACGGGTTATACGACAATATGAATGGAGTTGTTTATATTGTGTTGATAATTGACATACATAGGTATATATGGGAGTGAAATTGTGTATGTGTTTTGGTGTTGGAAATGTTGTTAAGATGATAATGTGATGTTGTATATCCAGGTATAAGTGTGTTATGGTTGTTACTACTTTAAATGTTGACGTGTCAAGATATTGTTGCGATTTAAGATGATTCTGTACCGTTTCAGGTCACTTTTCCTGTGATTTAGTCATGTAACAGGTCCTAAAGTGCTATCTAATCATGGGGAATCATCATCTAACCAAAACTTGTTATACTACATCGATCATACAACAATTACGGGTCACCAATCATCATAATTTCATGAATTCTTAGCCCAACAACATCAGATCACCATTGTCAATACCAAGGGCAAAACCCTACAACTATCTACCACATCTATCAAACATAATAATCGGATAAAAACCCCTTACCTTATTATTTCAATTGATTGATTTTATTCTTCGTGACTCTTACAGTGATTCTCCAATCCTCTGTGCCCTAGCTTCACTTTTCTCCACAACGTCATTTCTCTTTCTCAATTTTTCACGATTGATTGTGAGAATACGATTACCTTTTCCTTTGTTATCACAAGGACCCCTAACTTCTTCCTCAATTGTCCTCACTTAGTCAACCTCTATTTACCATCACGTCCTCACTCTTCCTACTAATTACCAATATACCATTCTAACTAAAATAACTCTATTTAAATAATTATTTATATTATTCTATTCTAGATAATAATACAAATAATTACTAAATAATAATATAATTATTCCAATGCATCTAATCCCTTCATTCACATCACATGTCCCACATCTTAAGCAACCACATGTCAACACATCACACATATAATCATATAAAACATCAATTATTCATAAATACTCCTAATAATTCATTAAATAAATAACTTCTAAAAGTTGAGGTGTTACACAAATCATATAAATAATTTAAATTTACAGACTGACATGACGAAATATATGATTATCTTAGTTAACTATATAAAAATAATTTAGACTCTCAATACAGGATTTTTTTTTGGAATAACCATGTATTAAAAAAAAATTCGCAAATAACCATGTTTTAGAAAACCCCACAAGGGAGGAGCCAACCCAGTTGGCGCATCCACTCCCCTTCTTGCACTAGGCGTCATCCCACTTGGCGCCTCCTCTCTCTTTTAGCCAAGTGAGATGGAGAATGCACTTTAAAAGTGAGAGGAGGCGCCATCTCACCTGGCTCCTAGGGAAAAATGTTATTTTTATAAATAATTCATCCATTTCTCCGTCATTCCTGACACTTTCTCGCACTGTTCTCTTATTTTTTACTCTGTTATTTGTATCATGCCATCGCCCATGATTTTACCAGAGATGGTTACGTTATTTTCTCCGCCATAAAACTTTCGATGAAAATGAAATTCTGGCACATTCACTCCATGGAGCGCCTGAAGAGGGAGTTAATGCGATGGCTAGAGGGAGACATCGAGGAGGGGGAACAAATTAGAAGGATCCTTCAAAGATGAACAACAACCTCACTTGCGATAGGAAGACCTAATTTTTGGTTGGAGGAAGTCAAAACAGACAGCGACGTAATGTTGATGATGCATGGGTCAGATGAAATTATTTTAACGGTTGTAATTTCGTAGACTGTTTATCGTGTTGTATTTCTTGTCCGCGTAATGATTATTGTAAAAAATACTGTTAACGAAAAACCCTAATGTTTACAACTTAATAAAGGAAAGATTTTTTGTGATACAATTTTTATGTGGTTGAGCCAGTAGCCCAATTCGGACAATTTCTGCGATTGTGTCCGACCTGACGACATAAACCCGTCATACCCCAATTTTTTACCTAAGATCCCTGCTTCATCTGCATTATTTTTTTATATACACATCAAGGTCACAGAATACGGTAGGTTCGAACGTTTCGCTTTCAAGATTTGACTGTATAGAAATTATTGAGTGTTATGAGCATTTTATGAATGACTAACCACTAATCAAGCACGAAGTGCATGTTTTGCTGTTTTATTTTCATGTGCAGAAAATAGGTCTGAAAGAAGAGCATTAGACGTTGTACGTCGATTAGGATTTCGAGTCTCAGAATAGAAATGCTGTCGTTCGTTAATTTCCAAAAGACTGGTTCATCAAAGAATTTCAGAGAATTGTGCATTTATTTCCACACTCTGTCCAGCAAATGGTCTTTGTTTTCTCCGAATATGTTTTTCAGGAAGAACAGTCAAAATTCTACCGGCTTTGGTTCATGCGTGTTTCACATTATTCTAAAATGCAAGAAAAAACAGGTTATACCGTCATTTTTGATTTCTTGAACCAAAAGTCATCTGCAAATTTTCTCACGACGCGGGTTGAATTTCGCCGAAATGGGATAATTAAATTCAAAACCATTCTAGAAGAATTTATTCGGAATATTTGGAACTTTCTTTATTTTAATCCAAGTGATAATTAAAGAGGAGCTATTCAAGAGATTTCATTCAAGAATATTCATTTATCACATGGAATATTTATTCAATATTATTCTTGTGATTATTTTGGTGGATCTACATTATGGTTATTTAAATACATGAAGCATTATTTCAAGAAGTTAGTGAGGAATTCTATTTAATTACATGGGGAATTTTATTTGGTTATAAGATTAATCCATGTGATTTATTTGGATTTCTACTACAAAAGTGCAAGATTAAAGTCCAAGACTTACATTATTATTTATTCTTCATTCAACAATTCATCCAAGTATTATTCAATTATTTCTCAAATTTAAATGGAAGATCTTGAATTTTTATCAAGATATATCAAGATTTATGTTTATGTGAAGATTCAAGATTATTCATAACTATCAAAGAGTGGAAATATATTGAAGAATGCATATTTATTCAATGTTACAATTTATTGGAGTTTATTACAAGGTTGCAAGAAGCTACAAGTGTGTACAAATGTATTTTCAACATAAAAAAAATTCAGCAAAGTGCTAGTGCAGTCCACTTCGCAACCTTCTTTCAAGCCCATTTTGTTGTATTTTTGTTGGTCAAATAATGCTCCAAACAACCTGGAAAAAAACAGCAAATAGAGATGTTGTAAAATGCTACAAAACAGTAAAAAAATAGCAACATACAGCAGCTCCAAGTGCTGCCAAAAACCTGCTCCAACCTGCATCAAAGTGGCAGCAATTTGTATCAAAATGGCTAAAATGAATGGTAGGAACAAAGCATAGAAACAGCTTGTCAAAACAGTTCAAATTTCTACTGTTCCCCCCCCCCCCCCCCCCTCAAATCCCACATACTCCACTATAAATAAGAGTCTTTGTCAACACAAAAAAGGGTAGAAGAAAAATTCAGCAGTTAAAGAAAACAGAAATTTGGTGTTGTTCAAGAAAAATTCAGCAGTTAGAGAAAACAGAAAAATAGAGGGTTGTTCTAAAAAAAATCCAGCAAGGAGAAAAGATAGCAAACTCAAGGAAGCTTACCATTTTTCTAGAAGACCCATCGGAGAGGCTCCGATAGGTAATATTCTTTTTCTCCTCTCTATCTACTGTTGCATATGTTCATACTTGAATCACTTGCTGTATCATTTTCTTTGCCATGCAATATTTTGCCTTGTCATTCTGTTCATTGTTGTACTATATTTAAGTTGAGTTGTTGCATAATTGTTAGTATTTAAACATGTTAATATTCATAATATCGATAATAATAACAAGTGTAATAAAAATCTTACTTCTTCCGTCGCGTAATACCGATTTATCGCTTGCTGTCCCAACTTGTTTAAAATTTGCTGTCCCAACTTGTTTAGAGTTTGCTGTCCCAAAATCAAAAAACACCATTTGCTGTTGCAAATATCCAAAACACTTATGCTGTCCACAAACACCCTTGCTGTACCAAAACCCAAAACGGCATTCAAATATCCAAAAAATATTTGCTGTTACAAAGCCAAAAATATTTTGTTGTTCCAAATATCCAAAAAATATTTGCTGTTACAAAGCCAAAAATATTTTGTTGTTCCAAATATCCAAAAAATATTTGCTGTTACAAAGCCAAAAATATTTTATTGTTCCAAATATCCAAAAAAATATATGTTGTTGTTACAATATTTAAAAAAATATATATTTTGTTGTTCCAAATATCCAAAAAATATTTGTTGTTACAAAGCCAAAAATATTTTATTGTTACAATATCAATAAAAAACCAACAGTATACTCCAAAAACCTTTCTCTTTATTTCTCTCTGTTTTGCAACAAACCAAACATCATTAGTTTCACTCTTTTATGGCTGGTCTTCAACATAACAACTTTCCCACTGATCTCTTCTACCCTCGTCCACAGCCACAACAATCTACTAACTGTTATCTCCCTTCACCATTCATTCTTTCCGTTCATCTACTCTCGCCACATGTTAGAAGAAGCGAAATCGAAGAAGCAGGACATGCTGGAGAATCAGTGAGGACGATGAAGATAAGCGAGGAACGTAAGCTGTTACGACATCGTTAAGTTTTTTTTAAAGCGAAATAGAAAGAGAGAGAGGAAAGTGGATCTGTTAGAAGATAGAGAGAGAGAGGAAGCCGGATTTGATGGCGTGAGAGAAAGAGATGAAGAAGGGTTTGGATTTGTAAAAGAGAGGAGGACGGATTTTGTTTGTTGGAGGAAGAAGAAGGTTTGAATACGCTAGTGGAGGAAGAGGAAGGGACGGATCTATGAGAGGGAGGAAGACAGTGGTTTTTTCTGTAAGAGAGGAGAAGAAGATATGCGTGAGAGAGGAATAGAGCTGGATTTGTTTGGAGAAGAGAGATAACGTTTTTTTTTCAACATGCCTTTAATGTTTCTTTTTTATTTTTATGGAAAACATATATAATATCTTATTTTTTCTCTTTTCCCAAAACTAATAATAATAATAATAATAATAATAATAATAATAATAATAATAATAATAATAATAATAATAATAATAATAATAATAATAATGTTTCCTCCTTTCATTAATAAGCATTTTAATAATATATTTTGTCTTTTCTTTCCCTATGCCAGCCAGCAAGCGCCGTCGCCCCCTCTTGCACTAGGGTTCTTTGTTTTTTGTCCCTTTCATGCTTGACCCGGGTGGCCCATTGGGCCTGTTTTGAGTCCAATTCCAATTTTAATTCTTCTCCTTATGTTTTAATTAACTCGTTTTATTAATGAATAAACAGCATGGCTCAATTGGCAAAGGTGTTAACAGCAATCTAAAGGGTCTTGGGTTCAAGTCCTTGTTGGGTCATTTTTTTTTGTCTTTTATTCTTTTGGCCATATTATTTAACATACTTAATTATATTAATTTAGTTTGCTGTATAATTATTAACTATTATAAAAACACATAAAAACGTTTAATTAAAATTCATCCTTATTTAATTTCGTCAACATACTATTAGTACTTTTTTTGTGTGTTTTTGTTTATTTAATTATTCAAAATACATTGTTTCATGATTTAATTTTTGTTATGTGTTTAATTATTAAAAATCTATGATTTCGTAATTTAATCTTCATGTACTTTTGATTATTTATTTAATCGTTAAAATACATGCTAGTATGATTTAAATTTCATTACTTAATTGTTCAATTATAATTTTAATTAATTGATTGTTAATCCGCATATCTTTCATCCGTCTCAATCCAAGGGAATCGTTTAAATCTTTGTCGACTTCATGTCATCAAACACATAGCGCGAATACCCTCATTCATCTTCCGTTTTATTATTTTGTTAAAAAAACTTAAGATAATTTTCCCAAATATTCAATTTTTCAAAATTCACACCCTTTAAGTCAAAACTTCGACGTTAGGTCGACGTATTTTCGTAAACTCGTCCATACCCATTTTTGGCCAAACAATTTATTTTATTTTTATTTTTTATCAAACTAAACTTTTTTTTAAATAAACAGATATTTCAAAAGGTTCCTATAGAATACTATAGATACATTGGGTGCTAATACCTATCCATTGTATAACTAACCCCCGAACTCTAGACTTCTTTTAAAACGCCTTGTATTTTCATTACTTTTAAAGTATTATTTTACATTGCATATTTTAGGGTTTTATTTTGCTCTTTTCCCTTTTCCCTTGGAAATAATAAAGCGCGGTGGCGACTCTTGCTTTTGTGAGACGAGTTAATTAATAGCTCGATCTCCGATTTACCCCGCTACATTTTTTATTGCTATAAAACCATACTTTCTTTCCAGCTTGTCAAGGAGTCCATTTCGGTTGTGATGCGCTTACTTTTGGGACGACCCTTTTTATTCCTTCGCATTTGGTCATTGTGCCATACTATTTCACCGTCGTATGCAGGCCAATAATCTGGTTTTCCTACCAAAGGGAAGTTGTTGTTGTAAATGTTGAGCAAGGTTTCAGATTTGTAAATGGGAGCCAGAAGTGTAGCGCGTCTTGATGAGTATAGGCACACGCGGCAATGACATGAGAGCAAGGCATATGAAAGGCTTGAAACTTGCCACAATCGCACTAACGAGAATGTAATATAACCCTATATTCTTGTCTTGGCAGGCCCTCGTTATGGTCGATTGTCTCTTTGACAATGAAGTTGTGGTTGTGTTGGTCAAACTGTATAACCAGATGGGTGTTGGCTTTGGCAATTTCTGCCTTAATGTACTTCATGCAGCTTTCACTCCATAGTTGTCCAGATTGCAACACAGCATTCCATATTTCACCTCTTTTGGAAAACAACAAAGCCATCCTAAAATATGTTGATTTAACCAAAGCAGTGACTGAGAGGTTTCGTATGCCTTTGAATACCCCATTCATCGATTCAATTAGATTTGTTGTCATGTGGCCCCATCTTTGTCCATTGTCATATGACCTAGTCCATTTTTCTACCGGAATATTATCGATCCATCTACCAGCTTCCGAATTTGACAAATGGATCTCGTTGCGATAATATTTGAACGTAGGTTGTGTTAATGCATATCCCGCATTCATAAAATCTTTCCTAAGAGTTTTGTCTTTGATCTCCCTCATGAAATTTTGGACGATATGTCTAATGCAATAGACATGCGTAACAGGAGGGTCATGCCAACCCTTTGCAGGATTATTGTATGCACTTTCAATGGATGCATGTCTATCAGAGATCAAACAGAGATCTGGTTGAGGAGCCACGTGTATTCGGAGATTCTTGATAAAAAATATCCAAGCACCACCAATCTCCCCCTCTACTAGGGCAAAGGCAATTGGGAAAATGTTGTTGTTGCCATCTTGTGCAACTTCCATCAGTAGCGTGCCTTTGTATTTCCCATACAACCAAGTCTCATCAATTTGTACAATTGGTTTGCATGATGCAAACCCTGTTATGCAAGGTTGAAAAGCCCAAAACACTCGACTGAATATTCCATTTCCGTTGAGTTGACTACCATCCGGGGCGTATGGTGGCACTGTTTCCAGAATGTAAACAGTACCCGGAGAATAAGTTTGGAGTGCATTCAGGTAGCGAGGAAGTTCTTGGTATGACTCCTCCCAGTTTCCATATACCTTTTCAATCGCCTTGGTCTTTTCTAACCACGCCTTTCGGTAAGATGGAGTATAGTTAAATACCATAGTGATGTGGCAGATTATGGTTTTCACCTTCAATGATGGATCGTTGCTGACGAGTGGTAGGATTTCTTGACAAATGAGATCATAATTTAGTTTTCAATGATCATGTGATTGAGTAGAACTGACACACGTGTGGGTAGACATAGAACCCATGACCCAACAATCACCTCTTAATATTTATTTTGCAGTGAGCTTGAACATACAATCTTGGTGGACACACTTGATCTTGTACCTTTCTGGATTTACACGGTCCACCTTAAAATCGACCGAGTTAAGCATGTGAAATTTTTTGATGGCTCTGATACATTCTTTTCTGATACGAAATTTGTCTTTCTCTTTTGAGTTTTCATCAGACTGCATATACAGATTGAAAAATAAATCAGAAGACGGTTCATCTATGCCCATGTTGAAGTTTGTCATGTGCGGAGGTGGTGTGTAAATCTCGTTTGAAGGAATACCAGGTATCCCATCGTCTTTGGAATCATCATTGACCATTTCATCAAACTCCAACTCGTCATCTTCTTCTTCTTCAACAACGACATCTACTTCTGCTTGTTCGGTCTCCAAAGGATCAACCACTTCTGACAGCTGAGGCTCTCGCAGCATAATGTACAACTCAATATAGTCGTACCCAGAATACTCATGACTGGAAAACATATTCTGAAGGTCCTCGTCATCTTGAACCTCAATCTTATAAAATATTGTTTGGTTGTTACCAAAAAAACCAGATTTTGATAAAATATTTGTGTTACGGGACCTCGTCCAACTTTAGAATCCAATCATTTTTTGAAGTACAAGAAATTGGCTTTCCTGTTTAAAATAAATCGGATGTTCTCAGTGTTTCTAAACAAAAATCCAGAGGTGGGACAAATGTATGTCTCACTATTGAAATGTGCACTGATCACATATTGGGGTGCAGATGCCATTGTGTATGATTGTTTGTAGGTTTGAAGGTTTGAAGTTTATGAGTTACTTGCTGGAATTTTTGAATGTTCTAGTGTTTGAGAGATTAAGTGTATGAGTGTTTTGATAAATGTAAGATTAAATAGGTTGTACTAAATTTGAATAAACCAACAGTAAGCACTATCCAAGGTTGTCACCTACATTGCACCTACACTACACCTACACTGCAACCTCTAAGGCGCCTCCCATCACGTCCAATAGTGTTACATACATTCAGAGATACCTTCTCCAAGGGTTTCACCTAGCCTGCACCTACACTGCACCTACACTAGAACCTCTAAGGCGCCTCCCATCACGTCCAATGGTGTTACATGCATGCAGAGATGCCTTCTCCAAGGCTGTCACCTAGCCTGCGCCTACACTATAACCCATGCCACCTCTTATTCGCCAACAGGGATGGAGACACCTTTCATTTTTGTACTCTTTCGCCAAGTCCAATGGCGCCTCCCGTCATGTCCAATAGTGTTACATGCATTCAGAGATGCCTTCTCCAAGGCTTTCACCTAGCCTGCACCTACACTGTAACCTCTAAGGCGCCTCCCATCACGTCCAATGGTGTTACATGCATGCAGAGATGTCTTCTCAAAGGCTGTCACCTAGCTTGCGCCTACATTGTAACCCATGCCACCTCTTATTTGCCAACAGGGATGACAACACCTTTTATTTTTGTACTCTTTCACCAAGTCCAATGGCGCCTCCCTTCACGTCCAATCGTGTTACATGCATGCAGAGATGCCTTCTCCAAGGCTGTCACCTAGCCTGCGCCTACACTGCAACCCATGCAACCTCTTATTCACCAACAGGGATGGCGACACCTTTCATTTTTGTACTATTTCTCCAAGTCCAATGGAACCTCCCATCACGTCCAATAGTGTTACATGCATTCAGAGGTGCCTTCTCCAAGGCTGTCACCTAGCCTGCACCTATACTGCACCTACACTGCAACCTCTAAGGCGCCTCCCATCACGTCCAACGGTGTTACATGCATGCAGAGATGCCTTCTCCAAGGCTGTCACCTAGCCTACGCCTACACTGCAACCCATGCCACCTCTTATTCGCCAACAGGGATGGCGACACCTTTCATTATTGTACTCTTTCGCCAAGCCCAATGGCGCCTCCCTTTACGTCCAATCGTGTTACATGCATGCAGAGATGCCTTCTCCAAGGCTGTCACCTAGCCTACGCCTACACTGCACCTACACTGCAACCTCTAAGGTGCCTTCCATCACGTCCAATGGTGTTACATGCATGCAGAGATGCCTTCTCCAAGGCTGTCACCTAGCCTGCGCCTACACTGCAACCCATGCCACCTCTTATTCACCAACAGGGATGGTGACACCTTTCATTTTTGTACTCTTTCGCCAAGTCCAATTGCGCCTCCCTTCACATCCAATCGTGTTACATGCATGCAGAGATGCCTTCTCCAAGGCTGCCACGTAGCCTGCGCCTACACTGCAACCTCTAAGGTACCTGCCATCACGTCCAATGGTGTTACATGCATGCAAATATGCCTTCTCCAAGGCTGTCACCTAGCCTGCTCCTACACTGCAACCCATGCCACCTCTTATTTGCTAACCGGGATGGCGACACCTTTCATTTTTATACTCTTTCGCCAAGTCCAATGGCGCCTCCCTTCACGTCCAATCATGTTACATGCATGCAGAGATGCCTTCTCTAAGGCTGCCACGTAGCCTGCGCCTACACTATAAGAGTGACACTTATCATGCATGCATGTACCCACTTACCACCTCACTTACTCTATGATAAAATTTTGCCTATAAATACAGAGCCTCACATACTTCTCTCGCATCCACAATCATCTCACTCTCTGCTACAAACTCTTCCATAATCTCTTACAATTTCAAACTCTTTCATAATCTCATACATTTTCAACAATGGCTCTTCTCACAATAGGCGATTCTCACAAAGGCACAAGGGACAACATTGCAGTGTTTATAAGTTTCTTTTATACTTATACATTTTTCATACTTCTAGTAATGTTTTATTCATCTTACCTACTCTTACCAACTGGAAAGAATTTGCTCCAAAATGGTGTAAGATGTGGCAGAGGCGTCACCGACATGTCTTGCAATTTCTAGTTTTCCTCAACCATGGTAATATGCGACACATGAATCAGTATTTATCTTGGTACATATCGGTTAGTAACCCTGAAACGCACGTGTCTCATCCAAGGTATTTGGTTGACCCACGAACACAATGGGCACAACCCTCATTTCCCCAACATTAAACCCAACACACATCAACCTCCCACCAACCCCCAACCCCCCCTGACGAAACAGAACCACAAACACCCAACCACAATCACCACCACAATACAATTACACCCACATGCCCCACAATCAACCACAATCACCACCTCAGTACCAATACCCTCATATGCCTCACACCCAACCACAATTTCAATCACAATACCAATACACCCACATACCACACACACAATTTCAGTCTTTTGTATATCCCAATATGGGCCCCTCAACATCCAACCTTAGCCCTAATCTGGGATTGTCCGAAGATTATGAACCAACCGACTCAACTTACCATCAACCACAACATCACCAAAGCACCCAACATCCTCAATACCAAACACCCCAAGATACATTTCCTTTCTACCCCCCGTACTCAGACGACCAATGCTACAGACCAACCATGGAACCTCACCCATCACCAACACGACCAAACTTTGAGGGTATGGGTAACCTTCTGTACCAAAGCGGATCTTCTAGATATGGAGATCTGACTGATTTCATGGATCCTGAACGCATTGACTTCGCTGGGCCATCGACCCTGCCACAACAGGAAACACGATGAAACTCAGCACGGGAAAGGCGAGGACGGGGAGGCAGAATTGGGGGTCATTACCGGGTTCCAGTGGACCCTTGATTAATTTGTATTTTTTTATGTAATCGTTATGTGTGTAATCATATTTTGTAAATAAAAAGTCAATTTTGTTGATCCTATATCGAATATGTAACACACCGCATTTAAAATAAAAAACGCGAAAATTTGTCTCCCAATTGCACTAAGGGGCCATCTCACTTGGCTTAGGGCAAACCTTTAACACCTAGGCGCCAAGTGAGATGACGCCTCCCCTTTAAAATAAGGTGTAGGCGCCAAGTGGGAAGACTCCCCTCTTGGGGAGTATTCTGAAACATGATTATTTGCGTAATTTTCTCGAAAACATGGTTATTTACGAAAAAAAATTTTAATACATGATTATTCCAAAAAAAGAATTCCTTATTGTAACACCTTATCTTATTTCATATCCATCATCTTAAATTACAAAGTCATAAAAATACCAATCTTGAAATTAGATAATGAAGTAAAGATCAAATTATTTGGCGCCAATACAAACGCAATAACTAAGTGATCAACACTTAATTTTTTTTAGTGAAATTGGGTACACTCTTGGATAAGAGCCTGTACACAGGTACACATGTACAAAGACGATAGACACACTTAACTATTGTAGGTTTTCTACACTTATTTTTATTACAATCGGAATCATGAAAACAATTTCTATTGCCATACCTACGCCATGCTGTAAGAAAAAAATTATAAAGTAATGTAAATTAGAATAGTTAAAATTTTGTTCAAAAAGTAATTAAGAAATTTTGATAAAGAATAAAAATGACTTACATTCAACATTTGTAGCAAGAAACAGAGAAAAAATAATAATCGTGACATAACTAAACTTTACAATTTTAGTCATATTTTTCCCCTTTTTGTGTAATAAATGGTTTTATCACTTCTATAAATAGGAGTTCATTCTCTGCTTACAAAAATAAAATGATTTTTAGGTCTTATATATGGAATTGTAAGAATAGAGAAAAAAATTTTAATTATTACTAAATGTCTCTTCAATGTAAAATACTAATGTATTGTAGTTGCCTCTTTAATACATAAATAGGTCAGATTAAAACTTTGTTCTCAGGATAAGAAAACAAGTTTTTTATGTCAAAGATGGTGAGTTGTTTTACTTGAAAAATGTATTTTTAATAGTGATGCAAATCAAAATTTAACTGGTTGTGGTTGCCTCTTTAATACATAAAGAGGTCAGATTAAAACTTTATTCTCACGATAAGAAAACAAGTTTTTTTCATGTCAATGATGGTGAGTTATTTTACTTGAAAAATATATTTTTAATAGTGATGCAAATCAAAATTTATGGTTTAATGTTGTTGTTGTTATTAAAGATTTAATGTTATTGTTGTTGTTGTGTTATTCTAATTGTTTTCAAATAACATTCAAATTATTTTGTTTAATGACTGAATATCATTCATAGAAGAAGATTTTGGACCGTCTGTTCAAGAATTTGTACTTTAATTTTTGTCTTTGTTGATTAATCATTTATATATGCACTACTGTAAATAACACTTTTTATAACGAAATTTATTTCTCGAACAATAAAAATGTGAGGGATTCGATCTCAAGAGCTCTATGTTTTTTTTAATTAAATAAACAACTATTTAATCGAAGAAATATAACTATAAGAAGCTCGCATCGAATTTCAATTACTGCATTTTATGTTTATTTTCAATGATTTAATTAATCACTACAAAAAACTCGCCTGGTTGTGGCGGTTATCTTAAGTAGGTTTGTAATAACCCCTCAAATTGAATTATAATTTTATAATTGATATTTTATGAAATAAATGTTCGATTATTTTGAGACGGTTTTAAAAACCCTGTAATTTATTGGAACCTGACTTTCATTATAATACGATACTTTTAGTTTTTTTAGGGGCTCACATATTTCGGACAAAAATTGAAAACAATATTTTTTTCTTTTGACATTTATTAACTATAGTAATCTAATTAAAAAATGGAGAAAGTCTGTCTCAAAAAAACTCTTCAATTCGAAATTCAGCCACTAGCTTGAACCTTGGTACATTGCTCTCTCTGCAATCTCAATCTCTTCGTGTCACACCATGCCCTTTGTTGTCTCCGTCCACCGTTTGCCGACAATAGCTTTACCATGATTAAAGGTTAGTTTCTCTTCTCTAATAGGGGGTAAATCAAATCTCGCTACTATTGCAGGGGGTAGAAGGCATTTAACGCTTAAATAAATTATCAGAATATGGCACTACTGTATTTTTTAAATTTTCTATTTTTAATTAATACTTTCACGCTGATTTTATATAAAATCAACGTGTCACATATTTTGAATGAAATACTTAAGATTACATCCTAATTTCTACCTTCAGACTACTACCTAATTTATAACTTCAGGCTACATGCTTCGATCGTAGTAGCTTTATAATATCTTTTTATTTCATTAAAAGTTGCCTCTTCTTGAACATTTTTTTTTAATATAAAATTTATTTTGTGGGTTATTCATGAAAATCGAGAATATATATATATATATATATATATATATATATATATATATATATATATATATATATATATATATATATATATATATATATATATATATATATATATATATATATATCATTACTACAAAAAAGGGAAAAGACAACGTTTTTTTAGGCTTTTAACAGCGCTTTAAAGCACTGTCTAAAGCAGCGCTGCTAAAAGAAAAGACATCGCTTTTTTCAATGTAAAAGTGTTTTCTTATGCCAACTTTAGACAACGCTTTTAGAATAGACAATGCTTTTTTATATACCCCTTTAGCAGCGCTTTGTTATTTTTTAAGTTAGGCTTTAGACAACGCTTTCACATTTTAGGCAGCGCTTATTTTTGAGTTTTTACAGCGCTTTTCTCCTAAAGCGCTGTCTATTGGTCACGGTTTTTTTTAATAAAATATCTATTTTGACTTACAAAAGCGTTGTCCAATATATATAATGCATTTTAATCAGAATTTTAACCATATTTGAACCAGGTTTTCACCATATTATGCACCATATTTGGTAGCTTCATTCCAATAAAATATGCATATATAAAAATTACACATATATATAAATTGATGATATATACAACAACAACTACAAAATTTATGATACAAGTTAAAATTCTACAAGTTAAAAATCCTAAAAATTCAAAATTGATGTTACATCTGTAAATCTTTCTATCTTCGAGAATTCCCATGAAACAACAACAACATGAATATCTTAGTTCTATCTTCTACACATGCACCTATAAACCTGGAAAAAAAATCAAATGATCGAAATTCATAACATGATAATATTAACGTTGCACTTTATTCAAATTTAATTTATACTCAAAACTCGAAAGTTCTCATCAAAGGAAATAAGACAATATACATTAGCTTATAAAATTCTCAACCCGATAATGAATTGACACCATTCCTCCATAAGTTCATCCAATTGATCTTTTGAGTAATGTGCACAATTGAATTCCTCAAAGTATTACATATATAATAATATAACATAGTATGTGATTTAGTTAAAACAATATGTCATTTTATGAGAAACACAAAATATGAAAATAGTATGTAATTTCTAAGTTAGAAATCCATACTGTGGATGGAATCTTTAATTGATCCAAAAGAATAGTTTCTTTCATAAACCTCAACATAAAATAGCCGCAATTTATACTGTTACGCTGGCGAGGACACCACACATGGAAAGAAAATACGAATATATGTCAGGATATACCCCTTAAATTGTTTTATCAAGTATCATCACTAATGTAATCAAAACTGAATATCTCTTTATGAAAATATACCTTCACTCTGATCCATGTAACGTTGTTGGCTCTACTTTTTGGCACTTGAATATCTCTTTGGGAGCGAAAATCTAGTAGAACGCTATAATAAAATATAAACGACTGTTTAGAAAAATCTCACATAGAAACATAAACATAAACACAAATCCAGATATGTTGACCATAAACATAAACATAAACATAAACATAAACTTGAATATCTCTTTGGGAGCGAAAAACTTACGTGTCAATCATCTGCTTCAAATCTGGATATGTTGACCAATCATTGTATAATGAATCCAGATAATACACAGTTTCTCTCATAGGATTAATCGCAACCAATAACTAGTGTCCACTGTAAGATTAAACAAAGATTAAACAATGGCCAAAAACGGAAAATTATAATAGATCAAGTTAGGATGCAAATCTAACCCGTTGCCAGTATTATATGGCAAAAGGAACAACTTCTCAGTATCTTTGTTGGACACGAATAAACTGAGTACATATGCTATGACATCATCTGGTCTCGTTATATTTAAAACCTTAAATTAAAACATCATTAACATTATACTATATTCGTTGAAATGAGGGATTAAATTGTTCATCTAATTAAACAAAGTTGATCGGAGTATACCTTATGTATATACCGATAACATCGAGGCCTAATTCCAATTATCTAAAAACTTGCTCTATATCCTCTCTATGAATTGCTTCCAGGTATTCAAAACCGAAGATGTCTGCACTCATAGATATAAGGCGGGTACCACCATCTGGAATATCTGTAATTCCTAAATATGTCCGAAGGCACGACCTAAACCTGATCTTTTTTCATGTCAATGATGGTGAGTTATTTTACTTGAAAAATATATTTTTAATAGTGATGCAAATCAAAATTACAACACACGTGCGTATCTCGTAAAAAGAAAATGATTCAGATAATATTCATAATATTCCTTGTGAGTATCAAGAAGGAATATGATAAAATTAACAAATAAGTATTTTATATGATCTTATAATAGAAATTTATGGTTTAATGTTGTTGTTGATATTAAAGGTTTAATATTATTGTTGTTGTTGTGTTATTCTAATTGTTTTCAAATAACATTCAAATTATTTTGTTTAATGACCGAATATCATTCATAGAAGAAGATTTTGGACCGTCTGCTCAAGAATTTGTACTTTAATTTCTGTCTTTGTTGATTAATCATTTGTATATGTACTAGTGTAAATAACATTTTTTATAACGAAGTTTACTCCTCGAACAATAAAAATGTGAGGGATTCGATCTCAAGAACGTTATGTTTTTTTTTTTTTTAAATAAACAACTATTTAATCGAAGAAATATAACTATAAAGGAGCTCGCATCGAATTTCAATTACTGCATTTTATGTTTATTTTCAATGATTTAATTTCAATAGAGTTTTTTGTTGAAAATTGGGGTTATTATGGAAGATGAAATTCAGCTTGATGCATTTGGGAGCAGAAAGTGAAAGACGTTGAAGTGGAACGCAATTGGGGTTATATATATATATATATATATATATATATATATATATATATATATATATATATATATATATATATATATATATATATATATATATATATATATATATATATATATATATATATATATATCACGATTTTATTATTGTATTTTATATATTATTTTCTAAGTCTTTACCTGTAGGAATACATATAGAAAAATAAAGTAGTAATTGGTATAAAATGAAATTGATGAAAGAACTTTCATGTCTGTAATGACCATGGGAATAATTTTTTTATTCTATTTAAATAATTTGCGGGGGTTTTAAACATCCATAAAACAAAACCCCACAGTTTGATTCGATACCAGCGATCACTTAACACCCCTACAAATTGTGGGAATCATATAAACGATAGTTTTCGTAACTCCCGCAAAAAAATTTACAGAAGTCACAAATCCCCGCAAATTAGTTTTAAAACCCCGAAATATAGCACGATTTTTTGTAGTGGATATTTCTTACTTGGTGGAATTAGTTTCTTTTTTCCTTTGTTGGTTTTTTATTTTTTATTAGTATTAATCTCAGTTACATTATTCAATTGGGAGGTAATATATTTTGTATCAACAATTTTAAATTACAACTTTTAAAAGCTCATTTAAATTCTGAAGAAAACTTATGTTCAATTTCATAGGTGTGGTTCTTACTATTTTCTAAAAAAATATGACAACTGTTCTTAAATATATTTTAAAGAGTGAAAATATGAGAATATATACATGTAAGAAAAAATTATACACTTGTCACATTTTCATTTAAAAATAGTAAGAAGCACACATATGGAATTGTATATATGTTTTCTCCTTTAATTGTTATTTTATATATTCAACTCTCTCGGTTTTCATCAAAAACCGCCGGATATATCTTTTAAATAAAGGGTTAAATGTCTTCTATCCCCTGTCATGTAGGCGTGTTTTGAATTACTCCCTGACTGGGCAGTAAAATCTTTCTAGTTGACATGATTAATATCCATGTTGATTAACTTTATTTTTTAATTAAATTTTTATTATTTATTTTTTATAGATATTATATTTTTTTGTTATATATTAATTTTTTTATTAATATTTATTCATGTTTTCTTAAATTATATTTATGAATTATTTTTTTAAATTATAAAAATATCACGTTTGGGCTTAAGACAATTTTTATTATAGTCCATCCATTTGGACCTACGCCCAATAAGTTTCCAAAGTAGCACACTCACTCTCAAACTGTTTTCAATTCATAAGTGCATATGTTCAATTGATTTATAAACACTCATTTTATTTCTATGTCAAATGATATGGAACTAAAAACCTTCAACACACTACCACACCAATTCATTCTGGCCTGCAAAACTCATATATGTAGTCATTGGCGGATCTTATTGGGGGCGGGCAGAAGCCACTAATAATAGAGGTGTCAGGGAAAATTTGAAAACTAATAGAGATTCTTGATGACATACATCAGCATTCGTCACAACATGCGCTCTAGCTGTGGCAGCAGCACTAGCAATTGTTGGTGCAAGGTAATGGAAGGAGAGATAAAGAATGAACAATGAATGATAACAAAGAGGACTACTTCTTAATATTCAAATAGAGGAATGAATTTGGGATACAATATTGATAGCCTAGGTAGCATATTTATACTAGAAATTGAAAATGCCAAAAGGCCCTAAGAAAAGAGTAAGTATTGGGAATTGTGGACATTAAATAAATTATATTTCCAATACCATCCCTTAATTTAGATAATCTATCAGAAGCTAACAACACCAATTTCATCTCTTAAGCAAAGAAATTGATATGTTTTAACTACCTTCGTCAGAAGATCTACAAGTTGTTTCTGAGTGCTACAGTGCAGAACTTCTAACACTCCTTTCTGAACTTGATTTCTGAGAAAGTGATACTTCGTCTCAATGTGCTTGCTTCTTCCATGTAGCACTGGATTCTTGGCAAGATCAATTGCAGACTTATTATCAATCATCAGCTTCAGAGGTTCCTCAGCCTCAACCTTTAAATCATGCAGGAGATTCAGAAGCCAAACTGCTTGACAAGCAGCTACCGCACATGCGATATACTCAGCTTCACATGTTGACAGAGCTACAACAGGCTGTTTCTTGGAACTCCAGGAAATGGGACCTCCCAGAAATTTAAACAAGTATCCAGAGGTACTTCTCCTGTCTACTCTGTCTCCGCACCAGTCAGAATCAGAATAACTTACTAATTCTGACTTTGTCTTTCTTTCAGAAGGAAACAACACTCCATATTTCAGAGTTCCCTTAATATATCTCAGAATTCTGACAGCAGCTTGGAAATGAGACCACTTGGGATTACTCATGAATCTGCTGACCAATCCAACTGCATAACAAATGTCAGGTCTAGTATTACATAAATACCTTAGAGAGCCAACCAACTGTTTGAAGGTTGTAGAATCAACAGAATCACCATCAGAGTCAGAATCCAATTTTTGATTGGTTTCTGATGGTGTCACAGCAACTTTGCAGTTCTGCAGCTTAAATCTCTTCAGAAGTTCTTGTTCATATTTTAACTGGTGCAGAATGATACCCTTCTTTGAGTACATAATCTCCATTCCTAGGATATATGTCATTTTTCCTAGATCTGTCATCTCGAACTCATTCATCAGAACTTCCTTGAACTTCTTTATATCTTCTGGGCAGCTACCTGTTAGCAAGACGTCATCAACATAGAGACACACCAGAATCATATTGCTATCAGAATGTTGTACATAAACTCCATATTCCATCTCACACTTCTGAAACCTCTGTTTCTTGAAAAAAGAATCAATTTTCAGATTCCAAGCTCTAGGCGCTTGCTTCAGTCCATACAGAGCCTTATTTAACCTGTATACCATCCCTTCCTGATTCTTTTTCACAAATCCAGGAGGTTGTGACACGTAAACTTCTTCCTGTAATGGACCGTTCAGAAATGCTGACTTCACATCCAAGTGCATTAAAGGCCAATTTCTGTTTGCAGCTAAAGCAATCACCAGTCTGATTGTTTCATGCCTAGCTACAGGTGCAAACACCTCAAAATAATCTAGCCCAGGTTTCTGAAGAAAACCTCTAGCTACTAGTCTGGCTTTGTGCTTGCCAATGGAACCATCTGACTTAAGTTTCAACTTAAAAACCCATCTGACGCTGATGGATTTTTTCTTATCTGGAAGTTTAGTCAATTTCCAAGTTTTGTTCCTTTCTATTGCCTCAAGTTCTTATTTCATGGCATTAAGCCATTCTTTCTTCTTGAGAGCTTCTTCAATGCCCACTGGTTCAGAATCTTCTAACATGGCACACTGAACGACTTCTCCTTCAGAGTCAACGTCATTATCCTGTAGTATGTCAAAATCTGTAAACCTTCTGGGTTTTTATCTGATTCTCTGTGGTCTTTGAGCTTGTTCTGAAGCTGCACCAGAACTACTACTTTCAGAGTTACCACCTTCAGAGTTTTCCCTTCCAGAACTATGATTACCACTAGATTCTGGATCATCATCAGTATCTGGATCATCTTCTTCTAACTCATCTTCAGAATCTTCAGGATCTTCAGAATCAGATTCATCTTATGATCTTTCTAAAACATCTTCAGAGGATAACTCTGGTGTTGGCACTACACCAGAATCAGATTGAGATTTGTTCCAATCCCATGCTTCAGACTCTTTCACCACAACGTCTCTGCTGACTTCAACTTTATTAGTTTCTGGACAATAAAGCTTATACGCACTTGTACTGTGGTACCCCACCAGCAACATTATTTTGCTTCTATCATCCAGTTTTTGTCTTCTAGCTTCTGGAACGTGTTTGTAACAGACAGAACCAAACACCTTCAGATGACTGACACTCTGCTTATCTCCAGTCCATTTCTCTAAAGGAACATCTTCCTTCAGTTTCTTCGTTGGACACCTGTTCAGAATGTATGCTGATGTGGCAACAGCTTCTCCTCATAGCACGTGAGGTAGCTTTTTTTCTTTCAGCATGCTTCTGGTCATATCAAGCAGAGTTCTGTTTCTTCTTTCAGCAAGACCGTTGTGCTGAGGAGTATATGGAGCAGTAACCTCATGTTCTATTCCACTTTCCTCACAAAACTTCTGAAACACTATAGAGTTATACTCACCTCCACTATCTGTTCTCAGAATTTTTAACTTCTGACCACTCTGCTTCTCAGCCTTCACCTTGAATTTCTGGAACTCAGTAAACACTTCATGCTTGAATTTGATAAGTGTTATCCATGTCATTCTTGTGAACTCATCCACAAAGGACACAAAGTAATTGTTTCCTCTAAGTGAAGGTACTGGAAATGGTCCACACACATCAGAATGTACTACTCCCAGAGCATGTTTCGCTCTGGGGGCTACTTCTGATGTAAATGGCAATCTAGGTTGCTTACCTTTCATGCATATCTCACATGACTTCTCAGGCTTCACAATTTTCGAAATACCACGTACGAGCTTCTTAGAACATAGATGCCCTAAGCTTCTATAGTTTAAGTGCCCTAACCTCTTATGCCACAGCTTACTGTTACTTTCAGCACCTTCTGCACTAAGGCACGTTGCTTCAACTGTTTCTATATTCACCTTGAATGTTTTGTTGCCTCCTTGTTCAGACTTCATAATTAACTTCTGATTGGAATCATACAACGTCAGAAGATTGTTTTACATAATAACTGAAAAACCTTTCTCAATCAGCTGACCTACGCTCATCAGATTGCTTCAAATACCAGGAACATACCATACGTCTTTGATCAGAATGTCTTTCCCATTCTTCACTCTAATTCTGACATCTCCCATACCTTCTGCATTAAGATACTTATCGTCAGCACATCTGATCTTTGTACTCCTTCTGGAGTTAAAGTCTGTCAACCATTGTTTGTTTCCAGTTAAATGATTTGAGCAACCAGTGTCCATATACCACTAATCTTCTGAGCATTTTCCATCAGAGTCAGAGGCCATTAGCAGTACAGGTTCATCATCAGAGTTTCTTTTAGCCATATATTCTTCTTTTGATTTCCTATCCCTGTTTGACCTACAATCTCTGGCAAAATGGCCCAATTGTTTACAGGAGTAACATTGAACCTTCCTTTTGTCATACCTCTCTTTTCCTTTATGATACTTCTTATCATCAGAAGTTGAGGCTTCTGACTTCTGGAATCTATCACCACGTCTATTCTGCTTCTCGTCTTTCTTGACAAAAGAAACCTTCAGAGCTTGCTCAGCTTCTCTCTCAGAAGTTCTCTCAGACAGACGTAATTCCTGTGCTTCTAAGCTGCTTTGTAATTCTTCTATTTTCATGGTTTCCAGATTTTTAGAATGTTCAATAGAAACAACAATGTAATCAAACTGAGGAGTGAGCGACCTCAGAATCTTCTCTATGATTACCTGTTCAGTCAGAGTTTCTCCACACGCCTTCATCTCGTTAGTGATCAGAATCACTCTGGAGATATATTCAGAAACTTTCTCACTGCTCTTCATGTTCAGGTTCTCATATTGCTTTCGTAGGGATTCAAGCTTCACCTTTTTTACTGATGCGTCACCACCGTAACATCTCGTCAGTAAATCCCACGCCCCTTTAGACGTTGTTGAATCAGCAATCTTCTCGAACACATTTTCATCCACACACTGATGGATATAGAACAGAGCTTTCTGGTCCCTCTTTCTCATCAACCTCTCAGCAGTTCTCTGTTCTTCAGTTGCATCTGCTGCAGCTGGTACATAACCATCTGTAACCAGATCCAGAACATCTTGTGCACCGAACAGTACATGCATTTGTATCATCCATCTGTTCCAGTTTTTGCCATTAAAAACTGGAAGTTTAGTGTTCAAACTATCGTCTCCACTCATTTTAAACCTTGCACGGATTTTCAGATCTTAAACACACTATTTCCCAACCCACTGAATCAAAATTCTGTTCAGAATTTTGTTCAAGATTTTAACAGAAAATCAAAGAACAAAACTCAAACACACAGCTCACAACCACTCTGGTTTCCCAGGAAAAACAGAACCAAAAGCTCAAGATACCAATTTGTTGGTGCAAGGTAATGGAAGGAGAGATAAAGAATGAACAATGAATGATAACAAAGAGGACTACTTCTTAATATTCAAATAGAGGAATGAATTTGGGATACAATATTGATAGCCTAGGTAGCATATTTATACTAGAAATTGAAAATGCCAAAAGGCCCTAAGAAAAGAGTAAGTATTGAAAATTGTGGACATTAAATAAATTACATTTCCAATAGCAATGACCTTGGATATTGAACCCATTCCACCTTCAACATATCTACATGGAACAATGGCATGATCTGAATCAAGTTGAGTTACTTTGAATGAATAGTATAATATAAAGTTATAGTCAAAGGATAACTAGTTAATTGTTAAATTCCTAAACTATAAATTTAGAAATCATTGGTCAGAAGTTATTTTAAAATGTTCTCTTTAAATAGAAATGTCAGTGACATTATTTTTCATAAAAATGAATGGATTTGCCTGCTCGTGGTTATATGCATGCAATGTTTACAGGTAATACATTGTATACTTTTCTTTGTACAATACATGTACAAAAGAAATGGACAGAAGTAGTGTAGGTGACGGAAAATTGCATTCAACAATGAAGAAGTACAACTATAATAGTGCAAGAGCTTTTAAGAGGTGAAGACGCAGTGCTTTTCTAGAATAAAATTATTCAAAAAATAATGGAAATATTATGTCCCGCCTTTCATACCTTCTAAAATTTGTTTGCACTCAGTTTTTTCATAAAGCATTTCTTCCATACTTTTGTCATACATCCACACCAATACAACAACTACACTCTCAACTTCTTGCTTATTCTTGTAAAATATTTCAAACAAAAAACCATACATTCCCCTACTGTCTTAAACATGCTCTTACTTATTATTTTTGTATTCCTTTGAGATTTTGAGATTTCTCCTCCAATTGTTAAGCATCTTCTGCTAATGCTATTCACTCCAATTTTACAAGCTCTGTGAAATACTTATGTATGATTTGTGTTCTAGTTGGTTTTTTGTTTTAATTGTTTTGTGTGTTGCTGAATCAGGTGTGTGATGCTTCATTGCTATTGGAGGACAATGGTAATGGAAACAATTCCTCTGAGAAGCAAGCTATTCAAAATCAGACATTGAAAGCTTTTGACAGAATTGAGAGGTTGGGGTGGAAGTATTGAGACAATATTGAAGGGATGACAGTATTGTGTTGCTTCAGTAATAGTCCTACATCGGTTGGTATAAAAACACCATTAGTGTTTATATACAAATCAAACTTAAGGAATTATGAATTGAAAACAATGTGAGAGTAAGTGGGTTGCTATTGAAACCTAAACGAGCTTTGGCGCAAATAAAATATTTTGATAATTTAAAAAAATATTTCTAAAAAATATTTATAAAAAAATTTAAATAAACGTAAATTAAAAAAAGTTAATAAAAATAATTTAAAAAAGTTAACAAAATATATAATAAATAAATAATATAAAATAAAATTCCATGTGGATTTAAATAAGCTTAGTCAGAAATTTTCTGATGCCACGGTGGCATGCATGACCCAGTTAGCAAACAGATCCTAGCCACATCTCCATTTCAAATGGAATCTTGAACTAAAAGGTTTGTTGAGGGGCGAAAAGAATTTTTTTTAAAAGGGGGATAAATCAAATCTCGCTACTATTGCAGGGGGATAGAAGACATATAACACTTAAATAAATTATCATAATATGGGACTACTGTATTTTTTTTATTTTCTATTTTTAATTAATACTTTCACGCTGATTTTTATATAAAATCAACGTGTCACATATTTTGAATGAAATACTTAAGATTACATCCTAATTTCTAACTTCAGACTACATGCCTCAATCCTAGTAGCTTCATAATATCTTTTTATTTCATTAAAAGTGACACCTTCTTGAATACTTTTTTAATATAAAATTTATTTTGTGGGTTATTCATGAAAATCTCGAATATATATATATATATATATATATATATATATATATATATATATATATATATATATATATATATATATATATATATATATATATATATATATATATATATATATATATATATATATATATATATATATATATATATATATATATATATATATATATATATATATATATATATATATATATATATATATATATCCCTATTACAAAAAAGGGAAAAACAACGCTTTTTTAGACTTTTAACAGCGCTTTAAAGCGTTGTCTAAAGCAGCTTTGCTAAAAGAAAAGACATCTCTTTTTTAACGTAAAAGCGCTTTCTTATGTCCACTTTAGACAGCGCTTTTTTATATATCCCTTTAGCAGCGCTTTTGCTTTAGACAGTGCTTTGTTATTTTTTAAGTTAGGCTTTAGACAGCGCTTTCCTTTAAAATCGTTGTCTATTCCCTCACTTTAGACAGCGCTTTCACACTTTAGGCAGCGCTTATTTTTGAGTTTTTACAGCGCTTTTCTCCTAAAGCGCTGTCTATTGGTCACTATTTTTTTTTTAATAAAATATCTATTTTGACTTACAAAAGCGTTGTCCAATATATATAGTGCATTTTAATCAGAATTTTAACCATATTTGAACCAGGTTTTCACCATATTATGCACCATATTTGGTAGCTTCATTCCAATAAAATATGCATATATAAAAATTACACACACACACATATATATATATATATATATATATATATATATATATATATATATATATATATATATATATATATATATATATATATATATATATATATATATAAATTGATGATATATACAATAATAACTACAAAATTTATGATACAAGTTAAAATTCTACAAGTTAAAAATCCTAAAATTCAAAATTGATGTTACATATGTACATCTTTCTATCTTCGAGAATTCCCATGAAACAACAACAACATGAATATCTTAGCTCTATCTTCTACACATGCACCTATAAACCTAGAAAAAAAACCAAATGATCGATATTCATAACATGATAATATTAACGTTGCACTTTATTGGAATTTAATTTATACTCAAAACTCGAAAGTTCTCATCAAAGGAAAGAAGATAATATATCTTAGCTTATAAAATTCTCAACCCTATAATGAATTGACACCATTCCTCCATAAGTTTATCAAATTGATCTTTTGAGTAATGTACACAATTGAATTCCTCAAAGTATTACATATATAATAACATAACATAGTATGTGATTTAGTTAGAACAATATGTCATTTTATGAGAAACTCAAAATATGAAAATAGTATGTAATTCCTAAGTTAGAAATCCATACTATGGATGGAATCTCTAATCGATCCAAAAGAATAGTTTCTTTCATAAACCTCAACATAAAATAGCCGCAATCTATATCGTTACGCTGGCGAAGACACTACACATGGAAAGAAAATACAAATATATATCAGGATATACCCCTTAAATTGTTTTATCAAGTATCGTCACTAATGTAATCAAAACGAAATATCTCTTTATGAAAATATACCTCCACTCTGATCCATGTAACGTTGTTGGCTCTACTTTTTGGCACTTGAATATCTCTTTGGGAGCGAAAAGCTAGTAGAACGCTATAATAAAATATAAACTATTGTTTAGAAAAACCTCACATAGAAACATAAACATAAACACAAATCCAGATATGTTGACCATAAACATAAATATAAACATAAACTTGAATATCTCTTTGGGAGCGAAAAACTCACGTGTCAATCATCTGCTTCAAATCTGGATATGTTGACCAATCATTGTATAACGAATCCAGATAACACACAGTTTCTCTCGTAGGATTAATCGCAACCAATAACCAGTGTTCACTGTAAGATTAAACAAAGATTAAACAATGGCCAAAAACGAAAAATTATAATAGATCAAGTTAGGATGAAAATCTAACCTGTTACCAGTATTATATGGCAAAAGGAACAACTTCTCAGTATCTTTGCTGGCCACGAATAAACTGAGTACATATGCTATGATATCATCTGGTCTCGTTACAATTAACCCTGAATTGACAGTGTTGGGAGCTAAGAAGCCAAATCTTGCTTCTAATCCACGGGGGCGCACAATGTTATCATACATAAACCTTAAATTAAAACATTATTAACCTTATACTATATTCATTGAAATGAAGAATTAAATTATTCATCTAATTAAACAAAGTTGATCGGAGTATACCTGATGTATATACCGATAACACCGAGACCTAATTCTAAATGTCTAAAAACTTTTAATTTATACCTTCACTCATATTTCAGTTAGGAACACAATATATACCTTCACTTATATACCAAATCTCCTCTTCGAGAATAAAGCTCAACATGCAAGTATTTTATAGTTGTTGGTGCATTTAGTTTCCTTAAGCTAATAACTTTTAATTTCCTAACCGATAGTTTCCTTAAGCTAATAACTTGGTGCAGGTTGTCTGCATTAAGAGTTTCTTAGTGGTTTGTTTACAAATATTGTATCCAAATTCCTTTATGAATTACCAACTTGATAAACTATAGATTCGGTTTCAATATTCTCCTAGAGACTTTTGCAACATTAAATATTGTCACTAACTGCATTGGGTAATTCAATAATTCAGTGGCCACTAATTGCATTGGATAATATTCTAACTCATCACTTTATAATATTAAGATACAAAAACAATCAAATTTGTACTCTTCTGCTTCTACTCACAATTTCAGTTTTGGGACTTGTTAACTTTTACATTACTTTTTGCTACTGTTGTAGAAAGATGATGATGATGAATGGAGTTGCTGATACACAAAATCAAAATGAGGAAGAAGGTTCTAATAAGCCTAGGAAAGTTTGGGAAACATATGTGATGTTTAGATTGGCTTATAATATGTTGGGAAATGTACTGTTATTTTTAAGTTAATTTATGAATTTTTATTGTCTTTTTTAGAGGTTTAGATACTGAAAAATATTCTAATTAACTTTTAATATCATTATTCTTTGATGTAACATTTCAATTTCCTATATATGGATCTTGTATGCATTTAAAATGTAATATTTGTTGGATATATAAACAGGTTTAGGTGCGTCATAAACAGTGAAATTAAAATAAGGTTTCAATTTAAAAAGGTTTGGGTCGTCGCTAACGTCTTTTAGCATCAGTTTTTTGTATTTTAGTGAGGGTTTTTCGCCGACGCTAAAACACAATTTTTTTGTAGTGTCATATATTAGAAATGACCATAATGAGGGAATTTAGATCAATCCATCCGTCCGCGTTGTTAAGAGATAAGTAAATCATATTTCAATCAAGAAAAGAAAGAGATGTTAGTGACAAAGGTAGTAAAACGTTATTATGGATTTTTCAATAAAATTATATATTCTGTCCTTCAATAAAATTATATATTTTTCATTTTATATATTAAATGGATTATGGATTTTTATATTTTGTTTATGTTTCTCTTTATTACAGGTCAAATGGCTAGTATTGAGGAAAACTCACATGATACTTCTGAGAATGATGGAAATGAATCAGTTCATGATGTGAAAAGAGAAATTACACGAGGAATAACTATTATGAAGGAAATCATTCGTGCAAGAGATAAAGGAATAAAATATAACATACATTAGAATGCAACGAACTAATTAGTTAAGCCTAACGGTTCAATATTGATAAGTTACATTGGTGCAATTGTTCGTTCGCAAATTCCATTCATATGTTATAATTGGAGAACTCCATCGTTGAAACCCGCTAAAGAAAAAATATGGATTGAGATACAGGTACCATATGTGATGTTATTTGTTTTTGTTGACGATTATGACTTTAAATTTCTTATACTAACACACTGTATGTATGTTTTTCATAGAAGTCTTTTAACATTGGGGATGAATGAAAAAATATAGTCTTCAATTGGCCAGAAGAAGAGTCAGAGGGTTTCGAGCTTTTTTAACAAACAAGTTTCTTAAGGATGCCCAAAGAAATTTTATTAAACAGAGCGTCCAAAGAAGTATGTAGACTTGATTTCACCTGAAGAATGGGAAACTTTTGTAGCCAAACGAAGAACCTCAGATTTCCATGTAATGTTAATTTATCATGAACATTGTATTATATACTTGTTCCACGGGTGTTTTGATATGACTTAAACTTGTTTATCCAGAATGTGAGTGACATAAATCGCCAAAGAGCATCAAAACCCGCATATCCATACAGAAAGGGTGTTTGGGATATGCACGCTACAACAAAAATAGTTAGTATATATAAATGCTATGATATACTTGTTTTCCATGTGTTATAATTGATCTTATTATTTGTCTTAATATGTAGTTATAAGAGGAGACAAGTGAAGAAACATCTATTCTGAAATATGTTTTGTGGAAGGCTACTCGTGTGGGTAAGGAAGGGTTGTTAAGAAAGATGTTCAATAAGTTTTTGAGCAATGTGTAAATATAACATTATTTTTTTAATTAAAATCAAAAGCTCATTACCATATAATATTTATGCTTTTTAATTCCCACTAATCATTTTGAATACTCATATGAATTTCAGGAACAATAGATGTGATGGAAGGTGGTAGTCGTGATATACCTATGGAGGAAGGTATTTTTTATTTTTCTTATACTAAAACAATTGCTAAAGAGGATATAGATCAGATGTTTCATCATTCAGAATTAGGCATCGGTGTTATCAATTAATACATCAGATACTTCAATCAACTTTATTTAATTAGTTGAACAATTTATTTACAAATTTCAATGAATAGTCTAAGGTTAATTATGTTTTTATTTAAGGTCCTTGTATGAAAAATTGATGCGCCCGTGTCAATTGACAAAAAGATTCTCTTTCTTATCTCTGTTAATTCTCTATTATTTGGGTTGGCAATATGTCCGCTAAAACTAATATAGCAGCAATAGGTTAAATAAGATTTGTAACTTGTAGGAGAAAACAGGTTGAAGTTCTATTTGATGAAGAAACATGTTGAGATGAGATGTCTCAGCATCTAGAGCAACATGTCAAAATATGTCCTATGTAGGTTGATACGACATCATGACTGGTACAACTGGATTAAACGTTTCTCTTATGATTTAACAAATGCAAATTTTTTTTGGAATATTATGCAATCATATGTGGAGCTTTCTTATTAGGTGTCGAAGATTCAAGTCAGAATCATGAAGAATATTAATTTTCTAATTATGGAGATTAATTAGGAAGATTTAGTTGAAGACTTATTTTGTAGGAGAATCTTCTGCAGATTTGTAACAGCATATTTGTTATGATTAGAAGCCCAAATCCAGTTGGGTACTAGGTTATAAATAGAAGCATTGTAACCTAGAATTAATGACCGGCCGTGAATTATCAAGATGTAGTAATTAGGAATGAGTTTGTAGCCACTCTCTAGGAGAGTTGGTGCAAGTGAACAACTTTGGTTGTGAGATGGTAACTTTGTTCTCCTCGAAGTTGTGAAGCAAGAGTGGGTATTTTTCTTGGAGGAAGCTATTAAGCAACTTCAAGTTGGTGTTCTTAGTCAAGAGTCTTGGCTGAGTTTAGAGGGAAGTGTGTCTTCATGCTCAGCATAGAAGTGAGTCTTCTCATCATGGAAGTGTGTCTTTTTGTTTTTCTAAGTTTCTTAGTGTAATACGGTGGTAGAACTGACTTTTGGTTTTGTATTTGATCGCAAATGTTGCAGATAGCAAGAGTCGCCACCGACTTTTCTTTTATCTAATAAAGGAAAGGGTGAAAAGAACAAGAAAGACCTTTGAGAATTTTCTTGAGTTCGTGGGGTAAGTTATGAAAAGGGAAGGTGTTAGCACCCTTTTCATCTATAGATATCTACGGGCTCTTAATCGCTAGCTCACTTTGAAAATTCTTTGTGTTTGGGTATATTTGCAAAAATTTTGAAAATGCCAAAGTGCGGCAGTTTTGTAATGATTCTCGTATCGTTGAGAATGTATACAAAATGTTTATTTTGAAAATATTTATGAAAGAAAGGGTTGTTTTGTGAAAGGATATTTGAAAATTCCAATGTAAGGCCATTTTCTTTATAATAACCCTTGTATCAGTCCTCAAAAGTGTTTATAAAGTATTTTGAAAGTTTTTTTTTTTAAGGTGTGAGGTGTAAAATTATTTTAGTTTTTGAGCAAGCGATTACGAGCAATCTACCTACTCAATAGACTTTGTTCTTTTCTTCCTCCTTTAGATAGTGCTATCCTACCATTAGTTGGTAGGAATCCCTATCATTGGATGTGAGGGACAAGCGTGAGTCATCGTACAGTCATAGCAGGGAACTAGTAAGATGCTTTAGCTAGTGTCGTTAGGGACTGAGATCGTTTACCGAAGGCAACATCAAAGGGTCATCGAGGGATTACGATCTTTTAACTGAGGGTCTTTGCTAAATCATTCTACGTTCGAGGGACATAGCTGTTTAAATCCGAGGTAATAAGTGATGTTATCCTAGAGGTGCGTGTGTGCAAAGTATTTTGATTTCAAGTATTTTTGTCTTTGAGATTAGGTTTTCTAATGTTTGTTTTTAGTCTTGTCATACAAACCCTAACTACTAATAGTAATAAGGAAAGCAGTAAATTGTGGAAATTAAATGTCGTACGCTATTACAACGCTTCAGGGATGGGGGTACAAATTTATGAATGGGGGAGGAGAAAATAATAAACCATAATATTTCTATTACAAGTGTTGAGTAATTACAATAATTGGGAAATAAAGGCGAAAGATAAAATGCATGAAGATGGTAAAAGGGGGAAAGATGTTTTAAGAAATCCTAAAAATATTTCTAAGTGTTAAGAAAAATATTTCTAAGTGAAAAGTAGCAAAAAAAATAAAAAGGCCCAAGTCATGGTGTTTTTTGTTTGAAACAGAAAATAAAATATAAAAAATGTTAGAATGGGCCTGCGTTTGAACAAGTAAAAATGGGAGTGAAAAATAGCAAAAATCCCAGGCCATCATAGAGAGTCTAGGCGTTGGGTTCACTACGTCAAAAAGGGCTTTTAACAGCACACATTAGACAACGCTTTTATACAAAAGCGCTGCTATAAGTGAATTTAAAAAAAAAACACGGAAATTGTATACAATAATAAATAAAAGCGCTGCTAAAAATATGACCTTAGACATCGCTTTTAAAAAGCGCTGCTAAAAGTGTTGTTTTAGAAAGCGCTTTATCAAAAGTGCTGGTAAAGGACCACTTTAGACAGCGCTTTTTAAAAGCGCTGTCTAAAGTCATATAAATTTAAAAAAAAATCTCAAAAGCGCTGTTAAAGGACCACATTAGCCAACGCTTTTCAAAAAGTGCCGCTAAAGGCCCATATTAGCCAGCACTTTCTCAAAAGCGCTATCTAAAGTCATATAATTAGAAATTAAAAATTACAATCAGTACTGTTTCTCTTTTCACATAACGGTTTCCCTCCTCACGCGAAACCCTTTTCAACGTCTCTCTCTCTCCACCGTTGTCCGTCGTCCACCGTCCTCCATCGTCTCTCTCTTCGAAACGAGGCTCTCTCTCCACCGCTGACCGCTGTCCTCCACCATCAATTTCAAGGTACTCTTCTCTCTTTCTCTTCTCTCTTTCTCTCTGCGAAACCATTGGGTACAAATAGAAATAGAGAGATTATGACAAAAAATCTTTATGACTATTTGAATCAATAATCTTTTATTATATTATTTTGCTATAAAAAGAGATTGTGGATTGTTTGGTACAAATAGAAATAGAGAGTTCAGATTTTTGTTCAGAAAAATTGTATATACTACTTGAGATGCCATGGATAATGACAAAGTTGTTGTCTTATATGATTTTAAATTTTGGTTATACTGTGAATTTTAAATTGGGAAATAGAGTTAGACTGCACACTTCAACTTCACATACACATAGTCTATGTATTTCTGTTGTTGTCTTAGTTTACTTGGACTAAGCTATTTTTATTTGTTAATTATTTAAACTTGATAAAAATTCTATACAAATTTTTACAAGTATGGAACACTAATGTTTTTCTGCTATGTGTAGTTAGTCGAAGACCATCACCAATTCGAAGAACATCATAGCAACATCATCCACCATTGGCCACCAATAACTTCTCGTCTTTCTTTGGTAAGTAAAGTTCTAATTCAATGTTATTGATTCTTTTTGTTTTTAGGATTTCAAGTGTGCTTGCGTGTGTTAGCCTTTATTTGTTAATCTGTAGTGTTATCGTTTATTGTTATAATATTTCTGCGTAACCGAAATAACGTCTGTTTTGTTCAGTGTTTCTGTTCCGTTCCAATATTTTGAACGACACTTAGTAGTAAAATAATGGATAAAAAATGGATGTTTGCTGATCGATTGTCAAAAGAGTACGAGAATGGGGTATTGGAATTCGTTAAGTTTGCTTTTAAACACGCCAAAGACCCCAGTCGAATGAAGTGTCCTTGCTTTGGTTGTTGTTATATGGGTCGGGTTGACGCAGATGGATTGAAATCGCATTTACTGATGCATGGAATTGATAGAAGTTATACGTGTTGGATATTTCACGTGCAAAAAGTAACGACAATGTTGATCCGGGGGAGAAAAGTAGTACGGCCTATGCTTCATACGACAAAGACACGGATACATACGATTTTGATTGAGTCGAAGAGATTATAGAAGCACTTGAAGAAGATCTTCAGGATTGTCCCAAAATGTTTGAGAGATTGGTAAGCGATGCAGAGAAACCGTTGTATAAAGGTTTCACTAAATTCATAAGACTGTCTGCAGTTTTAAAGTTGTACAATTTAAAGGCGGGCAATGGATGGTCAGATAAAAGTTTCAAAGAGTTATTAGCCCTTATGAGAGATATGCTTCCGGAGGATAATGTTCTTCCCAATCGAACCTATGAGGCCAAAAAATTGTTGTGCTCTATTGGCATGAGCATGATAAAATACACACTTGTCCAAACAATTACGTTTTGTTTTGAAACGAATATGCATCGTTAAATGAGTGTCCTAAATGCGGTTTGTCTCGATATAAGAAATAATTGTCTCCAACAAAAGTATTATGGTATTTTCCTATAATTCTGAGATTTAGGCACATGTTTCATAGTGAAACTGATGCAAGACACCTGACTTGGAATGCAGATGAAAGAATTATTCATGGAAAGTATCGACATCCGGCAGATTCACCACAGTGGTCGAAAATTAGTAATGATTATCCTGATTTTGGAGAAGAAGCAAGAAACCTTCAGTTGGCTTTATCTACTGATGGAATGAACCCGCGTGGTCTTCAAAGTATCTCACATACCACATGGCATGTTATTCTTATGATTTATAACCTACCTCCATGGTTATGCATGAAGCGTAAGTACATGATATTATCTATGTTAATTTCTGGGCCTAAACAACCAGGTAATGAAATAGACGTATACTTGACACCTTTGATCGAAGATTTAAAGATTTTGTAGGAGAACGGGGTGGAAGTTTATGATGGATATAGGAAACAAAGTTTCAACTTGGGGGAGATGTTGTTTGGAACAATTAATGATTTTCTAGCATACGGGAATATATCCGGGTATAGCATTAAAGGTTAATGTGCATGTCCTGTTTGTGAAGATGGAACAGATACGACGCGTTTAAAACTTTGTCAGAAGAATGTGTTTCTCGGTCATCGTAGATTCTTACATTCTAAACATCACTACTGTGCATGGAGAAAAGCATTCAGTAGAGACACCGAACAACGTAAAGCTCCACCTGCATTGTCAGGTGAACAAATTTTTGAAAAGTTGAAAGATACGTGTACTCAGTGTGGCAAGCCTTTTGCGCATACGGTTGTCAAAGGTGGGTGGTAGAAGAGATCGATTTTTTTTTGAATTGCCATATTGGAAGTCTCTTTATGTGATACATTTTCTCGATGTTATGCATATTGAAAAAAATGTATTTGAAAGTGTTATTGGTACGTTTCTCAATATTAAAGGAAAGTCTAAGGATGGCCTTAAAGAAAGGGAGGGCGTGTTAAAGATGGGAATACGAACTGAACTAGGACCCGTGAAGAAAGGAAGCCGAAGATATCTACCACCTATTGCTTTTATTCTATCTAGAAAGGATAAAAAATATTGTGTATGTTTCTAAGTGAAGTTAAAGTTCCAGAAGGATACTCTTTAGATATTAGAAGACTTGTGTCTATGAAAGACCTCAAGTTAAAGAGTTTAAAGACACATGATTTCCATGTTATAATGGAACATTTTCTACCAATAGTTATACGTTCTATTTTGCCAGAAAAAGTAAAGAGCGCGATAACTAAGTTGTATTTTTTATTTAGGTCAATTTGTAGTAAGGTGATCAATCCTGAGATCTTACCAAAATTGCAAAAAGAAATTGTTATTACTTTGTGTAAGCTTGAAATGTATTTTCCTCCCTCACTTTTTTGACATAATGGTACATCTAGTTGTTCATCTTATGAAAGAGACACAGTTGTGCGGACCAGCTTATATGAGATGGATGTACCCTGCTGAATGCTATATGAAAATATTAAAAGGGTATGTGAAAAACCAAAGTCGCCCAGAGGGTTGTGTTGTTGAGCGATACATTGTTGAAGAAGCGGTTGAGTTTTGTACTGAATATTTGTCCAAAGTTCAATCCATTGGACCCCCCAAAATTCATATTTTTGAAAAAAAGGAAGGTAAAAGATTAATTGGAAATAAAATTGTGACAATATCAAGGGATAAACAGGGTCAAGTGCATCTGTATGTTCTGCACAATGACAATGAGGTTGAGCCATATATTAAAATGCACAAGGATGTACTCTGAGGGTTAAATCAGAATATATATGAAAATTGGATAGTATGGGAGCACAATCAAAGTTTTATACCATGGTTTAAAGATCATATTTTTTCAAAGCTTCATTCAGATCCCGCTTCAATAACAGGAAGGTTGAGATGTTTGGCATATGGTCCAAGTTTGCATGTGTTTTCTTATAGCGCATACGCAATTAATGGATACACATTTTATACCAAAAAAGAAGATGATAAAAGTACTATGCAAAATAGTGGTGTCACCATGCTTGCTGAAGCAATGCACATTTCAAGTATGAAGGACCTAAACCCCAAATATGCAAATCTGTCATATTTTTGTGTTATCAAGCATATTTGGGTGTTTGATTACGAGAAGTTTAAGATTCCTATCTTTGGTTGCAAGTGGGTAAGTAGTAGTGGCATACGAATTGATAAGTCAGGATTTTTGCAAGTGGGTCTTAATAGGGAGGGGTACAAAGATGAGCCTTTTATTCTAGCCTCTCAAGTTAAACAAGTGTTCTATGTCACTGGCCTGGCGAGTACAAAATGGTCTATAATGCTTTTATCTAACAAAGTGGTTGATGATAACGGTGTAGACCAACGTGATATTGATGATGAGAATGAGTCATGTATTAGAAGGAATGAGTCGTATATTATAAATGATCAAGATGAGAATATTATAGAGGATGAATCATATATCAGAAATGATCATAATGCGGTAATTTGGATAAATCCATCCGTCCGCATTGTTATGAAACAAGTAATTCATGTTCCAACCAAGAAAAGAAAGAGATGTTAGTGAAATAGGTAATATATTAAATATTTATGTTTATGTTTGTGTTTACGTTTAAGTTTATGTTTATGTTAATGTTTGTGTTTTTCATTTTATATATATTCAAATGATTATGGAATTTTATATTGGGTTTATGTTTATTTTTATTACAGGTTAGATGGCTACTAACGAGGATCACCCACATGATGATTCTAGGCATGATGGAGATGAGCCCGTTAATAAAATGGAAATGGAAATTAGACGAGGAATAAAAATTATGAAGAGAATCATTCGAGATAGATATCGAGGCATAAAGTATGATGTGAATTAGAGTCAAGAAGGCAAAATAATTGAGCCTACCGGTTCAATGTTGACGAGTTATCTTGGTTCGATGGTAAGGAGAGAAATTCCAATTACTTGTGAAGATTAGAGAGCAAAAGTGTTGAACGACACTAAAGATAAAATATGGAGTGAGATACAGGTACTATAGGAGTGGCTTTCTGAAGCGTGGGATCTGGTTACATCATGATCTAATGGTGTTGACACGAGGATGTACCACACGCGCTATTGCCTTGCTTGCACCTGGTCAACAAAGAAAATATTGAAAAATAAAATGCCAGAGGCAGGGATCAAACCCCTTCCCTGGAACACTAATGTCCTACACACACACGCTTGCCACTGGGGTGGCTGTTTTATCTGGTTATGAAACAGCCACCAATAAATATTATAAACTCAACTTTGAAAATTTGAAATGTCATATTCTTCTTCTTCCTCGCACCAGACATTAACATCACCATTTTTTTATTTTCAAACTATTCCATTTCTCAATCATTTTAAAAAATGTAAACATGAAAGTTGCTCTAATTTCACCACAAATTCAACCATATAACTTTCAAAAGCTAAAGATCAAAGGTTAGGATGAATTTTGTTTGGTACCAAACTGAAACCTAATTTTTTCAGAAACTTCAATTTCAAAATTATCATCACACAGTTAACATAAATGGAAACTAAGGACATGGTTAGTTTCATTGCATTGATATCTATATTTTGACTTTAGAAAATAAATGCAAATGATGCTTGTACAAAAATTTCAAAGTTCGAAAAACATACCTCTTGATACGAAATTTAAATGCTCCCTACACAACTTCTAGAGGTGAAATGATGATTTGGTGAGCTTGCTTGGACCCTGAGGAAGCTATTTGGATGCTCACTTGGTGCTGAGAATCGCTGAATCACTCCAACCAAGTCAAGTTGCAAAACTCTGTTTTTGAGTTTGGAAGATGATGAAGATGGTGTTACAATGATGAAACAGGTCTTTGGATGAGTTCTATATGAGTTATATAAACTTTGTAAATGATTTAGTGTGAAATTGCACTAGTGGATTGAGTGTTTGGTGTTCAAGGTCAGAAGTTGCAACAAATGGAGTTTTATATGTAGCTTTTAATTTTGGGAGATTTTTGAGGTTGTGTATTCGTGTCCTGGCTTGTGTATTATGATCCCTATTTATAGGAAGAGTTTTAGAGGGTGAGAGGACTTGGTTTAAAATCTATGGAGTTCTGGTTTGGTTGAGAGAAACAACCAAGTTATATGAAAATTGGTGTTCCAATGCATAGTACAAAAGGGAGCTGAGGTGGCTAGGAGCTTTAAACATGTTGCTTCTGAGTATTCGTGTTGAGTGTGATCAGAATAAACAAGTTATAGGCTCAAGAAGTTAATTTTGTGATTAAAGTCACTTTATCAAAATGGCAATGTTAACTTTGTGCCAAAAATGGAATATGCACTTGGGCAATGGCTTGAATACTTAGATAATAGCTCAAAAGTTCGTGCAATCTTCTGATTATGGGTAGATTTAGGAGTTTATAGGCATTTAAAGTAGGAATATACAACATGGCTTGAAGATTTTTCTTATGGTTATCATAGAAATTGACCTATAATTCAAGTATGAATGCCCAACTTTATCTCTTCGAATCTCCTAGCTCAAGCATGATAAAATTGTGTTCTTGGACATTTTGAAAAGTTTGAAACATTGTCTAAAACTTTCATATTGTGAGTTTTGGATAAATCAAATGGGAACTTGGTGAAAATGGCCATGAAGTTGGGACACAAATCTAATCAAAACTTGTAAAAAAATTTATGTGTTGGATAAAAAACATCAGAACTTCACGAGCTTATATCTCTTAAATTAAACACTTTTTGAGGATCACCACACATTAATAAAGTTGTAGAATTCATTAATTCCTACAACTTTCATGTTGAAAGTTTTCCTTGAATCATCTTGCATCTTGAGGAAACTTGCTTGTGAAGTTAGGGTTTTTGTTAAAAACAAAGACACTTAGAATTTTACTAAGTGTTGGAAAATTTTCCAAATTTGAATTTTGTTGAATTTTTGATTTCTTGATGATCAATTTTGATAGTTTTGAATATATTCATGGTTCTTGACTTTTGAATTTCAATATTGACCAAAAAGTCAAAGTTTGACTTTTAAGTGATTGTTTATTTTTTGTCAATTGATTCAATTCTTCAATTATCAATCACTTGCATATTTGGAAATGTTTTGTGCCATGTAATTAGGTCAAGATGTTGTATTTGAGCTCTTAAACCATTATTCAAGCCATTAGGTCATGCACTAGGCTAAAAGTCAATGATCAATCATCTTCAGTCAAAACCCTAATTTTGACAATTTTTTATCTTTGATGATTTGAGGGATTTCCTTGAGGAATCATGGCCAACCCTTAATCAAATGATGAATATCACCTCAAAATATTGATGTTGACAAAAAATCTTGAAGTTTGACTGTATGTTTGACCACAATTGACTTTTTACCCAATACAATTGATTTTCAATCATCTGAGCAATTGACTGGGCAAATTTCTGATGCAAGGCTTGAAACTTGACATGAGCATTGTTGAGGACCTATGATGAACCATGAAAGTAATTTGAGGCATTAGAAGTTCAATTTCCCTTGAGAAAACCAAAACCCTAGTTATAGGCCAATGTTTAGGTGGTGAGTTTGTCTAAGTAACTCTTGAGAATCCTTGAGTATTTGAGAATCTTAGAAGAATGTCTTAAAGAAAATGTGAGGGAAAATTTTGGGGTACAAGAGCTGCCCCTGTTCAATATTCTTAAATCTGGTGATTTAGATTGACATGTCCTCCATTCGTGACTTGAAGGTGGAAGATGATTGAACACATAAGTGCCCATAAATTTGCACTCGCATGTGCCCAAAGTAATGTTGTTGGTTGATGTAACATTGGGAATGGGCTTAAAGATGCCATTTGGAGAGTTTATGGAGAATTATAGGATATGGGCTTATAGATGCCATCCAAAGTAATTGTTGATAGAAATTAGACTAAGTATATGCTCGACTTCAACTGGAAGAAGTATCAGAATAAATCTATGGTTGATTTGATCTGAGCCAGAAAAAGTCTACCGGAAGAAGTATCAGAAAAAATCTACGTTTGATTTAATCCGAGCCATAAGATGTTTGTGTCCGTCTTTAACTATGAGAAGTATCAGAATAAATCTTTGGTCGATTTAACCTGAGCTAGAAAAATATGTACTGGAAGAAGTATCAGAATAAATATATGCTTGATTTAATCTGAGCCAAAATATGTTTGCGTCCGTCTTTAACTGGGAGAAGTATCAGAAGAAATCTATAGTTGATTTAATCTAAGCCAGAAAAAGCCTTTGAAGGAAGTGTTCGTTATGTAGATAGTCGCCCCGTCCTGTTTCGGGAAATGATCTACAATCTGTTTTTGTTGGTAAACTCGTCTTTTTTCGGGAGTTCATACCACTTAGTAATTTCCCCGTCATGTTTCGGTAATTGATCTACAATCTGTTTTGTTGGTAAACTCGTCTTGTTTCGAGAGTTCATACCACTTGGTGATAAAGATAGTCGTCCCATCCTATTTCGGGAATTGATCTTCATCTGACCATAAAGAAAGAATTATAGTTTCCCCATCCTTTTTCAGGAGTTAATCTTTGCTTGTTTGTATAGATAGTTTCCCCGACATGTTTCAGAAATTAATCTGGAACCTGCTTATTTGTTGGCCATAGAGATAGTTGCCTCGTCTTGTTTCGGGAATTAATCTTGGACCCATTTGAGAATTATTGATGATATTCATCTGTTGATTGGTCTTTCTGAAAAAGTAAAGAGTTAGTTTTATGCAATGTCATGATGTATGAAATGCATTGCATAATGATGTTCTCAAAACAAATGAGACCGTGCTATATGTGTTTCTTATGTATATTCTATAATGTTTGTAAATGATGTATGAATGTGAAATGTTGTTGAAAATGTATCAACAACTTCGTATGACATCTTGTTGGGGAAAATGAATCCCTGACTGGCGTTGGGGATGAAGAACATGTGTACTCTTCAAACTTGTCTAGAATACTTCCTCTGTGGATTCCTGCTTACTGTTTTTAGAAATCTCTGCTGGGGATTGTTGACTTCTGTTTGGGGAGAAGAGTTTAGGAACATTAGCCCTTCGTCTCTCTACTGGAGATTTTAATTCTTATATACCCTGACTGGGGATTAAAGAGATGGATAACCTTCTTACTCGTCCGGGGAGTTTAATTCTTATATAACCTGACTGGGCATAAAAGAGATAGATAAACTTTCGACTCGTCTGGGGAGGATAAAGTTGACTCATATCTAATTCGGTTCAAGGTTTCTAACCATTCTCTAGGGATAGTGGTGACTTCACTGGGAAAGGAATTTTTCCGGTGATTAGTAGACATCTGAGGAATAGACTCAAATGGGGGAGACTGTAATCTGTTGGGGAAATAAACCCTATTGACGGAGAAATACTCTATTTAGAAACAAGCCATGCCGGAGAGGAGAAATCTACAGGGATTTTTTCCAGTTTTTTTGGGGAATAAACTTAGCTGGGGAAGAGAATTTCCATGAATTGTACTGATTAGAACTTCATAGGTTGGTGATATTGCTGGGGAAATTGCGGGGAATGTATCTTTATCAAAGAAGAATTTATGAAGATTACTATGGGGGATAATCTCATAGAATTGACTCTGTGTGGAATTGTGGATTACTTGAACGTCACCCTAACTCCTAGAGTTTTGAGTAAATGCTTATTCCTGTTTTTATGCATATATTTGTTAACAGTTAATCATGTTCATATGCATATGTTCATTCAATTTTAGTCATTGGAAGTTTTTGCAAACAAAACAGAAAAAACAAAAACTTTGAACTTAGGGTGTGTTTGTATTTATATCTTGCCTATAAACAAGCGATCTTGTACAAAGAGACATAAATCCTAGTAAGAGGAAATTGTTGTGAAATGAAAAGCTTACAAAGTGAGAAAAAAAACACATAGCTATGTGGAAATGATCTCGTTGGATTCCAATTCTTCCATTGCCCCTATGTATTCAAACATCTCATCCCTTGTTATCAGAAGAAGTTGATTGAAATGCTCTGTGCCATTTGAACTTTTGACCTTGGTAATGAAGGTGGCTGTAAGTGATCCAATGGGACATGGTCGTACGCTTTTAATCCCTAACTTTTTCCTGGCCCGCCCTTTCGGGTTTTCAAACCATCGGGATACCCTTTTTTTCTCAATCCTCCTTTTCAGGTTTTTGACTTGCCGGGTGTACAATCTTTTATATATATCCCTATTTTTTGCCCAAACCCTTTTGGTTTGCCGGGATTCCCTTATTTTTGCCTAGGCCAGTCAACCTAGTGGGTCGTTTTCATGCGTAGTATCTTTTGACTATGTCTGCGTTCACACAGTGTGGAAAATCTTCACCGTCCATGGTGGTTAGTATCATAACACCGCCTAAAAATACTTTCTTGACAATAAATGGCCCTTCGTAGGTGGGAGTCCATTTTCCCCTAGGATCACCTTGTTGTAGAATAATGCACTTTATTACCAAGTAACCATCCTGATATACCTGATGCTTGATTTTCTTATTGAATTCCTTGATCATACGTTTCTGATACATCTGACTGTGACAGACAGCTGCAAGCCTCTTTTTGTCAATTAGATTCAACTGATCCAACCTAGTATGAATCCACTCGTCTTCGTCTAAGTCTGCATCCTTCATAATCCTCAGAGAAGGAATCTGAACTTTGCTAGGTAGAACAACTTCCATACCGTGACCAGAGAGAATGAGGTCGCCCCAGTTGATGTTCGCGCCGAAGTGCGATAACCGTGGAGAGCAAATGGTAACATCTCATGCTAGTCTTTGTAGGTCACAACCATCTTTTGCACAATCTTCTTTATATTCTTGTTGGCAGCTTCCACTATGCCCATTCATTTTTGGTCGATACAGAGAAGAACTGTGGTGATTGATCTTGAACTGCATGCTTAGCTCAGTTATCATAGTGTTATTGAGATTAGTACCATTGTCTGTGATGATTCTCTCAGGGACACCATACTGACAGACAAGGTTATGCTTGATGAATCGGGCGACCACATTCTTAGTAAAAGAGGCGAACAAGGCTGCTTCAACCCATTTTGTGAAGTAATTAATGGTGACGAGAATGAAGCGATGTCCGTTAGAAGCAGTAGGCTTGATTTCTCCGATAATACCAATGCCCCACAATGCGAATGGCCAATGAGAAGTCATGATGTTCAAAGGTACTTGAGGCAGATGACCTTTATCAACATAGATTTGGCACTTATGACAAGTCCTCGAGTGGTGGTGACAGTCGGTTTCCATAGTCGACCAATAGTAACCTGCTTTTTGAATCTTCTTATCCATAGTATGCCCACTAGAGTGATTACCAAAGATGCATTCATGCATATCTTCCATAATTTTCTCTGCTTCCATCTTTTCCACACAACGAAGCAGAGTTGAATCATGATTATGCTTGTACAGAATTCCATTGCTTAAGAAGAACTTAGTCGAGAACCTCCATAGGAATTTATTGTCATTGATCGATGCCCCTTCAGGGTATTCTTGAGCTTCAAGGTACCTTTTCACTTTATAAAACCAAGGTGTTTCTTCTACTCCATCAGTGTCAATTTCATAACAGTGTGCCAGTTTGTCGAATCTTTCAATGGTAACTCTGGGAGCCTCGTTGTCCCATCTGAGCTTGAACATGGATGACATGGTAGCTAAGGCATCCACCAATTGATTTTATTCTCTTGGGATATGCTCAAAAGTAAGCTCTTCAAAATACGGAATCAAGGTTAGCACATGTTCTCGGTAAGGGATAAGATTCAGATGCTTCATATCCCATTCTCCCTTGAACTGAATGATTAATAAGGTTGAATCCCCATATATGCTCATGAATTTGATTCTTAGGTCAATAGCAGCCTTAATACCCAGGATACATGCTTCATATTCAGCCATGTTCTTGGTGCAGTCAAATCAAAGTCTGGTAGTGAAGGGTGTATGTCAACCTTAAGGAGAGATAATTACAACACCAATTCTGTTTCTAAGTGCGTTAAAATCTCCATTGAAAACCATAGTCCATCGAGATCCTATCTCAGGTCCTTCATAAGGTCCAGGTTCTTCTATAACTAGTATGATGTTCTCATCCGGGAATTCAAAGTTCATAGATTGGTAGTCGTCTATAGCTTGATGCACCAATGATCCGTTAGTACACTTCCTTTGATTTCGTTTTGAGTGATGTAATGAATGTCGTATTCTGTCAAGACCATTTTCCATCGGGCTATTCTTCTAGAGAGAGCTGGCTTCTTGAATATGTACTTGATGGGATCCATTTTAGAAATCAATAAAGTGGTATGGGTAACATATACTTTCTCAATCGACGAGAAGCCCATGCCAAAGCGCAACAATTTTTCTCGATCAGTGAATATCTTGTTTCACAGTAGGTAAAATTTTTGCTAAGGTAGTATATTACATGCTCTTTTCGACCAGACTCGTCATGCTGCCCCAGTACACACCCCATTGAATTCTCTAGCACTGTTAGGTACATGATTAAAGGTCTTCCTTCAACTTGTGGCATCAGAATCAGAGATTATTGTAAGTACTCATTGATTTTATCAAAGGCTATTTTCCAGTCATCGTTCCATTTTACTACTTAATCTTTCTTCAGCAGCTTGAAGATTGGCTCACAGGTAGCAGTCAAATGAGAAATGCTCGGGCAACTTAATTCAGTCGTACTGAGAAACCTCTGACCTTCTTCTAAGTACGGGGAGCCGACATTTCTTGAATAGCTTTGACTTTTGCAGGATCAACTTTAATACCTTTACCATTTACGATGAAACCTAGGAGTTTTCTAGAACTCACCCCAAAGGTGCATTTGTTTAGATTTAACCTCGGCCTCTACTTCTTCAGCCTTTCAAATAACTTATGTAGATGATCGAGATGTTCTTCTTCAGTTTGTGATATTTCTATCATGTCATCGATCTAAACTTCTATCTTATAATGAATCATGTCATGGAATAAAGCTACCATGGTACGTTGATAAGTTGCCCCGACGTTCTTCAACCTAAAAGGCATGACCTTGTAACATAAAGTGACCCACTGTGTGACAAAGGTAGTTATCTCCATGTCTTCAGGTGCCATCATGATCTGATTATAACCCCGAGAAACCATCCATGAAGGAGAATACATTGTGCTGAGCAGTGTTGTCGACCAAGACGTCAATATGTGGAAGTGGGAAGTCATCTTTGGGGCTTTCCCTATTCAGATCCATGTAATCTACACAATACGTACCTTGCCATTTTTCTTTGGTACCGAAACAAAATTATCAATCCATTGAGGATATGAAGTCACTGATAAGAATCCTACATTAAATTGCTTCATAACTTCGGCCTTGATCTTCTCTGACATCTCAGGACGCATGCGACGAACCTTCTACTTAATCGGAGAATAAACCTCTTTCATTGGAAGAAGGTGAACCATAATATCAATGTCGAGCCTTGTCATGTCTTTGTATGACCAAGAAAATACCTCAACGTAGTCGTGCAAAATTCAAATTAATCCGCTCTTGACACTGCCCCCTAAGTTGGCACCTATCTTGACCTCTTTTTTTCGCTCTCAGAGCCCAAGTTTACCACTTTGACTGACTCTTCATGTGTTTGGATATCCTTTTCTTCTTGTATTAAGAGTCTGGAAAGTTCTCCAGGTATCTCACAATCTTCCTCAACTTCGTCCTTGGCTTGGTAAATCCGATTTTCAAAGTCATAAGCGACAATAGCAGAATCGTTATCGACGAGATTCGGAGTGGACGAGGATTTGCAATGTAGTGTATGGGTGTGTGTAAGAACATATAGCTATTTGAAAGTGCAATAAAGTAAAAAGAAAGACAGAGAGCGCAAAATTTGAATACGTCCAATGTTTTCATTAAATGAAAATATGACATATGAAATGACAACCCTTATTAAATGAATCGTTGTGCCCCGGGCAAGACACAAGGTTTAAAGTCATTGTTTTAAAAGAAATTACATAACCAAACTTCTTAAAGCAATAAAAACAGAAATAACTATTACTTCTGGCTGAAGGAGATAGGGAAAATGTCTTCTGCTTCCCAATTATGGAGTCCACTGCCAATTGTAGGAAAGATCCCATTTTCGAAATCACCATCACTATCAGCATCTTCTATAGCGTTGATTCTATTGTTGCTGATACAGAATAGAGGTCTTCTAGCTCGAGCGCGACGAATAACCCTTTGACCCTCTGCAGTAAAGCCCAAACCAAACTTATCAGATTTGTAGGGGATGTCAGGGAGCTGACCCCAAATAGTACAACCACCTTCTTCTATATTTGCTTTGGCATCTTTCAAGAAAGCAATCTTGTGCGGAATCCTGGTAGTCTTTGGAATGGCAGAAACATCTTCAACAGCAGTAGGGGGAATCACTTCAAAAGCTTGATAGGGAGTCTCGATGAATTCTCCGTCCATATCCATATATCGGAATGAATTCAGATGGCTGACTATATACTTCTCCTCTCTGGAGACAGTAACAATCTTCCCTTTCACAAGATACTTTAGTTTCTGGTGCAAAGTCGAGGTAATAACACCTGCCCCGTGAATCCAGGGGCGTCCTAATAGACAAGAATAAGCTGGCCGGATGTCCATTACATGAAAGGTAATTTCAAAGATTTGTGAACCTACTTTGATCGGGAGGTCCACTTCTCCATGTACCATTCTTTTAGATCCGTCAAAGGCTCGAACTATGATGTCGCTAGGTTTTAGCACAACCCCTTAGAAATCTAGTATGTCAAGAGCGCCCTTTGGCAGGACATTCAGATAAGAGGCAGTATCAACTAACACATGAGGCAGGGTAGTGCCCCTACATTCAATAGAGACATGCATGGCCCTATTATGATTTCTCGCCTCCGTAATCAGGTCATCATCAGAGAAACCTAATCCATTGTCAAACGTTAGGATAGCAACATAACTTCCAAATTGATCGACAAAAATCTCTTGTGGGACATGAGAAGTCTTCAAAAATTTCATTAAAGCTTATTCATGGGATTTAGAACACAGTAGTAAAGATAACATGGAGATTTTGGATGGGGTCTGCCTCAGTTGTTCAACAATTTTGTAATCGGTTCTATGAATGATCTTCAAAATCTCTTCCATTTCTTATCCAGAGGTATCTTTAACTGTAGCTTCTTTTGGTGCCTCTGTCCGGGCAGGCTCTATCGTTGGATCTTTACCTCGAGCTTCAACAATTATCTTGGTAACTGTAACTTGAACAGGTGGAGAGATTTCCAGAAAGAAAATCTTTCCACTTGTAGTAATTTTACTGGTCCCCTCAATATTGTCAATATTAAGATCAACCTCTTATTCATTAGAAAACTCTTGTTTAATGCCATGGTAATATACGTCAAACCCATAATTCCATGGAATAGCCTTCTCCGAGGAATACGGGATGGGCCCAGGTTTTGTAATGATTAAGGGAGCAACTTTTGGATTGGCAGTAATCCTTAGAGGACCTTTAGAAGTGATCTTGAAAGGAGTACCAGATATGACAAATAAATCTCGGCATAAAATTTCAATAGACGTGACTTTTCAATCAGAATAACATGTTCATCCATCAGGCATTAAATGCCTTCCTTCAGCAAACCGTAACTATCGGGTTGAAATGCACAACAATGACATTCTTTAACACAACCCGAAAATAAACCGGCTTGTAGCAAATTTTTCTTGATTGTCAAAAGAGGAGTAACCACGTCACTTACAGAGATAACATATAAAATATCTTCAACAAAACTTATGCCCTTGTCATGTTTCGACATAGGAGCAGTAATCACGTTCGCAGTTTCAGAAGTGTCGAACTCAATTTCCTTGTTATCCATCATGTCTTGAATTTGGTTTTTCAGGGCCCAGCAGTTGTTGGTGTCATGCCCAGGACTGTTCGAATGATAGGCACATCTTGCATTTGGATTGTACTTCAGAGAGGATGTGTTGGGATTAGGAGGAGGATTCTGAAGTGCTATGAGGTCAGATTTTAACAAATGTTGTAATGCTTGAGCTAATGACTTATTAATCTTGGTGAAATGCCTCCTCGGAGCATCTGACCTATGTTGGTTGCTCTGTTGTGATTGTTGAACATGTATTGGATTAGAGATCAATGCCACACCCACAGACTAATGGAGATCATTTTTAATACGACTTTTCTGGACATAGACATCATTGGTTCCTTTCTTACCAATGAATGGCTTTTTCACATCATTAGAAGTTGTAGCCACCAGAATCTTCACGCTCTTGATACCACTTTCAACTCTTTCGCCAGTCAAAATTAGCTCAGTAAACCCTGATGAAGAACTCTCAATCAGTAGATTAAAGAATGGACCTGTTAGAGTGCCTATGAACATATCTACCATTTCTCGATCAGTCAAAGGAGGTTGCACCCTTCCAACTAAATCCCTGCATTTTTATGCATACTCCTTGAACCCTTCATTTGAGCCCATGGACATGTTTTGCAATTGTACACGAGTCGGAGCCAGGTCAACATTATATTGATATTGTCTGTAGAAAGCAGTAGTCAAGTCTTCCCATGTGTGAATGTTGGTTCCCTCCAGCTGATAGAACCATTCCAGTTGAGTTCCAGCCAAACTTTCTTAGAAGAAATGGACCCATTATTTCCTATCAGCAGTATGAGGCTGGATTTTTCAAACGTACAACCTCAAATGAAGTTTGGGACAAGAGACCCCATCATATTTAGCTAATATAGGGACCTTGAATTTATGAGGGATGACCACCCCCGGTATCAGACCTAGCTCTCCAAAATCCAATCCAGGCACTTTCTGGATTTCCACAGCTTTGAGTCAGTCTTCCAGCTGCTTGTACATGTCATTTGCAGGAGGGTACTGTTCATCGGAGTAGTCTTCATCTTTAGAACCCTGACTGTTTTTGCCTTCACACCTGACACTTTTATCATCCTCCTCTTGGTTGTCATCTTCCTCGAAGGAAACCTCTTGAATTGGTCGAGCAGGACCTTTGAATCTTCTCCCCATGTTGAGAATAACAACCCGCTTCTTAGTCTTCTTCTTTGTGGTGAGGAGCACCATCATCTCTTGTTTCCCTTTGGCCAGATTCAGGAGAGTCTCTTGAAATTGTGCATGTTGAATTTGGAGATCCTTGACAGTTTGTTCGAGAGCCATCTTATACTGAAATAAACAGTAAATATATGAGGAAGCCTGTATCGAAAAACCTGCTTATGAAATGATGCATGATATGTGGATACAATTTATTCAAGGACCTTAGGAGATTTAAATTTTCTAGCGAAAAAAGGAAACAGAAACACAAATTTCATTAATAAGTTCAAAATCACAAACTACCTTATAGGCTTAGAAGGAAAAGAAAAAAAAAGAGTCTCAACGAGACAACAGTATAAACTCCTAAAACCTAAGGTTCAAGTCTCCCACAGACGCTTCCTCTTCATCTCGATGTATGCATTAAGGCTTTGCTCCTCGTGAAGTTGCTTTGTGAGCTCCAACACCTTCTTTTCACTTGCATAGAATTCAGCTTCAAAAGTGTCTTGTTCTTCCTTGAGTTGAATCCAAGACTTCTACAATTCTTCAAGGTCATTGGGAAGGTATGGATGAAGGATAGTATAAGGAACGTCTCCTTCGATAACAAGCTCTAAGATCACCGGTAGAATAACTGGATATGGCATCATAAGGTTTTGAGCGTGAGTTCGTACCCATTTGAGATATGGCTCCAAAGGGATATAATTCTTATGTCCTAAAGTCTTGCTATCACTCTTGTTTACCATGCTCGTATAAACCTTTAACGATAAACTTGAAAATAATTCTCGTAGTCGAACACAATGCCCTAGATAAGTGTGTCATAAGGACCATCAATCAATGATAGTAACATTTTCCAGAGATAGGGAACACCAATAGATATCCGAATGAGAGAGCGACATCATCCTTTGAGACCACCTCAAACCTCGTTCATTCTTCAATACTGATCAGGAAAGGTGTGAAATAAACCACCTAGATAAAAAAGGTATGCAACACATATAGTTCCTCGCTTCCTCATAGTACGAGTATGAAAAGAATGCAGAATGTCTCCAAGAAAGGTAGGCACAAGGTTACAAGAAAGAAATATTTTGATGGCGTTCGCATCTATGAGTTGGTCTGGATTAGGGAATAGCACCAACCCATAGATCAACAAAGCCAAGATTTCTTCGAAATCTTGAAAACCCATAGCATCCAAAATCAGTCGACCCTTCTCTAATAGAAATTTAGCTAGCAAAACCTTGACTCCACTCCTTGTTTTCCAATTTGATACAATGTCAGACCACTTAAAATGTAGGGTTGTTGTAATATCTTCAGGTTGTGGATCTTTCTCTAAACCGGTAAAAGGTATTTGATTGAGAACAGGCATTCCCAATAATTGAGAAAACTTCTCTATTATGGGTACCAACTGATAATCAAGAAAGGTGAAGCAGTGATGTACAAAGTCAAAGAACTGGAACGGAACACTTATCATATCTTCTTCAAAACTCGAGGTAACCAAACTGAGTAGTCGACCATGCCTTTTAATGAATGGAGTGCTTTCAGGAACTCTTAAGACTAACTCCTTAAGTTGAGAAGATATCCTCACAAAACTGATACGGATAGTGTTTCTATGAGCGGAGGCCATAACCTACAAAACATAACAAAGATAAATCCATAGGTCCTTGAAATGGTTAGTGAAAATGATATGTGTAATGATGTCATGATGTTATGATGTTATGATGTTATGATGTCATGTTTGAACTATTAATCATACACAAACAAAATACACGAGGCCTTAAGTTTAAGCTTGCATATAGTTTATAGGTAAGTACCCTCTTAAAGTTTTAGTTGGATCAACCTGTCCTAAGAAGTAATCGGGTTCTAGGAGCCTCAATATCACTGATCTTTCTCTCGGGCATTGTTTCAGCACAAGCATCTAAATTGTGACCTAAATATCCCGAGAGTCCAATCTCAATGAGTGTAGCATCGAGTATCAACCAACTACAGTTTGCACCAAATCCAACTATCTCACTACTTTCTAATGGAAAGGTTGTGTCAACTAAGGTTCTACGGTCAGTTAGTGCTTAAGACACCACGCGGCAGCCCAACATTCTCATTGATTTACTCAAGGGACACCAACACAAACCAAATGTGTCGCACTAATGTAGCCATCGTTTCAACCATACCGGTCTATGCCATACAATTTCCATAATCTATAGTTACTTACCTAAAATGCCCCAGATCCGGGTATAAGATCTATACAAGAAATAAACCCAAGAAAAATTTTAACAGTAAAGCAGGAAAGTCAAACAATGAAAGCATTTAAATATGAATTATCTCTAAGGTAACCCCAATTTAAATTTCTCTCTCCAGCAGAGTCGCCAGTTCTCTAATACGGTGCGAGAAATGACCTATAATTCAAGTATGGATGCCCAACTTCATCTCTTCGAATCTCCTAGCTCAAGCATGATAAAATTGTGTTATCTGATATTTTGGAAAGTTTGAAACATTGTCTACAAATTTCATGTTGTGAGTTTTGTCTAAATCAAATGGGAACTTAGTGAAAAATGGCCATGAAGTTGGGATAAAAATCTGATCAAAACTTGTAAAAAAATTTCTAAGTGTTGGATAAAAAACATCATAACTTCATGAGCTTATATCTCTTAAATTAAGAACTTTTTGAGGATAACCCCATATTAACAAAGTTGTAAAATTCATCAATTCCTATAACTTTCATGTTGAAAGTTTTCCTTGAATCAGCTTGCATCTTGAGGAAACTTGCTTGCGAAGTTAGGGTTTTTGTTAAGAGCAAAAACACTTAGAATTTTTCTAAGTGTTAGAAAATTTTCCAAATTTTACTTTTGTTGACTTTTTGATTTATTGATGATCAAGTTTTATAATTTTGAATATCTTGATGGTTATTGACTTTTGAGTTTCAATGTTGACCAAAAAGTCAAAGTTTGACTTTTGAGTGGCTGTTGACTTTTCATCAGTTGATTCAATTCTTAAACTATCAATCATTTGCATCTTTGGAAATGTTTTGAGCCATGTAATTAGGTAAATATGTTGTATTTGAGCTCTTGATATCAGGCTTCAAGACATTAGGTCATGCACTAGGCCAAAAGTCAATGATCAGTCATCTTCAATCAAAACCTCAATTTTGATAATATTTTATCTTTGATGATTTGAGGACTTTCCTTGAGGAATCATGGCCAACCCTTGATAAAATTATGAATATCACCTTAAAATATTGATGTTTACAAAAAATCTTGAAGTTTGACTGTATGTTTGACGACAGTTGAATTTTTACCCAATATAGTGGATTTTCTGTCATCTGAGCAACTGACTGGGAAAATTTGTGATGCAAGGCTTGAAACTTGACATGAGAATTGTTGAGGACCTATGATGAATCATGAAAGTAATTTGAGGTATTATAAGTCCAATTTGCCTTGAGAAAACCAAAACCCTACTTATATGCCAATGCTTAGGTGGTGGATTTGTCTGAGTAACTCTTGAGAATCCTTGAGTATTTGAAAATATTAGAAGAATGTCTTGTAGAAAATTAGAGGGGAAATTTTGGGGTACAACACTTAGAATTGTACAATCGTTGTCTTTCATTGATGAGGGATTGATGAGGGCCTCATATCAAGGTGATTATTATATGGAAATCTAGCGAGGATAGTGATTAAGTGATTAGGCTGTAAACTGATATGTTTGTTGTAGGGTCTATGAATTGGTACTACTATTAGTGGATTTGTCCCTGGCTTGGTATGCCCCCAGTGTAGGAAGGTTGTTCCGAACTGAGTTAACAATTCTGTGTGCACATTACTTTTTAGTATTTGTTTTTAACTATTTATTCTTTGTCATGCTGTTTGTAACAGACCATATGTCGACATCTTATAGGACATCTAGTTGCTATACCAAAATTTCAATTGGTATCAGAGCATGCATCATATTATGTCTCTAGATGAGGTCTTGTGCAAGGTAGGAGGTTATACTGAAAAGTTGTTAGAACCTGGTCAGTTCATATTTGTACGAATGACCCCTTGAAGTGTAGGATGGACTATTCGTGACAGGGTGTGTGGTGACCCTGTTTTGAAGCTGCCAGGTGAGCAACCTTAGTGGTGAGATGCTATGAGGTTTGATTTAGATTCAAACTTATGTTGTTCGTGAAGCGTGGCTGAGGATTTTTTTGTTTATTCCATTGCATTTGGTGGAAAACTTCTGGTGGTTGTGTGTGCTTCCTCTCAGAAGATGTATCCTATAGTGTTGTGATACATGGAGGATAGTCCCGACCAACTTATTAAAGTTGTGAAATATACTTGAGGATTGTCTCAAGTCCACTCATAAAGGCACTTTTGAATAAGTTCGTTGATAGGAGATCTAAAGGAAGCAATTTATTTTTGCTCTCTTCTCTGAAAGGATAACCATAGGTCTTTGATGACGGGTCTCTTGGTGCATTCCTTGGATGATGTTCTACATGATTTCAGAACATCTCGTCATCAGATTATGCAAATTTTGTTGATGAAAGGAATGGTGTAGCAGATGCTTTGGGGGCTGAACAAATGTGTGTTGATAACATATGTTTAGAACCTACTCCTGATCTAGAAGAGGAGGCATCCGTGTCTAAGGATTTTCTATGCTAGGAACTTTCCTTAGATAAATATGTTGATTAGGACACGAGCAACATATTGTTTACTTCTTAGGCTAGTTTATTTCTGATCCAAGAAAGTAGGAGTGCAGGAGCTAAGCATGTTGTTCTATTCGAAGACTTGCTAAAAAATATCTCAACAAGATTCTTCATGAAGTCTATTACTAATATCGACGGCATTATCTCTAACATCTTTAGGTTCTTTTGACCAAAGGAACCAAAATTCAGAGAAAGGGACTTAAGGCAGCAATTATCCAAGTTTCTAGGCTGGTGGTTATTCTTACAAACAGGATAAAGGTTGTTTATTCAAACTTGAAATAACAGTCAAGTCTATGAGAGAATGGAACTCTTGTTCTATTAAGAGAAGAACGATTATCCAAGGAAGGATAACAAATGGAGGTTTATCAACCTAAGCTCAGTGGTTAATTTTGCATTTTCACTTTTGATGTATCATCTAATCTATTGGAATGAGTCTTCAGTTGTTTACTTGAGTAAGGGGAGTTGATCATGCCTCATTGGAGCAAGGTATGTATAATCAAGGGAGGTCCCTCTCAAGTTCAGAGTCTAACTATGTGGTGTCCTTACATATTATAACATTTTTTTATGTACAAGGGATGGAAGTGCATTAGTGAGCCTTGAAGAAGCATTGGTGCTTAAGGTATAGTGTTGGCCTTATCATCTGCTTGATGTTTTCTGCTCTAGATACCTGTTAGATGGAATCTCCTCTTTAGGTGCAGAAGATTGGCTCCTACCACCTTAAAGTCAGACGGGAGTTTTGTACTTGTGTTTTAGAGGTGTGTATCATGAATTTCATTGCATGTGTTTGATGTCTGGTCATGAAGGATGATCAACTTCTGAAGAGTGATCTTGTATCCCCTGCAAGATTTATGCATGGATTTCTATGGATGTTACCTCCAAATCCATAGTAGTTGTCGAATCCATGTGTGTGAGATTGATGTTGGAACATCATCTCAGTTATTTGGTCTTTAGCCAAGGAAGCCTATTTTGTCCAGAATGAAGCCCTAGGTCAAGCCACTGACCCATTTTGGAGTTGTTTGTGACGAAGATGGCAGTCATGAATGATGTCATGGTGAAGAGCCAGCCTGTGCCACATGTATACAGAAGAAGATAGTCAGACAAAATATGGTACCTTGTATGAGGAGGTGATGCATCTGACTAGTGATGAATATTCTGACGGGAGATGAGTATTTGTCTATCCTCTTAAGAGACTGTGCATAAGACCAATGGTGAACACCTTTACAAGAGACTGGGTATTTATCTGAGGAGTAATGCGATTCTGCAGTCTGAACATTTTTGTTCATAAAATGTGTAGATAGGTTATTTTTCTCTATATGGTCGTTTGAAGTAGCTTGGGAAAGATAACTATTAACTACTGAGAGTTTATTTCTCTCAGTGGTGTTCTGTGGGTGACAACCTGATCCAACTTCTGAATTTGATGTCCTAGATGATGTTGTAACATCATGCTTATTGATAGTTGTCAAACAAGTTTATCACAATATTCGAAAGTGGCATTTCTGAGTATGACAACAGTAGGATTTGAAGCTCCTGGCCTATCCGTAAGGGTATATGGTGAAGGAATTACTCTTGAAGACATCAATTGATCCAACAATTGTTAGGAGAAATATATTAGATGGGGAATCTGATCATAATGTCTTTTAAGGAAGTAGTTTCTTACACTACAAGTGACAAAGAGTGGCAATCTATATCTTGTATAACAAAGAAGCTAAGAACATTTGTTCTGGAATTTGTAAGAAGTTCCAAGTCAAATGTGTCCTTGTTTATGTGGACAACTCAGGGTACTTGAGATCATTCTCAAGGAGCTGATATATCTGGATCTGTGAAAGTTAGGATTGACTTTATAGTATGTGAAGTGCTCAGCTGGTATGTCCAACTAGGAGTATGTAGTGGTTACCCTCCACTATGATAATATGAAGTCCCTTATGTGTCTTCATCTGGTTCTCAAGTATTCATCTTCAACTGGATCATTGTCTATCCATGGACTATGGCTGCAATGGTGCAGTTGTGGGCCTCTTATGAGGTTGTGATGTCAGACAATATGTTGTGACATGTAGCTACTAGAGGTAGTTACTTATGTGCTTGACATGGCATATATGGTTAAATCATATGAAGATGATTGGTTTAATCATGTGATCTCAGGTTTCTCAGGATGGACTCTGAGAGATTATAATGGTGTCTTGGGGAATTTATTTTTCTCTGCAGAATCTGAAGGAGCCCAATAAATTAGCATTAGGTGTGTCACTCTTAAAGGTGGAAAAGAGTGAATTTTGAGACTAGGAAAGGACATTGTACCTATTCTTCTGAGCTTATGGATAAGTATTTCTAAGACTTTTTTTGAAGCTTGTGTGACAATGTTTGACAAGATGTCATGACATAACTCAAGACATGTTTTTCCTTAAGACCAACAAGGATCGATTTTTAACGGTGTATCCTATACGTGTCATAAGGGTGTGTACCACGTGTTCTGACTATGCATGTGCATGTTTTGGAAACTATCATTTCCAGAAAAAATAGGTTTTGATTTATTAAAAGCATTCAAATCTTTTTGACTGGTGCACATTATCACCTTATGCAGTTTTTTTCTTCCTCGAATATCGTCTCTTGACCAACACAATTGTTACAGTATATGTAAATTATTTTTGCTCAGGTATTTATAGAGTCTTTTGTTTCTTTCCTTCCCTTCAGTTTGCTGTGTCTGTTGATTGTCTAGTTCTCATGTCCTTTGTTCGGGTATGGGTAAATTATGTTTGGGTATGGTTCTGTGAAGATTATGATTGTCAATTTATGGCAAGCATATGGAAAATGGGTAGTTCCCAAACGTTGTTAATCTTGAGGTCAGTTTTTTTGCAAAGATGTAGAATATGATGCCCTATTCTGAGTATGTTTATTTTTGGATGTTTGTTGTTGTGTCTTGTGATCTGAGTTAAGAACATAATTGTGTCATGCGTTTTGAGTTACCAAAGTTTGAGGTATAATCCACTGTGTCTATATAAGGGTAGTTCAGGTGGGTGTTGATTTTTTACTTTAGTTTCCTCTTATGTTCCGAAAGAGGACGTTGTGTCTTTATGTGTTAAAGCATAGTTCTTAGGTTGAAAAGAAGTATTTCATAACTTCTTCCTCCTGTACATCATGACTTCATGACTTTGTTCGTTTATCCTGAGGTTGTTGTCTATGGCGTTGAGTTTGTTATGCTGTAGTGGATTGGTTCAGGAAAGTGTGAAATAAAATGTCCCGACATCAATCTGAACATGGTTTTTACCTCTTGTTAAATCCTTTGTCATATTCTGGCTAAAAAGGGGGATAAGAGTTTATGTTATCTTTTAGTGAGCAACTTTTTAAGGAGGGGGGGGGGGGAATACGAGTTATTTTTTATCTATTGAATCCCTTAAAAGAGAGAGAGAGAGAGAGAGAGAGAGAGAGAGAGAGAGAGAGAGAGAGAGAGAGAAAGAACATTGGTGGTGGACTACCAAGAAGTCCTAGTATGATGTTGCAACATCATGATTGAAGATTGAAGACTATCATATATAAAGATTGAAGACCAAAGTCTGTGACTGATCTTATATGCTTCTGTAATTTGTTGTTGCTGAGTTGTGTTGTTTAAACCTTGTATGGTTTATGCTTTTGTATGCAAAGATTATATAAATTAGTTTTAGCCAAAATAAGCCAAAGGGAGAGATTGTTAATTCTCTATTATTTGAATTTGAATTATGTTTGATAAAACTAATATAGTAGCAATATGTTAAATAGGATTTCTAACTTGTAGGAGAAAGAAAATTGAAGTTCTATTTGATGAAGAAACATGTTAAGATGAGATGTCTCATCATCTGGAGCAACATGTCGAAAAGATGTCCTATGCAGGTTGATACAACATCGTGACTGGTACAACTGGATTAAACGTTTCTATTATGATTTAACAGATGCAAAATATTCTTAGAATATTATGCAATAATTTATGGAGTTGTCTTATTAGATCTGGAAGATTCAAGTTAGAATCACGAAGAATATTAACTTTCTAATTATGGAGACTAATTAGGAAGATTTAGTTGATGACCTATTTTGTAGGAGAATCTTCTACAAATTTGTAACAACATATTTGATGTAATTAGAAGCCCAAATCCAGTTAGGTACTATGTTATAAATAAAAGCATTGTAACCTAAGATTAATGACCGGCCATGAATTATCAAGATGTAGTCATTAGGGGTGAGTTTGTAGCCACTATCTAAGAGAGTTGGTGCAAGTGAACCACTCGGATTGTGAGATGGTCACTTTGTTCTCCTCGAAGCTATGAAGCAAGAGTGAGTATTGTTCTTGGAGGAAGCTTTTAAGCAACTCTAAGTTGGTGTTCTTAGTCAAGAGTCTTGGATGAGTTTAGAGGGAAATGTGTCTTCCTGCTTGTCATAGAAGTGAATCTTCTCATCATGGAAGTGTGTCTTCTTGTTTTTCTAAGTGTCTTAGAATTGTCCAATCGCTGTCTGTGATTGATGAAGGATTGAGGAGGGCCTCAAATCTAGGCGAGTCTTAGATAGAAATCTAGCGAGGATAATGATTAAGGGATTAGAATGTAAATTTGTATGTTTCTTGTAGCGTCTATGAATTGATACTATTATTAGTGGATTTGTCCTTGATTGGTATGCCCCTAGAGTAGGAAGATTTTTCCAAATTGGGTTAACAATTTTGTATGCACTTTACTTTTCAATATCTATTTTTAACTGTTTATTCCTTGTCATACTGTTCGTAACAGACCAGATGTCTCGACATCTTATAGGACATCTAGTTTTACTATACCAGAATTTCAATCTCCCACCTGTATCAATGCACGATTAATCGATCAAAATCCAAATCCAATCAAAGAGTATTAGTCAATGCATTTATGGCCAACAAAAATACATAAAAGTTGTTTCTTTTACCATATAATACTGGTCATGGGTTAGATTTTCATCCTAACTTCATTAATTATAATTTTTCATTTTTTTTGACGTTGTGTAGAAAATTTCGATCTAAACTTTTATTTTATTTTATAGCGGACACTAGTTGTTGGTTTTGGTTAATCCTATAAGAGAAATAGTATATTATCAGGATTCGTTAGATGGTGATCAAACAAAATATCCAAATATGAAGAAAATGGTTGATACGTAAGTGAGATTGTTCTAAATAATCGTGTGTATATTTATGTATTTATTTATGTGAGATTGTTCTAAATATTCGTTTATATTTTTTAGAGCTATACAAATAATCTGATTAAAAAGAAAAGCTCGACTACCAAAGAGTAAAGAAAACAACATTACATGGATCAAAGTGTAAGTATATTTTCACAATTTTGATTCTAATAGTGATGCTACTTGATAAAACAAGTTAAACTATATATCTTGATATATATTCGTATTTTTTTCTATGTGTAGTTTCTTCATCAACTTAATGGTATAGATTACAGTTATTTCGTATTGAGCTTTATGAAAGAAACTATTTTTTTTGAATCAACTAGAGATTCCAAACATGGTATGAATTTATAAGTTAGAATTTATTTTAATATTTAACAGATATTTCATCTAATTAATTAGTTTAAACTAAATCATATCATGTTATATTATGTAGTACTTTGATGAATTCAAGTGTGCTACTTACTCAAAATATCAATTGGAAGAAATCACGGAGGAATAATGTCAATACATTCTTGAGATGAGAATTATATAAGGTATTGTATTTTTTCTTTTGTGTGAAGTTTATGGTCCTTAGAGTTTTTTTATTGTTGTGATGTTCTGTATTGGATTGGAATAGTTATGGAAGTTGTTGTGAATTAAGGGTTGATGGAATATGTAATTATGTTTGGTGAGTCTTTAGAAGTAAAAGGTTTTGAAAGTGGATATGTTGTTATTATAATGATGGATGTTTTAATTTTGAATAAAGTTAATTATTAATGGTACATAACTGTTGTACCCCAAAATTTGCCCTCCCATTTCATCAACATTTTCTCTGCTCAAGACTCCTCCTTGCACTGTTGACCCAAATTAGGGTTTGAGATTGCACAAGGATGTTTTGACCTAAGATGCCCAAAGTGATTTTCATGCTTCATGTTGAACTCACAAGTTTATCCATACCAAGTTTCAAGCCTTGATTCCAGTCTTTGCCCAGTCAATTGGACAGTGGACCTAGAAATCAGTTGTATTGGGGAAAAAGTCAACTGTGGCCAATTGACAGTCAAAACTCATGATTTTTGACCCACATCAACATAATGAATTCATATGAACCATTTGGTAAAGTTTGGATCACAATTCCACAAGAAATTTGATCAAATCACCAAAAGGGCAAAATGGTCATTTTTAGGGTTTTGACTGCACAAAGGCAATTTTTGACTGTTTGACCTAGCCAATGGCAAACAAAGCTCACATATGGACTCAAGGACTCAATGGCATTGTCTTGACACATTCAACAAGTTCAAAAGATCCCAAATGCACAGGATTGACAGATGAATTTTTTAGTCAACTGATCAAAATTTGGCTGTATACTGAAAAGTCAAACTTTGACTTTTTGGTCAAAATCAAGTGCCAAGATTCATTTTTCATCAAGACATGTAAAATTATGAAACTTGTTCATCAAGAAACCAAAAATTGCAATTTAGGGTTTAAAATGAAGCAATTACATAACTTAGAAATTTTCTAAGTTATGAAATTTCCTAATTTTTTCCTAACTTTGTCCCATTTTTTCATCAAGATGTAAATGGATTCAAGCAAAACTCAAAACATGAAAGTTGTAGTCCATTGCAAAATCTACAACTTTGATTCACAAATTTTTTTCAAAAGAAGCTTGTAGATCAAGTTATGATTTTTGGAATAAGGGTGCAAAACATTCTTAACTTAGAAAATTTTTGACCTATTTTTAGGTAGGATTTTTGCCCAACTTCATGGCCACTTTTCACATGCTTCCATTTGGAATTTCAACTTGCATTACAAATATGGATTGTAGTACACATTCCAAGATTTCCAAATTGTCCAAGAACTTCTCAAATACCCTTGTGGTTAGGGGGAATCGAATTTGCAAAGTTGGGCAAAATCCACTTTTGTTCTTGACCAAGGCATGTTCATACACTTTGCATTTTCAAACTCAGCATGGTTCAAGATAGATTACAGGCCTCTAATCCCATTCACACTCAATAATTAAATGCCAATCCATTGTGTTCTAGCATTATTTTGTTCATATAGTCATTACACAAAGAATTAACCTTTAAATGGAAAAAACAAGTTTGCCATTTTGAAAAAGCAATGCTTTATGTCAAAGTCCATATCTTGGAAGTACAAGCAGATCTTTAAGGCACAAGTTTATGGACAAATCCCACTGATCAAGAAGAGAAAATGCAGCATGCTTGAGGGGCCTGTATTAGCCTATAACCCAACTTGACAATCTTTGCTTAGATAAGAAGAAACATTGCAAAAGATATCAAACTTGGATCTCCTGTCAACACAAGCCTAAACAAACTTCCTAAACACTTTCCATACATCAAACCTGACCTAAAACACGAATCCACCACAGCTCAAACCTTCTCATTCATCAAAACACCACTTTTCTGCAAGAAACAGGACATTCTGCATTTTGACTTGGCCAGCATCATTCACTCGCGTAATTTTGCCCAAACAAGTTCCAATACACTTCCTGCCTTCCATTGAAGCTATCCCAAGACTTAGATACAAGCTGTAACATCCATATCCAAGTTTGCCATTTCCACTTTTCAGTTTTGCAGGTTGACTTCCATAGTTCGATACAGCTAGATTCAAAGCAAGCTAAGTGTTGGAGAAGGTTCATGGGACCTCAAGCAAGCTGTACAAGTCCTCAAACACCATTGAAGTTGGCCATATTACTCTGTTCAAGTCAAGCTGAAACAGGTAAAATGTGAACTTCTATCTCTCTATCCAAGCATATTTAGGCTTGAGTTTGTGAATAAAGTGTGTTCTACTCATAGCCCTGAAGCTATCCATGTAGTTACTTTTCATTTATATTGCGTGTGCTATGAGAATTTTGGACTTGAACATGGAAGAAAACTTAGGTCAAGAATTGGGGATGGAAAAATTCTCCCTCGTTTCTGAGAGTTAGAACAACTTTTTTATATGTTTGAAATCGTGACTTGATGCTCTACATTATTGATGTTGTAAGTTTTTGCTAAAAGTCAGAGAATCAGAAGTTAGCAGGATGAGCAAGGGACGCGCGTTTTTTGTTTCAAACAGAAAGCTGGAGGAAGAAGATGATGTTTTGGGCTAGGCCTGGGCAATCCCTGCTTTTTGCACCTCATTTTTCCACTTACACCCCCTTGGCCCATTGTGTGATTTTTTAATCATTTTTTATTTTTTATTTTTTCTTCTGACTTATTATTTTTTGTCAAAACATAAAAAAACATTAAAAATATTTTTTCACCCATTTTTATATTTATTTGGCATTTGTTTGTTTTATTTAAGCATATATATATATATATATATATATATATATATATATATATATATATATATATATATATATATATATATATATATATATATATATATATATATATATATATATATATATATATATATATATATATATATATATATATATATATATATATATATATATATATATATATATATATATATATATATATATATATATATATATATATATATATATATATATATATATATATATATATATAAACAAATATATCTCTTTTTATTTAAAACACAAAAAAATAATACAAAAAATATATATTTTTAGTTATTATTTTTTTATTTACATTTTGGAAACATTTTCTAAAAATATACTTTTTCTGTAAATAATTAATATTTCATTTATATATATATTTAGTATAATTAATATAATATAAATACTTATACATATGTTAGTAAATATTTAGGATAAAATGTAAAAATAATACCTTTTTTTATTTTCATTAATATTTGACATCAAAAATACTTTTTACAATATACTTCTCTTTTATTTACTTTTTGTATAAATAAATATATAAATATTGTACATAATTAGTAAATAATTACTATTTATTAAAAATTAGGGTTTTGCCCTAAAACCACAAAATGTCCAAAAAAATCGACTTTTTATTTTTGTTTATATTTCACATAGAAAAATACTTTCTCATACATAAAAAACCATTTTTGTGCATAATACATTTTGCATTTTATATTTGTTTAAATATTGTACAATTTATTATTTGTCTATTCAATATGGATGTAATAGTTTAGATTTAATTTTCTTGCTAAATATCCCCCATTCAAACATTTGTACCCCCATCCCCATAATTATGTTGTAATAATTTAGGACTTTAAACTTCCGCATTTAAAAGCTTTCTAATTATGCCATGATAGACCTAGGGTTTGTATGCAAAACCAACCAACAAATAGCTTGACTAATGCAAAGACAAAAAATCATGAAAATGGACAACACAAATCACACTTGCACCCATAGGGTTACTCCACTTGTTGCCTTCAATAATGGGCCATGTTTGCATGTTGAGTTTCTTTGGCAAAACAAAACAAATCAAAATGATCATAGTCCCTCGATGACGCTTTCGAAAGTTGCCTAAACGGAATGATCATAGTCCCTTCAAGCAAATTGCCAAAGAAACTTGACACCATTGCATTCATAGTCCATACGATGACCCGCTCCCGTCCCGTTAACATCCTAACACAAGATTGTCCACCAAATACAATGGTGGAACAATACTGTTAAAAGGGTTAAAACATAGGAAAAATCTTTGAGTAAATATAGGGGTAGACAACTCTTAGTTAACTTGATCAAACTTGCAAAACACACTTGCCTACTTTTCAAAAACACACATCACTACACAACTTCAAAACCAACTTTCAAAACCTTGAAACATATTTTCAAAAAGACAAACACCTTTTGTAAAACATTCGAGTAAAGAATTGTTACAAGGGTTGCATAGACAAAGGCATCTTTTTCAAAACATTTTCAAAAACCACACACACAAAGCACCATTTCAAACAATTGAAAAGCAAGGCAAGTGATCTAAGCAAGTAGCTAAGAGCCCATGGATAACCATGGATAGAAAGGGTGCTAATACCTTCCCTTTCTATAATCTACTCCCCGAACCCAAGAAAACATCTCAAAGGTTTTTGCTGTGCTTTTTAACCTTTCCTTAGGATAAAATAAAAAGTCGGTCGCGACTCTTGCTAAACCGAAACATTTGTGAAAACAAACGCAAAACCTCAAGTCAGTTCTCCCACCGTATCACAGAACTGGCAACTCTGCTGGGGACTGATTTAAAAGTGGAGTAACCTTAGGGCTTAGATCACCCCCTTGAATGACTAATTGTTTGCTTTGATTGCTTTACCTTTTGTTTCTCTTGTTTGGGCTTGAAATCCTAACCCGGATTTGGGAAACATTTCATAGATAGAAATACGTTGTGGAAACTGTATGGGGTATACCGACACGGTTGAAGCAATAGCTATATTAGTGCGACATATTTGTGAGTACCGGTAATCCTTGAGTTCAATCAAGGAGAGTACGGGGCCGCTGAGTGATGTCACTAAGCACTAATGACCTAGAACCTTACTTGACCATCTTGGCCTTTTATTAGGGGTAGTGAGATGACCGGCTTCGGTGCAGTCCGAAGTTGGTAGATACTCGATACTACACTCATTGAGGGTTGTTTTCTTGGGATATTTTGGTCGCTAGTTAAGTGGCTAAACCAAAACAATGAACATGGAAAACAATCCAATGATATTGAGATCCTTAGAACCCGGTTACTATTTATAGGACAGGTTTTTAAGCCAACTTCACTCAAGAGGGTACTTACCTATGAAACCCCATGCAAGCCTGAAACTAGGGTTTTGTGTGACTTGCTTGTGCATACATCATGAACATCATAAAGCATCATATGCATTCACTAACCATTTCAAGGGTTTGGATCTTCATCTTTGTTCTTGTTTTGTAGGTCATGAAAACTCTTCGCAGGAAAACTATCCAAGTCAACCTTGTGAAAATCCCTCCTCAACTCAAGGAGCTCATATCCAGAATTCCAGAAAGCTCTCCCTTCAGTGAAAGACATGGTAGACTGCTCAGCCTAGTCAACACCAACGTTGAAGAAGACATGGTAAAGGTGTTGTTCAAATTCTTTGACCCCCTTCACCACTGTTTCACATTCCCCGACTATCAATTGGTGCCCACTTTGGAGGAATTTTCTCAACTCCTGAGAATTCCTATTTTTAATCAACTACCTTTCAACGGTACGGAAAAAGAACCAAAGCCTGAAGATGTTGCTCAAGCACTACACTTGCAACCATCTGACATCAAGGGGCATTGGGAAACTAGAAGTGGTGTTAAGGGCTTCTTGGCAAAATTCTTGTTTGAGAAGGCACAAGAGTGTTGGAACTCCTTGGATCTGCAAGCCTTTGAAGAAATTGTGGCACTCCTTATTTATGGGTTGGTCTTGTTCCCAAATCCTGACCAACTTATAGATGTCAACGCCGTCAAGATCTTCATATCCAGGAATCCCATACCTACATTGCTTGGGGACATCCTCCACTCATTTTACACACGAACAATGAGGAAGAGAGGTGTTCTCATGTGCTGTACTCCTCTCCTTGCAAGGTGGTTTATTTCGCACCTTCCACAATTTGTTTTGAAGAATGAACAAGGCTTAAGGTGGTCACAACGATTGATGACCCTCACACACTCTGATGTACATTGGTGTTCTCGGTCCAGAGAAAATGTCATCATCGTCGATCGTTGTGGTGAGTTCCCTAATGTTCCATTACTTGGCATTAGAGGGGGCATTACCTACAACCCTTGTCTAGCTTTGAGACAATTTGGATATGCTCGGAGGGATGGCCATCATGACATGTTGATTCCTGACCTAGTTTTTGACTTCGACAACGATGCGCAAGGACTTCGCCAAAGGTTCATCAGAGCTTGGAGGATGCCTAACAAGGTAGATACTAAGACACTGGGGCACAAGAATTTCATCCCTCTTGAGCCTTATCTCAAGTGGGTGCGAACCCGCTCTCAGAATCTTATGATGCCTTATCCTCACATTCTCCCGCTGATTAAAGAGCCTGTTAAGGAAGGAGGGGTTCCATACACCATCCTGTATCCTAGCATGCCAACATCATGGGAGGAGATGCAAAAGAGTTGGATCCAACTCAAGGAAGAACGGGATACTTTTGAAGCCAGCTTCTACGCCAGTGAGAAGAAGTTTTTGGAGCTTACCCGCCGACTTCATGAAGAGGAGACCCTCAACACTTACATTGCACCAAAGAGGATGCGCAACGTCTTTTTACCTTAAGAAGTTTTTGTAATATTTGGCCCATGGGGCATTTATGTACTGACAAAATTTCTTCTTATTAATATGACGTGTATTTCTTTTTGTTTGCAACAATTTTGAATTTCTAAATCCTTAAATGCATTGCATGAATAAACATATCATTCATCATATGCATAAGCAGGTCTCCACACCAGGTTTCCTTATCTCTCTGCTGTTTATTTCAGTAAGATGGATCTCGAACAGACGGTCAAAGATCTGCAGTCACAAAACTCACAGTTTCAACAGCTCCTAATGACCTTGGCAAAGGGTCAGGAGAATCTAAAAACACTGCTTGGGAACAAAGAGCCAGAAAAAGGAAAAAAGAATAAAAAGAGAGTTGGGGTAGCTACACTGGGAAGAAGGTTTGAGAAGGAAGCTAGAAGAGTTCTTGAATTTCCCTCCGCATCTGAGGAGGAAACCAGTAAGGGAAAAGGAGCCGCACTACCATCTGAGTCCGAGGCTGAAGAGGAAGAGGTTGAGGAAGATGAGGACTACTCAGAGCAACAATACCCGCCAGTGGACGACAAATACAAAAGCCTGGAGGATAGACTGGCGGCTATGGAGCTGCAAAGGATTCCTGGGTTAGATTTTGAGGAATTGGGATTGATTGCTGGGATTGTGATCCCTCCAAAGTTTAAGGTGCCAGTTTTTGCAAAATATGATGGGCTGTCTTGCCCGAAGATGCACTTGAGGTCATATGTCAGAAGAATTCAACCTCATACATCCGAAAAAAATCTTTGGGTACACTTCTTTCAGGATAGCTTGTCCGGTACACAACTAGACTGGTTTTACCAGCTTGAGAGGTCAGAAGTGCATAACTGGGAAGACTTGGAAACTGCCTTTTATCGCCAGTATCAATATAACGCTGACTTGGCGCCAACCCATACTCAGCTACAAAGTATGGGAATGGCCTCAAATGAGGGATTCAAAGAATACGCCCAGAAATGGCGTGACTTGGCCGGAAGAGTGCAGCCACATCTTTCTGATAGGGAACTAGTTGATATTTTCTTGGGGACCCTATCTGGCCCGTTCTTCAACCATTTGATCGGGAGCTCTTCCGCAGGGTTTACTGAATTGATTCTGACTGGCGAACGGGTGGAAGCCGGTATTAAGAATGGGAAGATTCAAAAGGATGCCTCTGCATATATAACTGTTAAGAAGTCATTTCCGGCCAAGAAAGAAATAGCTGTTATATACTCTCAAAAAAGATCGGGAAGAACTGAGCGCCGACCGACTGTGGGGGCCGTGATGATCCAAAATCCATCAAATGATCAGCCTCATAACAATCAGTCCAGACCTAAACAGCAATGGGGAGAACGGCCACAACGACAGTTCACCCGCATCAACATGACGCCAGCACAAGTTCTTCCCCATTTGTTGAAGTTGAATCTCACCACTATCAAAGAGGCACCAAAAAATGTGAACACATCTTCCCCGCATTATCATCCCAATGCTAAATGCGCCTATCATTCTGACAGCGTCGGGAACGACACCAACGATTGCTGGGCACTTAAGCATAAAATTCAAGATTTGATAGATGCAAAAGAGGTTGATTTCGATGCTCCAGAGAAGCCAAACATAATATCCGCTCCAATGCCGAAGCATGGTCGCAATGTCCATGCTATTGAAGAAGATTTGTATGTTTCTGATGTTGATGACCTGATGACTCCACTGTTGACGATCAAGTTAAATCTGTTGAAAGCTAGGATTTTCCCAGGATGCAAAGAAGACTGCTACTGTTGTTCCTCCCTACCAATCGACTGTCCATTGCTGAAGATAGGCATCCAAGGCCTAATGGACAGTCAATAAATTCTTTTCGAAAAGATTCCTGCTACTCCAACCCCTATCAAAGATGTTTCAATAATCACCATTTCCACCAATCTTTCCAAGGTCCCTAAAAAGCCTGTTAAGATTACATCCGCTACGAAGTTTGTTCCCTTGAAAATAACCATGCCAGGGCTTGTCCCCTACATTTTTGAAAAATCAATACCATGGAATTACGGTGGAGAAATCTACTACCATGGTGTTAAACAAGTTGAGATAACCGAGGAAAGCTCTGATGAAGAAGATGCCGGTATTGGAAACATTGTCGGTACAAGCAAGATCACCCGAAGTGGGAGAATATTTTCTCCAGAGATTGCCCCCCCAAAGGCAATCTTTGGACCCTCAGCTGCTGCCAAAGTTACTCCTGCACCAATAAAACTTTCCTCAAGAACCCCGTTGATTGAAGAAGCTGTTATTCCTGTGGTTGTCCCTCCTACTTCTGCTGATAAGGGGAAAGGGATCCAAGATGAGCTCGTCAGGACGAGGGCTCAACCTTTGGTCATCCCCGAAACCTCTAAGAAAGAAATGGAGGAGATTCTGAAGATAATTAAAAAGAGTGATTATGACGTGGTAGAGCAACTGGGGCAAACCCCCTCGAATATCTCCATGTTAGCATTACTACTTTGTTCAGAAGCGCACGCCAAAGCATTGATAAAATTTCTGAAGACAGTCCATGTGCCCCAAGAAACCTCAGCCGATCAATTCCAAGATTGTGTAGCCAGTCTTACCGTAGACAACGGCCTGGGTTTCTCTGATGCTGACCTGACCCCAAAAGGAAGAAAGCACAATGATGCATTACATGTGTCAGTAGAGTGCCAAGGAACTACTCTGGCCCATGTTTTGGTCGACGTTCTTCTCTGAATGTGCTGCCTAAGAAGGCTCTCGACCGATTGGATTGTGAAGGCTTGGAGCTAAGGCCAAGTAATATCATTGTAAGGGCATTTGACGGGTCAAAGAGAATGGTACATGGGGAGGTTGACATTCCCATTAAGGTAGGCACTGAAGTGTTCCCCTCAACTTTCTATGTGATGGACATCCGTCCGTCATACTCTTGCTTGCTAGGGAGGCCATGGATACATAATGCTGGCGCAGTCACCTCCTCTTTACATCAAATGCTGAAATACCCTGTCAAAGGAAAAATCATAACTGTGCACGGTGAGGAGGAATATATGATCAGCCACCTGAACTCCTTTCGGTATGTAGAGGTGGAGGGTGAATTCATTGAAACACCATTCCAGCACTTTGAGGAAGTCTCTCCCGAGGTGGCAGTAGCAAAAGTGGTAGCTGAAGTACCCAAGCAGGTGGCCAGGATGGCATCTTTGAAAGACGCAAAGGCTGCAATGAAGGAAGGGAAGAGCTCAGCATGGGGTCAGTTCCCTGACATTCCCCACAAAACAGACAAGTTTGGGTTGGGATTTACCGCTGCGGGGAAAAAAGCTATGCGTCGCTCAAAAATTGAAAGGACACCCATCATGATTTCTATTTATGGAATCAATGCTTTGGAAGACAAAGATGAAGAGGCCAACATTGATGATTGGATCTTCCCAACCATCGAAGGGGGACTGCGCATCTAGGAGGCGAAAGACTTCGTCCCCATCACTTTTATTAATCATTAATTATCTGTCAAACATTTCCTGTTGGTCTGTAATAATTACTTTTGAAAAATCGGCACACTACTTTTTCACCTCATGCCTTGCCCGGGGCACGTAGGTCCATTTGTAAGGGCTTTGATTATCTTCATATTCATATGTTATGTTTAATGATTCATTGGACGTTTTTCATTGATAAACTGCTGTGTTCATTTTCTTTCGTTTTGCATTTTTGTTCGTTTAAGGATGGCTATCCCTTACACACACCCACACTCACAAATGCAGGTACCCATCCACTCTGGATTCTATGGGTGACTATTCTGTTGTATCCTTCAATAACTCTGAAGATTTGGTCAATCAGGCTGAATACGAAGATGACGGAGATTGTGAAGTACCAGGGGAGCTAGCCAGACTTCTACAACAAGAAGAAAGGGCCATCTTACCTCATGAAGAGTTGTTGGAAACTGTCAACTTAGGAACAGAGGAAGACAGGAAGGAAGTACAAGTGGGTGCCAATCTGGAACCAAGTGTCAAGGAGCGTTTGATACAACTGTTAAATGAATACGTTGAAATATTCGCCTGGTCTTATGAAGACATGCCGGGTTTAGACACAGATATCGTGGTTCACCGTCTCCCTACAAGAGAGGATTGTCCACCGATCAAGCAAAAAGTCTGCCGAATGAGGCCCGACATGTCTGAGAAGATTAAAGCAGAAGTGATGAAGCAATTCGACACTGGCTTTCTGGCTGTTACATCCTATCCACAATTGGTTGCTAACATTGTGCCAGTACCTAAAAAATACGGCAAGGTCAGGATGTGTGTGGACTACCGGGATTTGAACAGGGCTAGCCCTAAAGATGATTTTCCACTACCACATATCGACACTTTGATTGACAACACAGCTCAGCACAAGGTGTTTTCCTTCATGGATGGATTCTCGGGTTACAACCAGATCAAAATGGCCCCCGAGGACATGGAGAAAACAACCTTTGTTACACAATGGGGTACCTTCTTCTATAAGGTGATGCCCTTCGGACTGAAGAACGCAGGGGCAACTTATCAGCGCGCCATGGTAGCTTTATTTCATGATATGATACATCATGAGATCGAAGTTTACGTAGACGACATGATAGCTCGATCACAAACAGAGGAGGAACACCTTGAACATCTGGAAAAGCTATTTGCCAGGTTGAAGGAGTACAAACTCAGGCTGAATCCAAGTAAGTGCACGTTTGGAGTTAGGTCTGGTAAACTTCTAGGATTTATCGTCAGCAACAAAGGCATTGAGGTCGATCCAGCAAAAGTGAAAGCAATACAAGAAATGCCTTCTCCCCGTACTGAAAAGGAGGTTAGAGGGTTCTAGGGGCGCTTGAACTATATTGCCAGATTCATCTCTCATCTGACTTCTACCTGTGAGCCAATTTTCAAACTATTAAAGAAAGATCAGGTAGTCGAATGGAACGACGATTGCCAAGCTTCTTTTGATAAGATCAAGGAGTATTTGCTAGAACCTCCTATTCTGATGCCACCCGTCGAAGGAAGACCGTTGATCATGTATCTGACCGTCTTGGATAACTCAATAGGGTGTGTTTTGGGCCAGCATGACGAGTCTGGTCGAAAAGAGCATGCTATTTATTACCTTAGCAAAAAGTTTACCGACTGTGAGACTCGCTACTCACTGCTTGAGAAAACTTGTTGCGCTTTGGTATGGGCTGCTCGCCGACTAAGGCAGTATATGCTGACTCATACCACCTTGCTGATTTCCAAAATGGACCCTATCAAGTATATCTTCGAGAAGCCTGCTTTATCTGGAAGAATAGCTAGATGGCAAATGATCCTAACTGAGTATGACATCCAGTATACTACCCAAAAAGCTATAAAAGGGAGTGTACTAGCTGATCATCTAGCTCATCAAGCTATTGAAGATTATCAACCCATGAGATTTGACTTCCCAGACGAGGACATCATCAATTTGGACAACATTGAAGGTAACGGACCGTATGACGGACCTGAAAAAGGATCCCGATGGACCCTGTACTTTGATGGTGCTTCAAATGCACTTGGAAACGGTATCGGTGCGGTACTCATTTCCCCGGAAGGTTGCCACACACCGTTCACGGCCCGACTTTGCTTCAGCTGTACCAACAACATGGCTGAATATGAAGCTTGCATCTTTGGTCTCAAGGCTGCTATAGACTTGGGGATCAAATCTTTGATCGTATTTGGGGACTCGGCTTTGGTTATCAGTCAAATCAAAGGAGAGTGGGATACCAAGCATCCTAATCTTATCCCATACAAAGAACACGTCCTGACATTGTTGCCTCATTTTGAGCAAATTACCTTCGAGCATTTCCCGCGAGAAGAGAATCAGCTAGCAGATGCTCTGGCTACAATGTCTTCCATGTTTAAACTCAACTGGGATAACGAGGCTCCCCAAATCACCATCGAGCGAATGGATGAACCTGCGCATTGTCATGAGATTAATACCGAAGAAGTAGTGGAACAACCTTGGTTTCACGAAATCAAAAGGTATCTCCAGACTAGAGAATATCCCGAAGGAGCTTCCGTAAATGACAAAAAGTTCCTAAGGAAATTTGCTGCCAAGTTCTTCCTGAGCAACGGCATCCTCTATAAACGCAACCATGATTGTGTTTTACTCTGATGTGTAGACAAAGCTGAAGCAGAGTTAATCATGACTGAGATACACAGCGGTACATTTGGTACCCACTTGAGCGGACATACGATGGCTAAGAAGATTCTAAGGGCAGGCTATTACTGGTCTACAATGGAAGCAGATTGCCATCAGCATTCCCGTACTTGCCACAAGTGTCAAGTCTACGCTGACAAGATTCATATTCCTCCTGTTCCTCTCAACGTTCTGACAGCTCCTTGGCCATTCGCAATGTGGGGCATTGACATGATTGGAGAGATCAAGCCCACAGCATCCAATGGACATCGCTTCATTCTGGTTGCTATTGATTATTTCACCAAGTGGGTCGAAGCAGCTTCCTTTGCCTCTGTTACTAAAAATGTGGTTTCCCGTTTTATCAAGCAAAATCTCATATGCCGGTATGGTGTCCCAGACAGGATCATCACAGACAATGGTACAAATCTGAATAATACTATGATCACCGCTCTATACGAACAGTTCAAGATTTATCATCACAATTCATCTCCCTATTGGCCGAAGATGAACGGTGCTGTTGAAGCTGCGAACAAAAACATTAAGAAGATCATTCAGAAAATGACAGTTACCTACAAAGACTGGCATGAAATGCTACCGTTTGCTCTGCATGGATACCGTACGACGGCACGTACTTCAACAGGGGCAACCCCATTTTCTTTGGTATATGGCATGGAAGTTGTCCTGCCCATGGAAGTTCAGATTCCTTCTTTAAGGATTATGAAGGACGCTGGTTTGAATGAAGATGATTGGATTCAAACCCGACTTGATCAACTCAATTTGATCGACGAGAAGCGACTCGCTGCTGTTTTCCATGGTCAAACGTATCAAAAACAGATGATCAAGGCTTTCAACAAGAAAGTCAGACGTCAAGTATATCAAGTCGGAGATCTCGTAATCAAGCGGATTATCTTGCCGCAAAGTATTCCCAGGGGCAAATGGACTCCTACATATGAAGGACCATTTGTGATCAAGAGCATATTTTCTGGTGGTGCAATGATTCTGACCACCATGGACGGCGACGATTTGCCGCACCCTGCGAACGCAGACATAGTCAAAAGATACTACGCATAAAATAACCCGACAAGTCGAAAACCCGAAAGGCCGGCTTGGGCAAAAATGGGCATCCCGGTGAACCGAAAACCCGAAAGGGCGGTTCAGGCAAAAATTAGGGATAAAACAAAAAAATATGTACACTCAGCAAGTTGAAAACCCGAAAGGGCGGCTTGGGCAAAAATGGGTTTCCCGGTGGATTAAAAACCCGAAAGGGTGATCCAGGAAAAAGTTAGGGAATTAAAGCGTATGACGATGTCTCGTTGGATCACTTTAAAGGACAATCTCTTCATCAACCAGTTCCAAGCTTCTGATCAATCCAGTCATCGGCAAACGAAGCATTTTGAATGGACAAGATATTCAGAGTTATGAAGGCTATGACAGAATGGGATCCCATAGAATTGTTGCACATAGCCATTTTTCTTTTGTATAAAATTTTCAATTCTTTACGACAACATCCTCTTACTAGGGTGTTTGTCTCCTTTGTACAAAGATACTCATAAAAAGTTAATACAAATACTTTTCCGAATACAGAAATTTGCTTTGTCTTCCTTTTCTTTCTTTTTTTCTACACTTATGTTTTATTTGAGAAACGTCCAATGTTTTGTTAAATAGGCATATGCATTTGAACATAATCATTTTCCTTACAAACCAAGAAAAAATGATTGCTGATAGGTTGAAGGCACAGATAGATATCTTGATGCCCTTTCAGAAGGAATCCCCAGCAGTTCTAAACTCCAAATTCCTCAACAAAGTCAAAATCCAGAACTTAATTCCCCAAACAGAGTTAAACTTCAGGGTCCTCAGCAGAAAAAAGCTTTCTCAAAACTGATTTCCCCAGCCAGAGAGCCTTCTGAAGCTCAAATTCCCCACAGAGTTAAGTTTCAGTATCCCCAGTGGAGCCTTAAGAATCTGAAAATCCTATCCCCAGCGGAGCTAAAAATTCCAACTATCAATCCCCGGTGGAACTAAACTAATGAACCTTCTCCCCACAGAGATACTTCCCACTAGACTGAGGATTCTCAGTCTTACTTCTCCAGCATAAGTCTACCAGATTCTGGACTCCCCAATAGAGATCATCATAATTCTCTCGCCCTACAAGTCACCAAGGAGTTCAAATCCCCATAAGTGGTCCTAAGATCCCTCAACAATGGAAGATCTTGTTCCCCAAGCAGTCAACAGTCAACAAGGATGTCTCATCCTCAGCAATAAAAAATTCTTGCAATCCCCTACAGCAGTCAAGGACTCACTTTCCCTGGCAGCAATCAAGTTTCAATTATCTCCAGCTATCCAGATTCATCTATCCTCAGCAAGACAACTCATCAACTTACATGCGCATTCATTACATTCATCTCATGAACATCGATATAACATATATTGCATCATACATTCCATGCAGCATAACTTTGTGTTCAGCTAACATTTTGTCCTTTTCATGATAAGAATAAAAGGCTATCATTAACAATCTAGATGCAGTTTTTATACAGACTCATCATCAGGCGACCCTACACCGGTTCCTTCTTCAACTTCAAGACTTCTGAAAACAGTTTACGGGTTCTCCCGTAACGGATGTTAACCTATCGCTTGTTCGGATTCTTCAACTTCTGAAAACAGTTTACGAATTCTCCAATAACGGATGTTAATCTATCGCTTGTTCAGACAAGACTTCTGAAAACAGTTTACGGGTTCTCCAGTAACGGATGTTAATCTATCGCTTGTTCAGACTCAACTTCTGAAAACAGTTCACGGGTTCTCCAGTAAAGGATGTTAACCTATCGCTTGTTCATATTCTTCTCAACTTTTGAAAACAGTTTACGGATGCTTCCCAACAACGGATGTTGCTCTATTGCTTATTCAACTTCAAGACTTCTGAAAACAGTTCACGAGTTCTCCAGTAACAGATGTTAACCTATCGCTTGTTCACATTCTTCTCAACTTTTGAAAACAGTTTACGGACGCTTCCCAACAACGGATGCTGCTCTATTGCTTATTCAACTTCAAGACTTCTGAAAACAGTTCACGGGTTCTCCAGTAACGGATGTTAACCTATCACTTGTTCAGATTCTTCTCAACTTTTGAAAACAGTTTACGGACGCTTCCCAACAACGGATGCTGCTCTATTGCTTATTCAACTTCAAGACTTCTGAAAACAGTTCACGGTTTCTCCAGTAACGGATGTTAACCTATCGCTTGTTCAGATTTTTCTCAACTTTTGAAAACAGTTTACGGACGCTTCCCAACAACGGATGCTTCTCTATTGCCTATTCAACTTCAAGACTTCTGAAAACAGTTCACGGGTTCTCCAGTAACGGATGTTAACCTATCGCTTGTTCAGATTCTTCTCAACTTTTGAAAACAGTTTACGGACGCTTCCCAACAACGGATGCTGTTCTATTGCTTATTCAACTTCAAGACTTCTGAAAACAGTTCACGGGTTCTCCAGTAACAGATGTTAACCTATCGCTTGTTCAGATTCTTCTCAACTTTTGAAAACAGTTTACGGACGCTTCCCAACAACGGATGCTGCTCTATTGCTTATTCAACTTCAAGACTTCTGAAAACAGTTCACGGGTTCTCCAGTAACAGATGTTAACCTATCGCTTGTTCAGATTCTTCTCAACCTCTGAAAATAGTGTACGGATTCCTCCCAACAACGGATGTTAATCCATCGCTTGTTCAGACTCAACTTTTGAAAATAGTTTACGGATTCTCCAAACACGGATATCAATCCATTGCTTATTCAAGACCCCCAGTTCAGAGATGCTCCAAAACATGGACACCTTTCTGATACTCATTCCAGATGGCATCTTTAAGCCCATCCCCGACAAGATTCTGTCACCCCTCTAGATGGCATCTTTAAGCCCATCTCCAAATGGCATCTCTAAGCCCATTCCTGCATCCATGTCTTGACGAGTGCAAATTTAAGGGCACTCTAGTGTCCAATATCCTTTTACCTTCGAGACGCGAAAGGCAAACCTGCCAATCTAACTCTTCAGGTGCAAGAAGATTGAACAGGGGCAACTGTTGTACCCAAAAATTTGCCCTCCCATTTCATCAACATTTTCTCTGCTCAAGACTCCTCCTTGCACTGTTGACCCAAATTAGGGTTTGAGATTGCACAAGGATGTTTTGACCTAAGATGCCCAAAGTGACTTTCATGCTTCATGTTGAACTCACAAGTTTATCCATACCAAGTTTCAAGCCTTGATTCCAGTCTTTGCCCAGTCAATTGGACAGTGGACCTAGAAATCAACTGTATTGGGGAAAAAGTCAACTGTGGCCAATTGACAGTCAAACCTCATGATTTTTGACCCACATCAACATAATGAATTCATATGAACCATTTGGTCAAGTTTGGATCACAATTCCACAAGAAATTTGATCAAATCACCAAAAGGGCAAAATGGTCATTTTTAGGGTTTTGACTGCACAAAGGCAATTTTTGACTGTTTGACCTAGCCAATGGCAAACCAAGCTCACATATGGACTCAAGGACTCAATTGCATTGTCTTGACACATTCAATAAGTTCAAAAGATCCAAAATGCACAGGATTGACAGATGAATTTTTCAGTCAACTGATCAAAATTTGACTATATACTGAAAAGTCAAACTTTGACTTGTTGGTCAAAATCAATTGCCAAGATTCATTTTTCATCAAGACATGTCAAATTATGAAACTTGTTCATCAAGAAACCAAAAATTGCAATTTAGGGTTTAAAATGAAGAAATTTCATAACTTAGAAATTTTCTAAGTTATGAAATTTCCAAATTTTTTCCTAACTTTGTCCCATTTTTTCATCAAGATGTAAATGGATTCAAGCAAAACTCAAAACATGAAAGTTGTAGTCCATTACAAAATCTACAACTTTGGTTCACAAAGTTTTTTCAAAAGAAGCTTGTAGCTCAAGTTATGAATTTTGGAATAAGGGTGCAAAACATTCTTAACTTAGAAAATTTTTGACCTATTTTTAGGCAGGATTTTTGCCCAACTTCATGGCCACTTTTCACATGCTTGCATTTGGAATTTCAACTTGAATTACAAATATGGTTTGTATTACACATTCCAAGCTTTCCAAATTGTCCAAGAACTTCTCAAACACCCTTGTGGTAAGGGAGAATCGAATTTGCAAAGTTGGGCAAAATCCACTTTTGTTCTTGACCAAGGCATGTTCATACACTTTGCATTTTCAAACTCAGCATGGTTCAAGCTAGATTACAGGCCTCTAATCCCATTCACACTCAATAATTAAATCCCAATCCATTGTGTTCTAGCATTATTTTGTTCATATAGTCATTACACAAAGAATTAACCTTTAAATGGAAAAAGCAAGTTTGCCATTTTGAAAAAGCAATGTTTTATGTCAAAGTCCATATCTTGGAAGTACAAGCAGATCTTTGAGGCACAAGTTTATGGACAAATCCCACTGATCAAGAAGAGAAAATGCAGCATGCTTGAGGGGCCTGTATTAGCCTATAACCCAACTTGACAATCTTTGCTTAGATAAGAAGAAACATTGCAAAAGATGTCAAACTTGGCTCTCCTGTCAACACAAGCCTAAACAAACTTCCTAAACACTTTCCATACATCAAACCTGACCTAAAACACGAATCCACCACAACTCAAACCTTCTCATTCATCAAAACACCACTTTTCTGCAAGAAACAGGGCATTCTGCATTTTGACTTGGCCAGCATCATTCACTCGCGCGTTTTTGCCCAAACAAGTTCCAATACACTCCCTGCCTTCCATTGAAGCTATCCCAAGCCTTAGATACAAGCTGTAACATCCATATCCAAGTTTTCCATTTCCACTTTTCAGTTTTGCAGGTTGACTTCCATAGCTCGATACAGTTAGATTCAAAGCAAGCTAAGTGTTGGAGAAGGTTCCTGGGACCTCAAGCAAGTTGTACAAGTCCTCAAACACCATTGAAGTTGGCCATATTACTCTGTTCAAGTCAAGCTGAAACAGGTAAAATGTGAACTTCTATCTCTCTATCCAAGCATATTTAGGCTTGAGTTTGTGAATAAAGTGTGTTCTACTCGTAGCCCTGAAGCTATCCATGTAGTTACTTTTCATTTATATTGCGTGTGCTATGAGAATTTTGGACTTGAACATGGAAGAAAACTTAGGTCAAGAATTGGGGATGGAGAAATTCTCCCTCGTTTCTGAGAGTTAGAACAACTTTTTTATATGTTTGAAATCGTGACTTGATGCTCTACATTATTGATGTTGTAAGTTTTTGCTAAAAGTCAGAGAATCAGAAGTTAGCAGGATGAGCAAGGGACGCGCGTTTTTTGTTTCAAACAGAAAGCTGGAGGAAGAAGATGATGTTTTGGGCTGGGCCTGGGCAATCCCTGCTTTTTGCACCTCATTTTTCTACTTACACCCCCTTGGCCCATTGTGTGATTTTTTAATCATTTTTTATTTTTTATTTTTTCTTCTGACTTATTATTTTTTGTCAAAATATAAAAAAACATTAAAAATATTTTTTCACCCATTTTTATATTTATTTGGCATTTGTTTGTTTTATTTAAGCATATATATATATATATATATATATATATATATATATATATATATATATATATATATATATATATATATATATATATATATATATATATATATATATATATATATATATATATATATATATATATATATATATATATATATATATATATATATATAAACAAATATATCTCTTTTTATTTAAAACACAAAAAAATAATACAAAAAATATATTTTTTTAGTTATTATTTTTTTATTTACATTTTGGAAACATTTTCTAAAAATATACTTTTTTCTGTAAATAATTAATATTTCATTTATATATATATTTAGTATATTTAATATAATATAAATACTTATACATATGTTAGTAAATATTTAGGATAAAATGTAAAAATAATACCTTTTTTTTTATTTTCATTAATATTTGACATCAAAACTACTTTTTACAATATACTTCTCTTTTATTTACTTTTTGTATAAATAAATATATAAATATTGTACATAATTAGTAAATAATTACTATTTATTAAAAATTAGGGTTTTGCCCTAAAACCACAAAATGTCCAAAAAAATTGACTTTTTATTTTTGTTTATATTTCACATAGAAAAATACTTTCTCATACATAAAAAACCATTTTTGTGCATAATACATTTTGCATTTTATATTTGTTTAAATATTGTACAATTTATTATTTGTCTATTCAATATGGATGTAATAGTTTAGATTTAAATTTCTTGCTAAATATCCCCCATTCAAACATTTGTACCCCCATCCCCATAATTATGTTGTAATAATTTAGGACTTTAAGCTTCCGCATTTAAAAGCTTTCTAATTATGTCATGATAGACCTAGGGTTTGTATGCAAAACCAACCAACAAATAGCTTGACTAATGCAAAGACAAAAAAGCATGAAAATGGACAACACCAATCACACTTGCACCCTTAGGGTTACTCCACTTGTTGCCTTCAATAATGGGCCATGTTTGCATGTTGAGTTTCTTTGGAAAAACAAAACAAATCAAAATGATCATAGTCCCTCGATGACGCTTTCGAAAGTTGCCTAAACGGAATGATCATAGTCCCTTCAAGCAAATTGCCAAAGACACTTGACACCATTGCATTCATGGTCCATACGATGACCCGCGCCCGTCCCGTTAACATCCTAACACAAGATTGTCCACCAAATACAATGGTGGAACAATACTGTTAAAAGGGTTAAAACATAGGAAAAATCTTTGAGTAAATATAGGGGTAGACAACTCTTAGTTAACTTGATCAAACTTGCAAAACACACTTGTCTACTTTTCAAAAACACACATCACTACACAACTTCAAAACCAACTTTCAAAACCTTGAAACATATTTTCAAAAAGACAAACACCTTTTGTAAAACATTCGAGTAAAGAATTGTTACAAGGGTTGCCTAGACAAAGGCATCTTTTTCAAAACATTTTCAAAAACCACACACACGAAGCACCATTTCAAACAATTGAAAAGCAAGGCAAGTGATCTAAACAAGTAGCTAAGAGCCCATGGATAACCATGGATAGAAAGGGTGCTAATACCTTCCCTTTCTATAATCTACTCCCCGAACCCAAGAAAACATCTCAAAGGTTTTTGCTGTGCTTTTTAATCTTTCCTTAGGATAAAATAAAAAGTCGGTGGCGACTCTTGCTAAACCAAAACATTTGCAAAAACAAACGCAAAACCTCAAGTCAGTTCTCCCACCGTATCACAATAGCATTTACAAATTTTGATAAAAACATTATTTTCTTGGTGTATGAGGTTTGTGTTGAATTATATTGGTTATAAAGTTTATGTGTTGAATTATAATAATTATAAGGTTTATGGGTTGAATAAAAGTTTTGTGTTGAATTATTAAGGTTTGTGATAATTTTTGATAAAAATATGATTTTTTTTGATGTATAATGGAATATAGAAATGTTTATAAGGTTTGTGTTGAATTATAATAGTTATAAAGTTTATGTGTTATATAGCTTGATTCTGATGCCTTTTAATTTGTTGGTTTTGTTTCAGATAGATGCAGAAGATAGAGATGACAAGTTACTAAAAATTGTTGATATGTGCAGAAGACAAGTTTATAGTTTTAGTTAGAATTGGTATATATATTGGTAATATGCAAATTTGGAATATATAGATAAAACTATCTGTTGTATATATATTGGTAATATGCAAATTCAGAATATATATATATATATATATATATATATATATATATATATATATATATATATATATATATATATATATATATATATATATATATATATATATATATATATATATATATATATATATATATATATATATATATATATATATATTGTGCCAGTGCTTCTAAAGAATATGCTGCCATTTTATTAAAAAATAATACTTATGCCAACGCTTTAACAAAAAAATGTTGTCATACGTGCATAATAGACAGCGCTTTTAACAGAAAAACACTTCCTAAATGAGAAATTAGACAACGCTTTTTTAAAAAAGGGCTTCCTATAGTGGAGAATAGAAAGCGCTTTTAAAGAAAGCGTTGTCAAAAAGAGACCTAAAAGAGAACTAAAAGATACATTAGACAACGCTTTTGAAAGCGTTGTCTAAAGTGGGACAATAGAAAGCACTTTTCAAGAAAAAGCGTTGCCTAAAGATACAATAGAAAGCATTCTTAAAATGAAGCACAACCTAAATGGGACATAAGACAGCGCTTTTGCATTTAAAAAAGTGTTGTCTTTACCTACAGCGGTGCCAGTATAAGCAGCACTTTTAAGCGTTGTCTATGCAAAAAAAAAAATGGTGTCTTTTCTGTTATATGGCCTAGTGTTTCTACAATACATCAAGGGTTAATATTGGGGGTGCCATCCATTTCTAAAAATCATAAAAGTGCAGATGTTGACGATCAAACTCATGTGCAAATAACTTTATCCCTTGACTTTTAATTAACCGAGAAATTAAGTGATAACTTTTCATGACGCCTATCGTTACCTTGCTCCCGTAGCCAAGATTAAATGCATTTCACGTCAAACGTTATATATATATATATATATATATATATATATATATATATATATATATATATATATATATATAGTTAAATATGTTCACACTGCAGTAGTAGCAGTACTATAAAAAGGTACACTTTGTGGCTTACTAGATTATAATTACCTTAAGCTAATTGATTCAACACTAAAATTAAAATAACTAATTGAATTTATGTGTATTTTTCAGTAAATGAGATCAATGGAAAAGAACATAGGGCATGTGATAGGAAGTTTTCCTATCAATGCTATGAATTAGATTTTCTACGTTAAAAACGGAAGAACATTAAATTGATTAAATAAAATAAAAGGAATAAAATAATTTTTCATATGATTTGTTGATATCCTCTATTGTGTCATAGACAATACATATATAATGATACTAATGGATCATTAACTAAAATGCCCAAATACAAATAAAACCCAATAACCATACTAATAATATAAGTTCTATTATTATATCTAATTACACCTCCTATCATTGCCGCCTAATTCACATTAAACCTTGTCAACAAAGATCCCCATTACTTAAACTTATGGTGTCTCCCAAATATAAAAAAACAACACAAATATCTTATGCAATTTTTCAATTCTTCCTTGTTAGGTGCCTTATGAAAAGTTGCTTTATACACACTTTGACCACTAATAGCTTCATGAACACACTGTATAAGAAATCATGGACCTGTAATATCATAACCATAGCTAGCTGTAACTTTATGTTCTGTTAAATCCACTTCAACATGCTTCACACCGGGAGTTAAATCAAGAGAAGAAACTATAACATTTAAATCTTCCGGTGAATCCATCCCTTCAAGTTTTAGATGGACTTTATTCATATCATTCCTCGAACTAACAAGTTCTGCTTCAAAACCTGCATCTTCTACAGCTTCAATTATTTCATTGGTATCAATGACTTTAGGATCAAAGAGTACTTTTGCTTCATCAAGGTCAGAACAACTATCGCCTTTTTCACTGTTGCCACTACTCTGTTTAGACCAGTAATCACTTGTTCCTCATCAGTTACGAATTGCAAGGGGTTGTGTTTCACCAATTCCTCTTTTCTCAAATATAGTTCCATCTTCTAGTTTAATTTGAGCGGTTAATTTGACTATAGTTGCAATTATTTGATGAAAATCAGCGTGTCCGACCGAGGATATCAGTAGACAAATAGATTGAATTTTTCTGTTTATTTTCTAGTTTAATTATCATTATAATTTTTTTTTCATTTTTCTTAAATTTTGGTGTCTATATTTTAAAATTCATTTTATTAATATTTAAAATCATTTTAATTATATATAATAGTTAAATAATTTTAAAATTATAAAAATATAATTTTATCAAATTTTAGGAATCAACATGTAACCATTTTTAACAACTATATCGTAAATCTCTTTGAAATCATGAATCTTTTGATGTTCAATTTAGTCAAAGAGAAAGGAGTTATATATAATTTTTTTGATTAAATAATTTAGTGGTTGAAATTTACTTTTTAAAGGTAAAATCAGTGAAATGTTGTAGATTCGAATCTGTGTCGCTACATTTGATATATCTGTATAATTATCAACTGAATTGACTTAATAAAACATAAAGTTATATATTCTATTATCACAATATTTTTTTCTAATACAATTCTTTTTAAGATCATTTATTATTAAACATGTAATATAATAATATAATTAATTTTTAAAATTATAAAATTAATTATAAAATATAATAATAATAATAGTAAAAATATAAATTAAAACATATCAGACATATCAATTAATATTATACGATATAATAATATTATATGATATAATAAGTATATTAATGTATTATGTTTGTCCTTTTAACACACTTAGTAGAGCGGTCAAATTAAAAACATTATCAATTATAAGAATTATGTTTTTTCGAGTTTTAAAAGGCAGACTAGGGATGTCAATGGGGCGGGGCGGGGCCGGGGGGACACTTCCCCATCTTTTTCTCCGCCATCAAATTCATTCCCCGTCCCCGTCCCCGATCTCCGTCACGGGGGAATTTCTATCCCCATCCCCGTTCCCCGCGGATCCCCGTTCCCCGCGGGGATCCCCATAGATCCTACATTTATTCATTAATATTTTATTTTTTTAAAATGTTTATATTTTCTATAAAAATAAAAAGCACAAAGAATTCACATATTTATTATGTTATTAAAAAATACTAGTATTTGACATTTATTATTTTTTATTAAAAATACTAATGGAACACAAAATAATAATATTTTTTTTATAAATTTCTATAAAATGCTATAAAATTCAACAAAATGAACTATAATACTTTTTAAAGTAACAATATGCCTAAACAACTAAAAAAATCCAACAACATAATTATGCTTAAAAAACTATACTTCATCAAAACTAATAAGGGATAATTATAAAATTTAGCATCATGAGTATGCTTGAAAAGCTAAAAAATACTTCATAATAAGTCAACTAAAAGCAAAAGTCAACATATCTCTATTTGCTCAATTAATAACACACGTAAAGTAGAAATATCAAAATACTTAAAACAAAGTTACATATAAATAAACTAAAATATTAAGCAAAATATCCAAACAAGTAATGATCAATCATGTCTCTCTTTCCAACTTCTCCTTGCAATGTCTTCTTCCTCATTCCACAATTAGATATGACTTTCTTTTTCCTACGAAAAGTAAACAATCAATAATTATATTTACTTAAAAAAAATACTTTAAAAACTAAAGGAAATGACTAAAAAACCTAATCTAAAATATATATATTAAATTAACTATATTAAAATAATAGGCGGGGCGGGGTCCCCGTGGGGCGGGGGGTGTATTCCCCGTCCCCGTCCCTGAAATGCTCTCGGGGGAATTTTTCTCCCCATCCCCGCCCCCACGGGGGAAAATTCCCCATCTTTGGGGCCCCGAACGGGGCGTTCCCCGCGGGGATCCCCATTAACAGGTCCAAACTGACATCCCTAAGGCAGAATGTCGGTTCATTCGACTATAGTTGTAATTATTTGATGAAAATTGATTTTTTTTTTTAAGTTTTGGTGTCTCTATTCTAAAATTCAATTTTATTAATAGGCAAAATATTTATTTTGGTTCCTGAATTATAGGTTATAGTTCACTTTGGTCTCTTATTTTTTTCCGTGTGAAATTGGTCCTTTTAGTTTCAAAACGTAACCACGTTAGTACTTCTGTTAGTGAAACATTAGTTAAATTGAAAAAACAGGCTCCAGGTGGCATTTGTCATGCTGAAGTAGTTTGCTGGAGACAACATGACAAAGAATAAGGATATGCAATCTTCAAAGGCACACGAAAGGATATGCATGTTCATTTTGTCCAAAACGAAAACCAAAGGAAAGATGAAGAACGAGAATCTACAAAGGCGAGTTTGAAGAGGCTTGTGAAGGTGCTTGAAAAGGTGATTGCGTAGGTGATTGCGAAGGAGATTGCATTCCAGGTAACTATTCTCATACTTGTTGGTAACTGGTATTTAGGGATTTAGGTATTCCATTCAATTTTTGTTCGGGGATTTGGGGATTTAGGTATCTTATTCTTGTTCTATGTGTCTTCATAACTGAATATTTGTTATGGGATTTAGGATTAATGGATGAATTTCTGAAACTCGTAATTCACCTTAGTGGTGAATTCGTTGATCTAGAGCTTAATGTCTATGAAGGAGGCCTGGTATCTGAATTTTCAGTAGATGTTGATAGGTGGAGTTACTTCGAGTTAGTTAGTGTATTGAAAGACTTAGGTTATACAGACAATGTAGAGAAAATGTATTACAAAGACCAACAATTTGGGATGAATGAACTAGTTGATGTCAAAGATGCTCTAGAAATTGCAGACCTATACAGGGTGCACCATAGTGTTCATGTTTACATTCAACACAATTTGTCTCAACTTGAGTATTGTGATGGTCCTGTTGAGGAGCCTGAGAACATTGTAGATGAGATGGAGGAGTTGCTTAGCAAGCTGCATGATGACATTGAAGGAAAATTAAAGGAGTCTGTTGTTGGTATGGATGAAGTTAATGATGGATTAAATGATGCAAATGGTGTTGTTGAACGAAGTAATGATGGAATGAATGATGCAAATGTTGGGGTGGAAGCAACAAGTATTGAAGTGGAGTCAACTAATTTTGAGGTGGATCCAAATACTGATGGTCGGGTGCATGATGAATCCAATTCTGTTGACAGTGAGGATGAGAGTTACCAGTATGATAGTGCCCTAGAAGTATCCTTTGACGATGAATCTGATGGTTATGAGGACATTGATGAAAATGAAATTGCAGGCCTGACTGTGTATGACAATAATGAAATATAAAAAGGAAAAGAAAAAGGAAAGTGCAACAAAGATACATAGGAATATAAGGGGAGTGACACTGACAATGATGATCTTCAAAGTGGTTGTGACAGTGATGTCAGTAGTGGGGTTAAAAGGAAGAAATACCCAATTTTCAAAGAGAGAAAAGATATGTCCAATTACAAATGGGAATTAGGTATGTATTTTACTTCAAAGGATGACACTAAGGAAGCAATGGCCTCATATGCTGTTCAAAATGGAAGAGTCCTCAAGACCATAAAAAATTATAAGAAAATGGTGAGGGTGAGATGTAAGGAAGGTTGCGAGTGAGAGGTTTATTTTTCCAAGATATTAAATGAGGAAACCTGGAAAATAAGGAAAGTAATTGACAATCATAATTGCAGTAGGGAGTATAATATGAGGATGTTAAGCACAAAGTGGTTGAGCAAGAGGATTCTGAATGCTTTGAAAAATAACCCTAGGTTGAAGGTTCAGAACATTAAAGAAAAGGCATTGAGGTAGTGTAATATAGGGGTAAACAAGACTAAAGGAATAAGAGCAAGTGTGGCTGCAAGGAATAGGGTTAACGATTCCTTTTTGGGTGATTACAATATGATATATGACTATTGTCATGAACTGCTAATAGCCAATCCAGGGTCAACAGTTAAGATGAATGTTGAACCTGTTCCATAAGGTGTTAATGATCAGAGACCATTTTTAAAAGGCTTTACATATGCTACAAAGGGTGCAAGGAAAGTTTCAAATTATGTAGGCATGTGATAGGATTGGATGGTTACTTTTTGAAGGGGCTTTGTGGAGATGAGATTCTGGAAGCTATAGGAAGGGATCTTAATGATCAGATGCTTCCTATATCATTTGAAGTTGTTGAAGGTGAAAATAAAGATAAATGGACATGGTTTTTGAATCTATTGATTGATGATTTGGGAGGTGGACATGAATGTCGCTCATACACTTTCATTTCAAACCAACAGAAGGTACACTAAATACATCACTGACTCTTTACATTTATCTGATTATTTTCTTGATAATTTACTATTAGTTATGAATGTTTTTTTACATGGACTTTTACCTGCAATGGAAGAGTTGCTTCCTAATGTTGAACATCGATTTTGTGTTAGGAATTTGTATAAAAATTTCAAGAAGAGGTATCCTGGAAAAACATATAAGGTTCTTATCTGGAAAGCTGCTAAATCTACATACTCACAAGCTTGGGAAAGAGAGATGAGGGAAATGAGAATGATCAGTGGAGATGCATATCTCCATATGATGAAGACTCCACCAAGATATTGGTCTAGATCATATTTTAGGATAACCAAAAAGTGTGATGTTGTTCTCAACAATATGTTAGAGGCCTTTAACATTGTTATTGTTGAAGCTAGAGCTAAACCACTAGCAACAATGCTTGAGGAGATCAGAACTTACATGATGGAGAGATGGGAAAAAACAGAATGGGATTCCAAAAGGTATCTAGTAATGATATTTTTCCCAACATTAGAAAGAAGATGGACATAACAAGTGCCTTCACAAACTTATGGCTTGTCAGGTATGGTCTGTTATTGTTAATGTTAATTGTAGAATGTTAATTCTTATTGTTGATGTTAATTGTAGAATGTTAATTGTTATTGTTAATGTTAATTGCAGAATTTCAGATGAGCATATGTTTGAAGTAAGGCATATGGAAAACCCAGCTGGAACATTCACTGTGAACTTGAAGGATTACTTGCGCTCCTGCAAGAAGGTGGGGACTCACAAGACTTCCATGTGTCCATGCCATGTCAGCCATGAAGAGTAGGAATTTTAAAGTTGATGATTACATTCCAGATTATTATAGGGTATCTGTGTACAAGACAATATATAGGTATGTGCTTTATCCTGTGAATGGATCCAATCTGTGGGCCAAAACTCCATATCTAAATGTGCAACCACCTAAGTTTAGGAAGATGCCTGGTAGACAAAGAAAAGGAGAAACCTTGAGCAAGGGGAGATTGATGGCATTGAAATAAAATTGAGAAGAACTGGCTTTATTGTGAAGTGCTCTAGGTGCAACAAAACCGGACATAACAAGAAAACCTGCAAGGTCACTGCAACACAAGGCACTGAAAATCAAGGCATTGCAACTCAAGACAATGTAACTCAAGACAATGCAAGGCAAGGCACTACAACTCAAGGCAATGCAACTCAAGGCACTGCAACTCAAGGCACTACAACTCAAGGAAATGCAACTCGAAGCAATACAAGTCATATTGGGACAAGATAAGTTTCTGCATCTCAAACCACTGCAAGTCAGGTTGCAACAACACAAGCATCATCTACACAGGGATACATGAATGTTACCCAGTCTTCACAAGGAAAGGCAGTACCAGGGCATGGCACAAAGGAGAAATCTAGAGGAATTGGAAAGCTACAAAAACTAGGTGTGAGAAAACCCTTTGTACCCCCAGGACCAACAACAAGACTCTCAGCAGCCAAGAATGCAACTGGTCCTACCACTATGCGATCTACTTCAACCAAGAGAAGCACATCAAAGAGGACCATCTAGTTATAATTTTAGGCTTTATGTATTTTGGAACATGTCTATGTAACGTGTCATTCTGTCAACTTTTAGGAACATGTCTAAGTAACATGTCATTCTGTCAACCTTTCAGAACATGTCTATGTAAAATGTCTATGTATTTTGGAACATATCTATGTAATATGTCAACTTTGTATTTTCAGTTTAAGTAATCTGATGTGTTAATTTACTAGTAATGCCCAAAATTATGTTGCTACAATTAACGATATGCCAACTTGATATGCTTTGATTAATGATATGCCAAACAAAATAAGTCTTATTAAACCGATAACATGTGTTAAAATTACACATAAGCTTGCACATAAATTTCCTAAACTGATAAACTGTGTTAGAATTACACATAAGCTAGTTAGAATTACACAAAATGTGTTAAAATTACACACAAAGTTGCTACATACTCCTACTCATAATACAGCTTAATGACAAATACACATAACATTATAAAACATATAATCTTCATTGTTTTTTTCCACTTCAACATGTTATTCAGTTGAATTTGAAGTTCTAACACAGCATCCCCCTAATTCTTCATTTTTAACCCTCAATTTTTTGTACTGGTTCTTAGTTTCATCTAAATCCTTTGTTATTCTTTCCAATCTATTAATCACTATTTGGTTTATGTCTTTTGCCAATTCCTCGTGAAACCAAACGAAGAAGCCACATCCTCTTTGCAATGATCCCTGAAAATTTCAAAAATTGTTCAAACTCTATTTATTATCTTTTAACATACCCAAACAAAAATTAGGGCTTACCTTGTAATTGTTGAAATTCTGGTGTATACCAGTCTTCAGATGTTATACTCAATGTATAGGCATCTGATATGATATAATAAATATACTGCAAGGTAGATACCCAATTTTTCGTGATTCAGTACTAAAGTATAACAGAAGCACAGAGGTTGCCACATCTGCTAATGCAACACCACAAATTGACAGAATATCAAGTTCAGTCTATTTGGGACAGTTGATCATAATAGTGATCTAACAGATTGCTTGGGTCTGTTAGTTGTGCTTACCAGTTCTCGAACAAATAGCTTTGGTTTGTAAACTATCCATTCATAGCCTGATGTCTCAACATTGGTTGCAACATCATCTATCACATACCATGAAACAAACAAACCCCTTAGTTCTGTTTATCATGCACACAAACCAGCATGATATCCATTCATCTCTTTTGACATCATCCGTAACATTCACACAGTTTTATCCAAGCTGTACCAGATATACTTTGAAGGTGCAGAGGATAGAACACACGATGTACCTAGTTCTGTCCTTCTGGTACACATGATCAGCAGAGAGCAAACAACCTTCACAGTTCTGTTTCTCCTGCACAGATATCAGCATGATGTCTTAACATGTTCTGAGACATCATCTGTTACAACATTACAGTTTTACCTTGATATATAACAGACAGAATTATAAAGTGTTGAAGGTAAAAACACAATCAATTGTTAACCCAGTTCGGTGAAACACACCTACTCTGGGGGCATACCAAGCCAGGAAGAAGATCCACTATCAACAATATTAATTCAGGACTAAACTTCACAAGTTCCCATCCCTCACTTAATCATTTACCCAGTGCAACCTATACCTAGGAATTCCTAGATAGAAACCTACTAGTTTCCATTCTTATTGCCGCAACAACAGAAGTCTTACTCCTACTCAAGAAGTAGTGCCCTCCCACTTGGTTTCATACATTACAATGAATATGAAGTAATGCAAAAATACTTAGACTTGCTTCACAGCTTCGTCCAAGAACACTCAAACTCTTACCTACAGGTATCGAGTTACACACATGGTAACCTTGCCACAGACCGACAGGTTTACCTAACAGAACACCCCCAATATTACATTATGTGAGGCTTGCAAATCCTAGGTTACAATCTGCTATTTATAACCTATTACCCAACTGGGTTTGGGCCTTCAAAATCGCAGCAAGCTTTTCTCCTTGCTGTTACAAATCAGCAACAAACTTCTGCTACAATCAAGGTCTTCAATCTTCTAGTTCCTAAAATATCTCCATATTTAGAAATAATATTTTCTTCAAATATTCTGATTGATTCTTGATTGATCTTCAGATTCTCCATAAGAAACGCCACATATATTCTCAGAATATTTAAGTACCAGAACTGTAACTGAATTACCAATTCCGTTGGCGTGATGTCAAGTCAGATGTCATGACATTACATCTAACATGTTGTCCCAGATGTTGAACTTCTTCAACACAACATGTTTAGGAGAACCACGCACATTTGCTGATACAACAAATAACCTCTTTCATAAATTAGATCACTTAAAACAATTAGGTTACAAGTCACAGCTGTTACAAACATTCAACATATAACATAGTTAACTAATATTAACTTAATTTCAGGCGCGATGTCATACGCTGATGTTGTGACATCTTACATAACATGTTGGTCCAGATGTTGAACTTCTTCAACCCAACATATTAAAACAACAGAGGGAATATGGGTAAACTTGCTTTCTTATTTGTTTTACAAATGAAGCCAACTCTCCAGCCAGGGCACTTACAATCTCCCCCTTTGGAAAATTTTGGCTAAAACAAATAAGTGCAAGTTGCATATTGGGACCAGGCCACAACACAGTTGAGATGTTACAACATCTTGTCCAACATCTTCCTTGCAGAGACTGATGTCCTTCGAGCAAACATCAAACCTGCACATTATGTGAGAGAGATGGCCATCAGATAGAGAATGATGTACAAGGGTCAGTTGCAGTACACCTCTATCCCTCATCTGTGAGCCACTCCAAGCCATCGATGGCCCAAGAGGATTCCTTGAGAGAATTATTGTTGATAATCTTGATACTGATTACATAGATCATGTAACTCAGATCACAAGTCACAACTATCCTCTTAACTCAGAACACAAGACACAAACAAAGTCACTTAGTTAGAGCGTTCCATTCAGCATGTTGGACATTGCCGTCTGTTGCTTTCACCTGAGTCTCGCCTGAGTCTGGGTCCCTAACTTTCTCCCCCTTTTTGGCCAGAAATTGACAAAGACTGCCCACACAGATCCATACCCATGCACAATTTTCCCAGATGCTAACAAACTTCATATTGCTGAAACCCTCTGATGAAGAGAAAGAATAGAGAGAGTCTTCATAAATAATGCAACTTTGGCATAGATAGTAACGACCTTGGTACTTTACTCTGACAGTTTCAGTACCCTAGTACTGGTTTTAATGCAGGTACCTACCCTTGGGTTTGACCCTTTGACCATGTCAGGATGAATTATGTCTTGTCCTTTTGAAACAGACATTTGTCTTTTAGTAGAACAGACTACTCCCTTTATGTACTTGTCTTAGGATCCCCTTTCCAAGAAACATCGTTGGCATATTACACTCCACCAATTACTAGAAATCACACTCTGCCTCAGTTATATAATACCTTTATTAGATGACAAGTTATCACCTAAACATTCCAGCTCACTAAAATGCTTCATAATGAGACACAAACGCCCTGTTTTCTTAGCAGATGAAAACATGCTCAAATCCTATGTCGTCATACATTCTGCTATTTTCATATTAGCAGCTTGAAACCATTCCATTTACACAAAGAGGATGGTTACTCCCTCTGAGTCATACAACTGTACACACATGGGCTTATTATAATAAATTATAATAATCCACACTTCATCCAATTTTCCTCCTGTCTGTAGTTTTAGAGGAAATTAGGAACAATGTAATTAGACAATGTGATGACATTCGGTCAGATATAGTCCTCTTCAGTCTTGAACACATCATCCCAATAGTTAATAAAGTGCCACACTTTATATCCTACGAGTTTGATGAAGACTTCCCGTACAAACCAATACTCCCCCTGTTAGGGACAATCACTTCTCCTCATGGAAACAAGTAGGTCACATTCAATACTCAGTTGGACCTTCAAGACAACTTCTGATTCAAAGAAAATAAGACCCCTTGATGAATGGAAAACATAAGACGCATCTCATGTCTTCAAGAGCGCACCCTCTGTTCAACTATATTGGTTGAACGCATTCATACTCTGAATCAAACTTTCTTAGGTAAATCTGTTTTCATGATGACAAGAATGCTGCCACTTCTTCTTGACTTCACCATGTGCATTAGCTAATTCACTTCCTTACCTAGATCAGAACCATACTGATCCAAGTAACCACCATCAAGATTATGATGTCTTCTTCTTCTTGTAGCTTCAAGTCTGAACACGTTTCCAGGAAACCTTTTCAGAGATCAAATGATTTTGCTGTCACCAAAGAGATAGCTCTAAAGCATCACTCTTCCTGTGATTCTTCACAGGGTCTAGAAGAAGGAATGTTCCCACATCTTTAAGAACATCAGTTATCTTGAACTCCAAGGATAATCAATTAAATACTTGTACTTGTCACAAATAGCAATTGATCTTAAATCCTTCCCATTATCCTGTAAGATACTTTCACCATTTGAATACTTTGACATACTCTTCGTGTGTTAATATCTTCTTCTTGCAAGCACTTTCTTTGAGAGACCAAAGAGTTGAGATATCTAGGTTGCCACCCTTGACTCAAGTAAATAGAATTTTCTCTGAACAAACTCTACTCACCTCAACAGATTTGAAACTCCTTCCAGATCAGATTCATCCTTAGGAATGAGAGAGATGAATCCTTCCTTGCAAATATGTCACACAACACCCAGAACCCATGTGACACAGGTCAACAGCCAGCTAAACACCAGGCTGAACTAATGTGAGGAGATTAACCAAATCTCCCCCTCAAACTACCAATCATGGAAGCTCCACACAAAATATCCATGCATTGTACACAAATGTCTCGACATGACATATGACATCCCTACCAGATTCAAGTAACTCCAAGAGTTATACCTGTTCATACTCCAATCACACCAATCAGACTTCAGCTGACCTTAAGTACTTCAGTGAAGACAACAACACCAATCATCAGCAGATATGTATTGCCAGAACATACTACCTTAACCAAACTCTGAGTCTTCATATTCTCACATCTTGAAAGATCTTCCACTTCTAATCATGATGTTTAAATGACACGATTCATGATCCCAATCTACTTCTATGAAGGAGCAATAATGTTGCACCATCATTGACTTTTATTAACCAATGGGCTTGTCTTTCTTCACACCATAGTACTCCAGGGAACAACTGCTCAGCCCTGATCAATCTTCAGGAATAAGCCCACCAATAGGGATTGCACAATGTCACATCTCAACCAGCTCCACTTCTAGAGTTCTGACTTCTAAAAGTAACCTTCGGGAGCACACAGACATAGTTGACTCTACCATTGTCAACTTTGCACACACAGATGTCTCCTCTTCCAGGTCAGGAGTAGGTTCCAAACAAAAGGATCCCTTTGTTTGACACCCAAAACATATGCTCTTCAACTAGTAGTTACATAATTGTTGAACACATGTTCCACCATCACATAGAACATCAGTTCCATCACCTTGGAACAAAACCCTCCTTGAAATTCTTCAAGGTCTTCGTATAACACTACTCAAGAGAGTAAGGGAATCAGTGATTATGTGATTCTTACCATCCTGAACGAAGAACGTCTTCATGAGTGGACTTGAGAGGACTCAAGTATCTGTGACATCTTCAATAGCTTATGTTGAAATCTTGAATACAGTAGCCTTCAATCCACAAGAGGGGAAACACATCAGAGCTTGAGTTTTGCCAAGTATTATGCAGCGGAAGAACATAATAAAACTCAATCTTTGCACACACACTCCACCAGACTAGCCTTCAAAAATAGACCAAGTTTGACTATGGTTCAAACCTAGCATGACTACTACGTACACAAATCCTAGGTTTGAAAATAAATCAAACCTAGAGCAGCTACCACACAACCAGGCCAAATGCCAATCACCAAAGACAGGTACACACAGTTCCTATCATGAATAGTCCATCCTCCCACTTTAAGGGACCATTCAGGGAAATAACAAACCTTTCCAGGTTACAATCTCCAGTACTAAAATTGACCTTGCAGATACCAGAAAGTATCACCCATGGATCTCATCCAGAAACAGAACAGGATGCCTGCTCTGATACCAATTGAAATTCTGGTGTATGCCAGTCTTCAGATGTTATACTCAATGTCTAGGCATCTGATATGACATAATAAATACACTGCAAGGTAGATACCTAATTTTTCGTGATTCAGTACTAAAGTATAACAGAAGCACAGAGGTTGCCACATCTGCTGATGCAACACCACAAATTGACAGAATATCAAGTTCAGTCTATTTGGGACAGTTGATCATAATAGTGATCTAACAGATTGCTTGGGTCTGTTAGTTGTGCTTACCAGTTCTCGAACAAATAGCTTTGGTTTGTAAACTATCCATTCATAGCCTGATGTCTCAACATTGGTTGCAACATCATCTATCACATACCATGAAACAAACAAACCCCTTAGTTCTGTTTATCATGCACACAAACCAGCATGATATCCATTCATCTCTTTTGACATCATCCGTAACATTCACACGGTTTTATCCAAGCTGCACCAGATATACTTTGAAGGTGCAGAGGATAGAACACACGATGTACCTAGTTCTGTCCTTCTGGTACACATGATCAGCAGAGAGCAAACAACCTTCACAGTTCTGTTTCTCCTGCACAGATATCAGCATGATGTCTTAACATGTTCTGAGACATCATCTGTTACAACATTACAGTTTTACCTTGATATATAACAGACAGAATTATAAAGTGTTGAAGGTAAAAACACAATCAATTGTTAACCCAGTTCGGTGAAACACACCTACTCTGGGGGCATACCAAGCCAGGAAGAAGATCCACTATCAGCAATATTAATTCAGGACTAAACTTCACAAGTTCCCATCCCTCACTTAATCATTTACCCATTGCAACCTATACCTAGGAACTCCTAGATAGAAACCTACTAGTTTCCATTCCTATTGCCGCAACAACAGAAGTCTTACTCCTACTCAAGAAGTAGTGCCCTCCCACTTGGTTTCCTACATTACAATGAATATGAAGTAATGCAAAAATACTTAGACTTGCTTCACAGCTTCGTCCAAGAACACTCAAACTCTTACCTACAGGTATCGAGTTACACACATGGTAACCTTGCCACAGACCGACAGGTTTACCTAACAGAACACCCCCAATATTACATTATGTGAGGCTTGCAAATCCTAGGTTACAATCTGCTATTTATAACCTATTACCCAACTGGATTTGGGCCTTCAAAATCGCAGCAAGATTTTCTCCTTGTTGTTACAAATCAGCAACAAACTTCTGCTACAACCAAGGTCTTCAATCTTCTAGTTCCTAAAATATCTCCATATTTAGAAACAATATTTTCTTCAAATATTCTGATTGATTCTTGATTGATCTTCAGATTCTCCATAAGAAACGCCACATATATTCTCAGAATATTTAAGTACCAGAACTGTAACTGAATTACCAATTCCGTTGGCGTGATGTCAAGTCAGATGTCATGACATTACATCTAACATGTTGTCCCAGATGTTGAACTTCTTCAACACAACATGTTTAGGAGAACCATGCACATTTGCTGATACAACAAATAACCTCTTTCATAAATTAGATCACTTAAAACAATTAGGTTACAAGTCACAGCTGTTACAAACATTCAACATATAACATAGTTAACTAATATTAACTTAATTTCAGGCGCGATGTCATATGCTGATGTTGTGACATCTTACATAACATGTTGGTCCAGATGTTGAACTTCTTCAACCCAACATATTAAAACAACAGAGGGAATATGGGTAAACTTGATTTCTTATTTGTTTTACAAATGAAGCCAACTCTCCAGCCAGGGCACTTACAATTATGACAATCCTAAAATTTCTTTCCATAATTCTTCTCAGTGGTTGCCCTACGAAGAACATCGTTGTCTCCACAACGACAAAATGGTGTAATTCGCGAGCTACTATATACACATGACCCAACACTTTCAAATTTCTCCAGGTTCGTTTGGGAAGATGAATGCTTCGTATTCTTGGAGTAAGGACAAAAACGATTATGGGTTGTTTCACTGTTTTGGGAGTGTTGGGAATGTAAGAAGATGATGGGTACAAAGATAAAGAAAGTAAAGAAAATTTTGGGAAGGATATTTTGCAGCAACGTAAGGCACTGCACGAAGATGAAACCCACATGGTGAAGAACACATACTACATATAAATAAGATGATGAAACCTGCCAGCTGTTTACCGTGGAAATTGGTAAACAACCGCTGATCCTCCAAAAGGTTACTTATTTGGTGACTCACAGGATCGATCAGATTGATCCTAAGACATGGTTGATTTTTTGGGGTTTGACTAAGTCTAATGATGGTTAATGCCAGGAAAGTAAAGACACTTTATGTAAATTGCATGAAGAAAAGCTTGAGAGAATAAATGAAAGCGTTAAATAAAGGCTTCGACAGGGAAGGGTAAATGAAAAGGCAATAAAGTGCTGGAATATAAAAGACTTTGATTAATTAAAATGGTGTTTCTCACATACATTCTCAACAATTCTTTCGCTCACACTGGGTACTTGAATCTAAATGAGTGACTTGTATATAATGATGAACACACGCGAAAACTACGTGAACAACTAGTATTTATACTAAACACATCTCAAGTAACCGTTGGGCAGTTACGCTGCTTCCAGATGACACCACTTGGCATGCTCACAGCATTCGACGCTCCTGATCTTGGCACGTTGCACTTGGTAACTGCTGGGAACCGTTTTCCCTCCAAACATTCGAATCTCAAATTGTTCCATTCTGAGCATCGAATACCTTTGTCGAGAAGCTCCTTCGACGTCGAAGGCAACAAGATTCCTACTTAAAGAAATCCTCTAAGTACCTTTCCACCTTCTGACGAGCATTCGACATGATCAGCTGGTCGAAACCATTCCTCATGATTAAAAGGTCTATATTAATAAAAAATAAAGGTGTCGAATTTAGGAGCCAACAAATTCCCCCCCAAGAATGCCTTATTTCAACGCTAAAAAGAAAAAGGCATTCTTTGAGATTCCACTCGACACCTGTCCTTCATTCTTAGCCACAGATTAACTTGTGCGCTTTTCGTCTTCTACCAACCAATTGACAATCCCAAAAAGCCATCATCCCAACTGTACCTAAGACGTCACTTTAGTAAGGCGTTTGGCGTGCCCAATGTCTTGTCACAGATTGTCATCATGACAATTGTTGTACCCCAAAATTTGCCCTCCCATAATCTTCAAAGTTTTGACAGGCATCATCTAGATTTGTTCAAAATCTCTCAAGGGTTGCACAGTCAACCATCCTCCTAAGCCAGTCAAATTAGGGTTTTGGTTCTTGCAAGGAAGTTGAGGTTTCCAAGGGCTCAATCAAGTCACATATGCTCATATACATTACCAAGCACCTACATGTCAAGTTTCAAGGCTCACAAGGTCAAGTTGCACAGTCAAAAGTCCCATTTGCTCAACAGTCAACTGTAGGGGCAAAATGGTCATTTGGCAGTCAAAAGTCAAAATTTTTGGTCAACATCTTATTTTGAAGCCACAATCATCATTTGATCAAGTCTTGATCATGATTTCACAAGAATGGCTCAAAAATCATCAAGGTGTCAAAAGTTTCTATTTTTGGACAACTGAAAAGTCAACTGTAACTTGACCAAGGCATAACTTTTTCATGGTTCATCAGAAAAATCCCATCCAATGCTCATCTTGAAGGGGAAGACATTTCCTACAACTCATCTTCACATTCCAAGTCCAAGAAATTCTCTCACAAAAAGTTATCAATTTCAACATTATAGGTCATTTTCAAAAGTCAACAAAAAGGGACTTTAAGTCAAAGACCATAACTTGATATTGGTAAATCAAAATGACATGGGACAAAAGACATTGGTTAGAGGACTTCAAGACCTTTCCAAAATGTCCAAGAACATGTTCATAGCCTCAAAATTGAGCAAGATATGCATTGGAAAAGTTGGGAAAGTTTTGTGAAATGGCCAAAGTCAATTATCCTTGAAACTTCATTTTTGACAAAAGGGGCCCACTTTTTCCACTTGATTCAGCTTGGCCATGCCTCCCACGTGTCCCACAATTTATTTCAAGATTTAAAATTAATTTTTTCATTTTTATTTAATTTTATTTGATTTAATTCATTTTAAATCTTTAAAATTCAAATAAAAATCCAAGAAATTAATGGAGGGATATATTTTGTGTTGATTAGCTTTGATACACCTTAAAACACATTCCAAATTCGTACATGGCCTATTATGGGCATAAAAATTCAAAATTTCACAAATATGGAAAATGGTTCAAAGTTGGTTATGGAGGAAATCTCAAACATGAATGCAAGGCTTCAGTGACCATAATATTGTTTGATACACATTACACACTATATATACAACCCTTCCCAACCTCATTCAAAAAAAATAGTGTGTGCAGAAACGACCAAGAGCAAAACCAAAAATTATTCAAAAAGTGAGAGTTCTAAAACATAGTTGCGAGCATCTTCAGATCAAAACAAGCACGTGGCTAAAGCAACCTTTGCCAAGTCCTGAGGCTCATACCGCGCTGTAAGTTCTTCCCAGGTCCCTTATAATTTCCATATTATTTTCTTCAACGTTTTCCTGTGCAGATTCCAATATGAGGTGCATCATAAGTCCCACTTCCCAGCGCTGCCATATGTCATCAACGCAGATCCAAAGGACAAAAAGTGTAGCACACCATGGTCTGGAGTCAAGCACGCTGCAGGCAACCATGAAAGTCAAACGTGGCTTAGATTTCAGCGGGCTTGGATTGCTTCAATAAACCTCCTATTTGGCCCACACCCCCCTTGGTTTTACTTCTTTTTATTTTTTGTTTTGTCATTTTCTCTTATTTTTAATTGCTAACCCTTTAATTATTTTTATTATTAACAATTAACTTAATTAGCACATTTTCATTAAAAAAAACCAAAAAATAGAATTAACATTATTATCATTATTATTATTTTATTTTGTAAATAAATATTAATCAAAATAGTTTCATTAGGCAATTGTAATTCCTTTTCTTAAATAATTAAAGTAACTTAGATTTAGGATTAACTTTTAATTTTGTTTCTTTCATTTTTATTTTATTTCATAAAAACATAAAAAAAAAACAAAAAAATATTTTCTTTTAATTAAAATAATCAATTAGTCATTAATTAGTTTTTAATTTCATTTAATTACCAAAAAGACCAAAAAAATCAATTTTCTTTTCTAAAAAGGGTCAACACCCTTAGAACATTCCGATTTAATTCGCGCACAGTTTATTATTATGTAATTGCTCCAGATATGTAATAGTAAATAGGACCTTTTTACTGTTTTTTTATTTTCCGCACTTATTTACTTAAAACGGGTCTTTGTAAAGATTTGGCGATGTATAGACCCGCGCCTTGTAATAGCGTAGGATTTACGTTTTCCGTACTTTAATTTCCGCACCCCTTAATTGCTAAATTTTGCATGAAAAAATGAATGGCCCAAATAAAATCAAAGCGTAGATCACCATAATGCATGACAAGATAAAACATAACTGAAAACAATACACAAATTCACACACCACTCTTAGGGTACGCCTCACTGTTGCCTTGCCCCTCGAAACGTGGTCGTCGAGTATAGGACGTTTTAGTAAGTCCTTATGTCCATGAACATGGCATAAGGGTAGCTTCTAAGGTGTCCTACTGTTGCTCTGGTGACCACACTGTCCCTACAAGCTCTAATTGTGGTCGTCGAGTACAGGACGTTTTAGTAAGTCCTTATGTCCATGAAATGATCCAGACGCCTCGGAAAGGTTGCCTCGGAATTAAAAAGGATCAATGGCATAAGGGTAGCTTCTGAGGTGTCCTATTGTTGCTCGGTGACCACAGTGTCCCTACAAGCTCGAATTGTAGTCGTCGAGTACAGGACGTTTTAGTAAGTCCTTATGTCCATGATATGATCCAGTCGCCTCGGAAAGGTTGCCTCGGAATTAAAAAGGATCAATGGCATAAGGGTAGCTTCTGAGGTGTCCTACTGTTGCTCGGTGACCACACTGTCCCTACAAACGAATTGACCCGAACACCTCCAACGGTGGTGCTACCTACCTCTCAATGGTGGGATGGCACTACCTTAAGGACATTTACACAGCCTAATTCCTTAGGGTAGGTAGATGACTCGTAGATACTTGCTCTATTTCAAAAAAACAAACAAAACTCTTTTCACACCGACACTTTTCAAAAAGCTTTCAAAACAATTTTTCAAACACTCTTGAGGACTGATACAAGAGTTATTCAGAAATCTTTAAACGAAACTTTTTTCAAACCCACTCACAATTGAAAAGCAAACATTTTGAAAACACAAATGAGCAAGTATCTAAGAGCCCATGGATAACCATGGATAGAAAGGGTGCTAACACCTTCCCTTTCTATAAATCTACCTCCCGAACCGAGAAACTATCTCATAAGGAATTTTGTTGTGCTTTTGTCCTTTCAATGTTGGAGAAAATAAAAGACGGTGGCGACTCTTGCTTCCGAGACATTTCGCGAACCAGCTTTAAACAGTCAGTTCCAGATCCACCGATCACAGAACTGGCGACTCTGCTGGGGACTATACTTAAAGTGAGGTGTACCTTAGGATAGTTCATAACTGTGTTTTCAATTGCTTTGAATTGTTTGCTTTATTATTGTGGGATTGTCTTGGGAGCTCTATAGATCCTAACCCGGATCTGGGGATACCTTCTTAGAAAGTAGCAACAAGGTTGTGAGGGAACTGTGCGGGGTATACCGACATGGTTGAAACAGTCTGCTACGTTGATGTGGCACTTTGGTGTGTACCGGTAACCCTTGAGTTCAGTCAAGGAGAGTACGGAGCCTCCATGTGGTGTCGTGAAGCATCAACTGACCTTAGGAACCTTAATTGAACCATCTTGGCCTCTTTAGGGTAGTGAGATAACTGACTTTAGTGCAGTCCGAGGTTGGTTGATACTCGATACTACACTCAATTGAGGGTTGCTTTCCTGGAATATTTCGGTCGCCAGTTCAGTGGCTAAATCGAAACGATGAACAATGAAAGCAATCCAGTGATATTGGGACCCTTAGAACCCGGTTACTTCTGATAGGACAGGTTGAGCCCACCAACTTCAAGAGGGTAATACCCAGACCCCATGCTGGCCTAAACTCTAAGGGCTTCTCTTGTGTGACTTGTGTGCCTTCTAACTTGACTACTTGCATGCTTGTTATCTGACACTTGAGTTTCTTGCAGGTTTTATTTACAGTCCTTAATTGGGACTCATAACAGGGTTTACCTACGTTACCCCATGCATAGCATAACATCATACTATTGCATACATCCCGCATAAGGACTAATCCGTTTCAAGGATCTCAAGGGTTTGTGATGCAGGTCATGATGAATCAACTATCCCAGCAAGGGGCAAAGAGGATTTATTTTCCTCTAGACAAAGTTGTCAGGGGCTATGACCCACTCGATATGGTGAGCTTTGACACTTGAAGAAGGACTCTCAACAACATGAAGTTCCTTCAATCAAGCTACTGGATCCCAAATGCTAACAATTTTCTTGTTTACCCCGCGAGGTCCTTGAAAACATTACATGCATATCATACATATCATTGCATTACAGGTACCCTTTTGACAGGTCACTTACCATCTCCGCTGTTTATTTCAGCAATGGCTTCCCAACAAGATAACCAGGGACCTCATGCTCAAGAGACCCAGTTCAGGGAAATCTTTTTAAGCCTATCCAAGGGGCAAGAAGAGTTGAGGACACTCCTTATGGGGAATTTGGCCAAGCAAAGTCCTGAAGATGACAAGGACGAACGGTTGAAGCGTCTGCAAGCTGAGGTAGATACGATGAAAACCCAGATGCTGGGACAAAGGGCTCTCATCCAAGGTTTAGCTCAGGAGCAAGGAGAGCTGAGGGCCATGATCAGTCAGCTTCATCAAGACATGAAGCAACCAGCCCAAGTCAGGGGCCAGGTCATTAATCAACTTCCAAGAAGTCAAAGGTTTGGGCCTCTCCAAGCTGCTACTACTTCACAGGTCCAACAACGACCTCGCCAAGAACGACGGACTGATCAGAGCAAGCCAGACAAGCCTAAAATGCAGTTCACCAAGCTCAACGTGTCACCGTCTCAAGCGTTACAACAATTGTTGAGGTTGAATCTGGTGACGTTAAGGGACCCTCCTAAGAATCTCAACACAGCCTCCCCAAAGTACAATCCTGAGGAAAGATGTGCATACCACTCTGACAGTCCAGGACATGACACCGACGATTGCTGGGCTCTGAAGAATAAGATCCAGGACCTGATTGAGGAAGGAGCTGTGGATTTCACCCAGATGGGCCAGGCTGAATGCTCCTGTCATCCCTACAAGATGCACCAGTTGAAGTAACAAGCCCTGAGACTAGAAGACTTTTGTTCATTAGAATTTTCCAAGTTGTAATTTTCTTATGTTCAAACATTTACTCATGTTAAACGTTGTTATTTCATTAATGCATCGCATATGTCTGTTTTGAAGCAATATATTCGCATTCACTATATGCAAATTATTTTCATATTTTTTCTGATGATCAACGCTCGATTAATAATTCTAAGCCTTTTGAGGGAGGATGACGAAAACGATACCGCAATCTACAGTATGCTTTTGAACAGACCCCGCTTATGAGGTACATGCATTGTTTCAATCCCTAAACACTGGAGTTATAAGGAAGATAATCCCTCGTCAACCCCTTTGAGCCAAAGAAGTAGGAGTTTTTTCTTTTCGAAAATTAAAACCCTTTATCATAACCTGGGGCAGGGTAGTTCTCTCAGTTGATCCAAGTGCATAACAAACGGCACCAAAGAGGTCCTTATAAAACAAAAGACGATGATGGTTCTGGATAATCATAGGGATAGGCAATCATTATATCTCAAAAATAAAAACCCAATAAGTCAAAACCTATGAAGGAGACTTACAAAACTGGGGCATCCCGCTGACTGTAATTCCAAAAAAAAAAAAAAAGAAACAGTTCAGACAAAAGATAGGGATAACGAAATCAAAAAGAAAGAGGTCCTACAAACCCTCAACAAAAATGAATGCCTCTTCAAAATAAACTGTCAATATCCGAACCATCATTGGAACGACAGGACAAAGACTCAAACAAAGTCTAACGCACGATCAACTGAGCTTAGGTTTGAAGAACGTCACGAAGAGTGGGTGGGTACAAATAATTTGAGCCTTTATCCTTTGTTTCTTAAACCATGAACCAGGCCACGTTATAACCCTTAAAAGTCCTAGCTGAAGCATGGGTTAGTTTGAAAGCATACTGTTACGAAAGGTATCCTGACTCCTTAAGGCCTACGGTAAATACGGAGTTGACATCACGTTTTACAAACATTCACTTGTTTTATGAAAAAAGAATGCATTTTCAAAATCTTCAAGACAGACATAAGCTTTGCATTCTTGATATAATACTGTTTACGTATGACTATTTGTTCGAACAGCAGAGAAATTCGCACGATGAATACCTAGTGAACAAAAGCACTTCCAATCAAAGGGCAGACGTGATTATTGTCCATCATCTGGGGCAATTAAATCAAGATTCGGAGAATCTCTCAAAGGCCGAACAGCCTGGGGCAAATCTCCGCCTGAGTCACTTGGGGCATTCCAACAACGAATCTTGTCTGATCAAACATCTTCTGGTGGCATGGCAAAACACTTCTAACAGGGGCAACTCCCTACATTCTGAGAGCATGGACATAGTCGAAAAAATACTACGCAAAATCAAAGACCCGCTAGGTTGACACACCTAGGCAAAAATAAGGGCTTCCCGACGAACCAAAAGGGTTCGGGCAAAAATAAGGGATGAAATGAAAAAAAATCTGTACACCCGGCAAGTCGAAAACCTGAAAAGGCGGCTTGGGCAAAAATGGGTATCCCGGTGGACTGAAAACCCGAAAGGGCGGTCCAGGCAAAAATTAGGGATCAAAGCATACGACTATGTCCTGGCACCTCGTCACCTATCTACCAGAAGATTTGTCAATTACCCCCACAGGTGCCTTCTCCAACTGAAACTGGGGCAATAATGAGTCGTCTAAGCGATCTAATTGCTCTGTCCACCAAGGTACCAAGGTCGGTTCAGCTGAAGAACAACCAAGATGCCTTAATTCCCCAGAGAGTGAGCCAGCAAGTCAACATACTCTCCCCAAGCAGAATTAGCCTACTCAGTCAGCCTTATGGACGTTGGATTCTCCCCAGCGGATCTCAACATTCCTCAGCAGAGTCTACAAACACCCTCAACAAGCATCCCCGGCAGTCTTGATCTAAGATTGTTCCTCGGCAGAATCTAGACATCCAGCGGAGCCCTTCCCAGTACAGTCCAAAGTCTCCCCAGGAGAGTTAAATCATCTCCCCAGTAGGAAGCTTATCCCCAGTAGATTCTGGAAGCTTATCCTTTGCAGAGCATATCTCTCCCCGTCTTTATTCAGAAGGTTATTCCTCGCCAGAGCTTATAACTGGGTTATCCTCAGCTAATTGCCACGGAAAGATCGTCCTCGGCGAAGTATTCCTATCCCCAGCGGAATTCCTCAAACCTCCCAAACGTAACTCAACAATGGTATCCCCAACGGAGTTCTCATACAACATCTCAGCAAAGTACCTCTCTTCCCACAGAGTATTTTCGCCAGCAAGATCGCTAGAGTAATTTTCCCCGCAGAGTAATCTATTCGCCAAGTTTATTCCCCAATGGAGTTATCTTCTCCTACCGGTATTCTTGCAACATCAGCCCAGGATAAGCTCCCGGCATTCGTCAAGGATTTATTTTCCTAGACAAAAATACATTCGCAAACATCATATTTTCATACATGATATAAACATCACATTCTACAATCCCATTGGTTATAAACGTCATGACACCGCGCATTCCATGCACCATGACATTACATACAACTAATGTTTTGCCTTTTTTCAGGAAAGGTCAATACAAAGATGATTACTATCAACTATCGCAATCCCAGATTCGATTTCTGTATCTAGCAAGGGAATGTCTGTGAGCGATTGATTGTGGATTCGATACCTGCATCCGGCCAGGGCATGTCTACGTTAAAAAGATTAAAGAGATAGCTTGGAAATGCTCCAGATATGGATGCTGTTCTTTTGCTTATTCAAAATTCCTTTCTAGATATGGTTTAGATGTGACCCAGGCATGGCGACGTTCTGATAATTATTCCAGATTTCTTCTCAGATATAACTTAGAGATGCTCCGGGCATGGAGGCTGTTCTGTTGTTTATTCAGAGATCACCTTTCTAGATATAGTTCAGATGTGACCCAGGCATGGCGACGTTCTGATACTTATTCCAGATTTCTTCTCAGATATAACTTAGAGATGCTCCGAGCACGGAGGCTGTTCTGTTGTTTATTCAGAGATCACCTTTCTAGATATGGTTCAGATGTGACCCAGGCATGGCGACGTTCTGATACTTATTCCAGATTTCTTCTCAGATATAACTTAGAGATGCTCCGGGCACGGAGGCTGTTCTGTTGTTTATTCAGAGATCACCTTTCTAGATATGGTTCAGATGTGACCCAGGCATGGCGACGTTCTGATACTTATTCCAGATTTCTTCTCAGATATAACTTAGAGATGCTCCGGGAACGGAGGCTGTTCTGTTGTTTATTCAGAGATCACCTTTCTAGATATGGTTCAGATGTGACCCAGGCATGGCGACGTTCTGATACTTATTCCAGATTTCTTATCAGATATAACTTAGAGATGCTCTGGGCACGGAGGCTGTTCTGTTGTTTATTCAGAGATCACCTTTCTAGATATGGTTCAGATGTGACCCAGGCATGGCGACGTTCTGATACTTATTCCAGATTTCTTCTCAGATATAACTTAGAGATGCTCCGGGCACGGAGGCTGTTCTGTTGTTTATTCAGAGATCACCTTTCTAGATATGGTTCAGATGTGACCCAGGCATGGCGACGTTCTGATACTTATTCCAGATTTCTTCTCAGATATAACTTAGAGATGCTCCAGGCACGGAGGCTATTCTGTTGTTTATTCAGAGATCACCTTTCTAGATATGGTTCAGATGTGACCCAGGCATGGCGACGTTCTGATACTTATTCCAGATTTCCTCTAAGAGATAGCTTGAAAATGCTCCAGATATGGATGCTGTTCTTTTGCTTATTCAAGACTCCTTCTAGAGATGGTTCAGGTGTGACCCAGGCATGGCGACGTTCTGATACTTATTCCAGATTTCCTCTCAGAGATAGCTTGGAAATGCTCCAGATATGGATGCTGTTCTTTTGCTTATTCAAGACTCCTTCTAGAGATGGTTCAGATGTGACCCAGGCATGGCGACGTTCTGATACTTATTCCAGATTTCCTCTCAGAGATAGCTTGGAAATGCTCCAGATATGGATGCTGTTCTTTTGCTTATTCAAGACTCCTTCTAGATATGGTTCAGATGTGACCCAGACATGGCGACGTTCTGATACTTATTCCATATTTCTTCTCAGATATAACTTAGAGATGCTCCGAGCACGGAGGCTGTTCTGTTGTTTATTCAGAGATCACCTTTCTAGATATGGTTCAGATGTGACCCAGGCATGGCGACGTTCTGATACTTATTCCATATTTCTTTTCAGATATAACTTAGAGATGCTCTGGGCACGGAGGCTATTCTGTTGTTTATTCAGAGATCACCTTTCTAGATATGGTTCAGATGTGACCCAGGCATGGCGATGTTCTGATACTTATTCCAGATTTCCTCTCAGAGATAGCTTGGAAATGCTCCAGATATGGATGTTGTTCTTTTGCTTATTCAAGACTCCTTCTAGAGATGGTTCAGATGTGACCCAGGCATGGCGACGTTCTGATACTTATTGCAGATTTCCTCTCAGAGATAGCTTGGAAATGCTCCAGATATGGATGTTGTTCTTTTGCTTATTCAAGACTCCTTCTAGATATGGTTCAGATGTGACCCAGGCATGGCGACGTTCTGATACTTATTCCAGATTTCTTCTCAGATATAACTTAGAGATGCTCCGAGCACGAAGGTTGTTCTGTTGTTTATTCAGAGATCACCTTTCTAGATATGGTTCAGATGTGACCCAGGCATGGCGACGTTCTGATACTTATTCCAGATTTCTTCTCAGATATAACTTAGAGATGCTCCGGGCACGGAGGCTGTTCTGTTGTTTATTCAGAGATCACCTTTCTAGATATGGTTCAGATGTGACCCAGGCATGGCGACGTTCTGATACTTATTCCAGATTTCCTCTCAGAGATAGCTTGGAAATGCTCCAGATATGGATGCTGTTCTTTTGCTTATTCAAGACTCCTTCTAGAGATGGTTCAGATGTGACCCAGGCATGGCGAAGTTCTGATACTTATTCCAGATTTCCTCTCAGAGATAGCTTGGAAATGCTCCAGATATGGATGTTGTATTTTTGCTTATTCAAGACTCCTTCTAGATATGGTTCAGATGTGACCCAGGCATGGCGATGTTCTGATACTTATTCCATATTTCCTCTCAGAGATAGCTTGGAAATGCTCCAGATATAGATGTTGTTCTTTTGCTTATTCAAGACTCCTTCTAGATATGATTCAGATGTGACCCAGGCATGGCGACGTTCTGACACTCATTCCAGATTTCCTTTCAGATATAGCCTAGAGATGCTCCAGATCCGGATGCCGTTCTATTTCTTATTCAGATTCAAACTTCTAAAAAACAACTTAGAGATGCTCCATCCCAGATGCTATTCTATTGTTCAGTCCAGATACGATCCAGATTCGGATGACATTCTGTTACTCATGTAGTATGGATATACCCCAGACACGGCGATCATTCTACCATTTATTCAGACGTCAGCAATCAGGCACAAACTAGATATGCTCCAGACACGGAAGCTATTCTATTTCTTATTCAGATTCACCTATCCACCATCTTTCCAAATGGCATCTATAAGCCCATTATCGACAAGGTTCTGTCACACTTCCAGATGGCATCTATAAGCCCATCCACCTATCAACAATCTCCAAATGGCATCTGTAAGCCCATTCCCTCCATCACACTGCTGATACTCTACTATGTGAGTGCAAATTTCTGGGCACTCTAGTGTTCAATCATCTTCCACCTTCGGATCACGAAAGGCACACAAGCCAATCTACATCCTCAGGTCTAAGAAGATTGAACAGGGGCAACTGTTGTACCCCAAAATTTTCCCTCCCATAATCTTCAAAGTTTTGACAGGCATCATCTAGATTTGTTCAAAATCTCTCAAGGGTTGCACAGTCAACCATCCTCCTAAGCCAGTCAAATTAGGGTTTTGGTTCTTGCAAGGAAGTTGAGGTTTCCAAGGGCTCAATCAAGTCACATATGCTCATATACATTACCAAGCACCTACATGTCAAGTTTCAAGGCTCACAAGGTCAAGTTGCACAGTCAAAAGTCCCATTTGCTCAACAGTCAACTATAGGGGCAAAATGGTCATTTGGCAGTCAAAAGTCAAAATTTTTGGTCAACATCTTATTTTGAAGCCACAATCAACATTTGATCAAGTCTTGATCATGATTTCACAAGAATGGCTCAAAAATCATCAAGGTGCCAAAAGTTTCTATTTTTGGACAGCTGAAAAGTCAACTGTAACTTGACCAAGGCATAACTTTTTCATGGTTCATCAGAAAAATCCCATACAATGCTCATCTTGAAGGGGAAGACATTTCCTACAACTCATCTTCACATTCCAAGTCCAAGAAATGCTCTCACAAAAAGTTATCAATTTCAACATTATAGGTCATTTTCAAAAGTCAACAAAAAGGGACTTTAAGTCAAAGACCATAACTTGATATTGGTAAATCAAAATGACATGGGACAAAAGACATTGGTTAGAGGACTTCAAGACCTTTCCAAAATGTCCAAGAACATGTTCATAGCCTCAAAATTGAGCAAGATATGCATTGGAGAAGTTGGGAAAGTTTTGTGAAATGGCCAAAGTCAATTATCCTTGAAACTTCATTTTTGACAAAAGGGGCCCACTTTTTCCACTTGATTCAGCTTGGCCATGCCTCCCACGTGTCCCACAATTTATTTCAAGATTTAAAATTAATTTTTTCATTTTTATTTAATTTTATTTGATTTAATTCATTTTAAATCTTTAAAATTCAAATAAAAATCCAAGAAATTAATGGAGGTATATATTTTGTGTTGATTAGCTTTGATACACCTTAAAACACATTCCAAATTCGTACATGGCCTATTATGGGCATAAAAAATCAAAATTTCACAAATATGGAAAATGGTTCAAAGTTGGTTATGGAGGAAATCTCAAACATGAATGCAAGGCTTCAGTGACCATAATATTGTTTGATACACATTACACACTATATATACAAGCCTTCCCAACCTCATTCAAAAAAAATAGTGTGTGCAGAAACGACCAAGAGCAAAACCAAAAATTATTCAAAAAGTGAGAGTTCTAAAACATAGTTGCGAGCATCTTCAGATCAAAACAAGCACGTGGCTAAAGCAACCTTTGCCAATTCCTGAGGCTCATACCGCGCTGTAAGTTCTTCCCAGGTCCCTTATAATTTCCATATTATTTTCTTCAACGTTTTCCTGTGCAGGTTCCAATATGAGGTGCATCATAAGTCCCACTTCCCAGCGCTGCCATATGTCATCAACGCAGATCCAAAGGACAAAAAGTGTAGCACACCATGGTCTGGAGTCAAGCACGCTGCAGGCAACCATGAAAGTCAAACGTGGCTTAGATTTCAGCGGGCTTGGATTGCTTCAATAAACCTCCTATTTGGCCCACACCCCCCTTGGTTTTACTTCTTTTTATTTTTTGTTTTGTCATTTTCTCTTATTTTTAATTGCTAACCCTTTAATTATTTTTATTATTAACAATTAAATTAATTAGCACATTTTCATAAAAAAAAAACCAAAAAATAGAATTAACATTATTATCATTATTATTATTTTATTTTGTAAATAAATATTAACCAAAATAGTTTAATTAGGCAATTGTAATTCCTTTTCTTAAATAATTAAAGTAACTTAGATTTAGGATTAACTTTTAATTTTGTTTCTTTCATTTTTATTTTATTTCATAAAAACATAAAAAAAACAAAAAAATATTTTCTTTTAATTAAAATAATCAATTAGTCATTAATTAGTTTTTAATTTCATTTAATTACCAAAAAGACCAAAAAAATCAATTTTCTTTTCTAAAAAGGGTCAACACCCTTAGAACATTCCGATTTAATTCGCGCACAGTTTATTATTATGTAATTGCTCCGGATATGTAATAGTAAATAGGACCTTTTTACTGTTTTTTTTATTTTCCGCACTTATTTACTTAAAACGGGTCTTTGTAAAGATTTGGCGATGTATAGACCCGCGCCTTGTAATAGCGTAGGATTTACGTTTTCCGTACTTTAATTTCCGCACCCCTTAATTGCTAAATTTTGCATGAAAAAATGAATGGCCCAAATAAAATCAAAGCGTAGATCACCATAATGCATGACAAGATAAAACATAACTGAAAACAATACACAAATTCACACACCACTCTTAGGGTACGCCTCACTGTTGCCTTGCCCCTCGAAACGTGGTCGTCGAGTATAGGACATTTTAGTAAGTCCTTATGTCCATGAACATGGCATAAGGGTAGCTTCTAAGGTGTCCTAGTGTTGCTCTGGTGACCACACTGTCCCTACAAGCTCGAATTGTGGTCGTCGAGTACAGGACATTTTAGTAAGTCCTTATGTCCATGATATGATCCAGTCACCTCGGAAAGGTTGCCTCGGAATTAAAAAGGATCAATGGCATAAGGGTAGCTTCTGAGGTGTCCTACTGTTGCTCGGTGACCACACTGTCCCTACAAGCTCGAATTGTGGTCGTCGAGTACAGGACGTTTTAGTAAGTCCTTATGTCCATGATATGATCCAGTCGCCTCGGAAAGGTTGTCTCGGAATTAAAAAGGATCAATGGCATAAGGGTAGCTTCTGAGGTGTCCTACTGTTACTCGGTGACCACACTGTCCCTACAAACGAATTGACCCGAACACCTCCAACGGTGGTGCTACCTACCTCTCAATGGTGGGATGGCACTACCTTAAGGACATTTACACAACCTAATTCCTTAGGGTAGGTAGATGACTCGTAGATACTTGCTCTATTTCAAAAAAACAAACAAAACTCTTTTCACACCGACACTTTTCAAAAAGCTTTCAAAACAATTTTTCAAACACTCTTGAGGACTGATACAAGAGTTATTCAGAAATCTTTAAACGAAACTTTTTTCAAACCCACTCACAATTGAAAAGCAAACATTTTGAAAACACAAATGAGCAAGTATCTAAGAGTCCATGGATAACCATGGATAGAAAGGGTGATAACACCTTCCCTTTCTATAAATCTACCTCCCGAACCGAGAACTAATCTCAATAAGGAATTTTTCTGTGCTTTTGTCCTTTCCATTTGGAGAAAATAAAAGACGGTGGCGACTCTTGCTTACCGCGACATTTCGCAAACCAGCGTTAAACAGTCAGTTCCGGATCCACCGATCACAACAATTTCCCAAAATCGAGGGTGCACGCTGCACCATTTCCTTTCTGCAGAACGGCTATGTCAGCGAAGGAGCGCCACGTGCCCCACTATCGTCTGAAACATTAAATGACCTCGAGTTTCGTGATTTTCCAATCACTATAAATAGCGCTAGGTGCCCCGTGTGGGACTTTTTCACGCCATTCTGCATCCAAGCCTTATTATTGAACAAAAACCTCTGCAAACACTTTGTTCTTCATCAACCTTCATCTTAACCCAAAAATGGCTTCAGGTTCTTCTAATGCTCCCAGTTCTAACATTCCTTCTAAAACTGCCCAACCAAAAATCTTCTCAACTGTTCCAACAGTTAACTCCAAAGGCATGCGAAGGGTTCCTGAACCCCTGGGAACTGCTGAGCGTGAAGCTTATTCTTCTCAACTGTTGATTCCGGTTGGATACTCCAACCAGGTTTTCGCCATGTCTGGCCCTTTATCTACATGCATTGCTGACTCCACGAAGATTAAGAACTTCTTCCCGGTGCTTGAGTCACTCAAACCTGTTGGGTGCTCCAAAAAGGCTGCAGATGACAATGAAGATCCTGCCAAAGAAAAGATAGATCTTCGCTTCTTCAACAGATGTGTTAGGGCTTTTAGGTCTAGCCCTAACATTACACCAGACTACAGCGCTTGGCTAGACAAGATGGAAAAAAGCCAGGCTTCGATTTGGAAGAACTTGGGGATTTATGACCTAGTCATGCTGTCGAAGACTGGTCTTAACTACTCCCCTGAAATGCTGGTAGCCTCTTTGCTATTATGGGACTATACTCACTTCACCTTCCACCTGCCTTGTGGAATGATAACACCCATTCTCTTCGACGTGGCTGCCATCACCGGTCTTCGACCAACTGGGGATTACTTCGACCCAGAGGAAATGTCTGAAGACCAGATTGGGTTTTCAGCTACCAAACCCACGTACACCACCTACATCAACCACTATCATGATAGGTCGACAGCTAATGTGACGGACGTGGAGCACATTGCGTTTCTAGCCCTTTGGCTGTCACGCTTCGTGTTCTGCACGAAGTCTCTACATGTGACGAAGAAAATGGTCACCCTTGCTACCCAGCTTCACCACGGTCAAAACATCTGTTTGGCAGAATTAATCCTGGCGAACCTGTATGAGTCGATAAGCAGTGGAGCAACTCTGTTAAAGGTCATCGAAAATAGAGCCAGTTTGTTGCTTGCAGGACCCTTCTGGCTACTACAACTGTGGCTAAATGCCACTTTTGAGTCTTTCTTACCTCAGAAAACTCAGATAAACGAACAAGCTCCTGAGATAGCCAAAAGGCGTATCAAAGGCACCAGACTGGCTTTACTGACTCCCACTGAGGATGGGCTGGAACTCCAACAGACCTTTGCAAACTTCGTCTTGATGTTTGCAAGAAGAAAAGAATTCACCTCGACCATGGCTCCTTTCGCCCGTCGAAAGTTTGGTCCAGAATGGTTCACCAGGCCCCATCCCAAGTCATCAGGTGACCCTCATCTCGAAGAACACACAATATTGTGGGAAGCATTTCTAACTCCCAGAATAATGCCACTGCGCTTTAAGAGTTCCAAGAATCACCTGAGCTTGATCGCTTATCAGCCAAATTTGGTCTCTCGACAGTTTGGCATCATCCAATCACTTCCTTCTCCCATTTTTCCTAGGGAGAAATCAATGTTGTATTTTTGCAATGACTACACTGAGGATGCTGCCACCAAGCACATTGGCAGGTATGCTGGTCGAACAGTACTCTCACTGTTCGACTATCAACTCAACTTCCTCTGTTCACCATCTTTTGAAGACTGGTGGAAGAGTTATTATGCTGAAGAGTTCTTCGATGAAAAAGATTTTGTGGACGAACTCCAGAAGTCCTTCGTTCTGGTCCTTGACAAAATAAAGAAATGTACGTTCACTCTCCAAATTATATTTGTCTTTCCATTTCGACTTATAACTTGTTAATTATAACTTGTGAACGCGTCTTCTTTCAGTTATTCGAAAGCCTGCAGCAAAGAAAACCACATAAAGTCAACAGGGAGGAGGTCCATCTACAAAACCTCCAGCACCGGTAACCAGACTTTTATTATTCCCTTCTGGTTTTAACATCCTGATTTTCGATGCGGCGCTCTAAATCAAACTCCATTTGGTTTTCAGGAACCTGTACCTAAGAAACGACCTGCACTAACGGTCGAATATGGGAGTGACGATGAGGATGAATCTCCCCCCGCTCCTCTTAAACGGAGAAAACTGAAGAAAGATGCCCCTGCTCCTGAGCCTCGACCCATGATCAGAATAAAGGTTGCAGGGAGAAGACCCAGGCCACCTCCCGTGATTATCGAAGAGCCCACGAAGGAGGAGCTGAACGTCTTGCTCAATAAACCCGTCGAAAGTGATAATTCCAGCCCTGGGGATAAAATTCCTCTACAGGTAGTTTCTCTGACCATTTTTAACTTAGGTGTCGATGCTCACGTTCGATTGTGTATCTTTCTAAATCAGAAGATTCTTCCTCTTCTATTTTCAAGAGACCACCGAAAGTTCAGCACCAAAAACTTCAGAGACACAAGACTCTGCTGAACATAGTAGGCAACAAGAGGAGGAATTGGCGAACGATGAAGCCATTGCCGAAGCAGAGGAACAACAACCAAAGGAAACTCAAGTGGTCGATCTGACAGAGGAGCAACATGACGAAGGGGATCATGTTGATGCTGGCACTACTGAGCTACAGGTCGAAGAGAGTCATGTCGATGCAAGCGCTGCTCAACAACTTCAACCCCAAGCCAACGCTGCTGTAAGGGCTACCACCTCGACAAAGCCCAAGTCTAAAGAAGACTTGGCCCTTTTGAAGCAAACTGATCCTATTGGCTACCTGAATGCCATCATTGAGAGTAGGGGAAGTTCATCTGACCTTAGTCATGATGCTTCTACTGCATTGGGGAAGTCCACTTCGACTTCTCCTCTTGATGAGGCTTTGATGAAGGTCAAGGCTCAGTTCTTCAAAAAGGATCTGATGAAGGCTTTGGAGGGGGATCCTACTGCTCCGTCTTGTCTGGGAGCTGTTTTGAATGCAGTCGATTTGCTTGCTGTGTCTCCAGAGGTTTCCAGCTTTATCTTGGAGTTATACTCCATTGTTGACCAAGTCTCTGTGGACTATCGACGTCAGAGGGGCTTCAACAGCCAGCTCAAAGCGCTACATGGCAAGAGTTCTTCTGCCTGGACTGAGGTAGCTGAAACGACTTCTCGAATTGCAGAGTTGTCGAAGCAGAAGGCATCCAAGCAAGAAGAAATTGACGCCATAGATCGAGACAATGCCTCTATAAAGGTGCATATCGAAGAGCTGGAGGCCAAGATAAATGCTAACACCAAGCGCAAAGAGGAGCTCCTCTCGACTGTTTCGGACACAGAGAGCCAAGCTGAAGTTACACGAGGCCTAGAGTTCGCTGAGAAGGCCCAAGCCTTCGATGACCAGATTGCCAAACTTTCTCAGGCGACTGCCTTGTGTAACAAAAGGCTGGAGTTGCAGCAGGCCAAGTACCTTCGACTTAGAGATTCTATCCCTTTCTAATTTGCTCAGCCATTTATTAACCATGTATTGTAATATTTGTTTGACAATGTAACCATTTTGGCTAATTCTTATATAATTTTCCATTTTGGCTCTTTATGGTTAATTTGGTCACTAATTGCTATTTATTTTGATCTCTTGGAGCATAGGTTTATATTTTTTCAAATATTTGCCGTTTACTCTCAAGAGTCTTTTATCTTCACCTAACTCTTCGACTTCATAAGCTCCACCAGAAAAAATTTGGATAATTCTGAACGGTCCTTCCCATTTGGGTGACCATTTTCCCATGCTTCGATCCCTTCGATCCATGGGGAGAATTACCTTCCAAACTAATTCTCCAGGCGAGAATGCCTTAGGTTTTACTTTTTTGTTGTAAGAGTCTTCCACTCTCTTCTTTTGAATCCTTAGTAGGTCGAGAGCGCGTAGTCTTTCTTCGTCTAAATCTACTAGTTCGTCCAACATCATATCCCAATAAACCTCAGAGGGGATATCATGATGTCTCTGAACCCTTGCTGATTAAAGACAAATTTCCGCTGGCAGCACTGCGTCATGACCGAAAGTTAGCCGATATGGTGTTGTACCTATGGCTTATTTTGGGGACGTTCGACAAGCCCACAAGATCTGGTCTAACGTCTTATGCCAATTTTTTGGCTTCTTTCCTACATGATTTTTTATCAGGCCAATCACTATTTTATTCGCTGCTTCAACTTGACCATTTGCCTGTGCATAATAAGGTGTTGATGTTAGGAGTCTAAAGCCTGTTTCTTGAGCAAATTCCTGCATCTTTCGACCGGTGAACACTGATCCTTGATCAGTCGTTATAGTTTCAGGGATTCCAAATCTAAAGATAATGTTCTTTTGAATAAATTCAATGACATTTTCTTGGTTTGCATTGACTAAAGGAATAGCTTCGATCCACTTAGTGAAATAATCAATGCCTACCAATATATACTTCTGGCTCTTTGATGATGCTGGTCGAATCTCTCCAATAAGGTCCAACGCCCATCCTCTAAAGGGCCGTGGTTTCACTATTGAGTGAAGTTCGCTTGCTGGTACATGTTGGATGCCCGTATGGACTTGACATTCCTGGAAACCCTTCGCGAACTCAACACAATCTTTCAAGATGGTGGGCCAGTATAGTCCTTGTCGAAACAACAACCATTTCATCTTATGGCCTACTTGGTGAGCCCCACATGCTCCAGCGTGCGTAGTCGAAAGGGCTATGTATTCTTCAGTTTCACTTAAGCACTTTAGCAGTACCCCTTCAGGCGTTTTTTTAAATAACTCATTACCCATGAGTACGTAACTCAACGCCCTATATTTTATTTTCCGTTCTGTCAAAGCTGCTGGATTTTGTAGATAATCTACAATGGGTTTCCTCCAATCTTGCTCTGACAAATTGTCTATGAACGATATTTCAAAGTTCCTTTGATCAGCATACCCTAGTCTTGTTGATTTCAAATCTGTTGGTGACAGACTAGTTGCTTTTATTTTTTCTCGGACTTCGATTGCTCTTTGTAATCTCGTTTTTGAAATTTTGTACCCAGATGCAATTTGTGCCAAATCATTGGCTATTTGATTTTCCAATCTGGGTATGTGTCGAATGTTGACCATTTCGAATTTTTTCAATAAACGGTTTGCTATCACAAAGTACATAATAAGATTTTCTCTTATGCACTTATATTCTTTTGTGACTTGCTTAATGACTAACTCCGAGTCTCCCATTATTTCGACTCGAGTTGCCCCCAATTCCAACAATATCTCAAGGCCAGTAATTAGAGCTTCGTACTCAGCCTCATTGTTCGAACAAGTACCTGATATCTTGTACTTGAATGTTGTTGGAATTTTTTCTGGAGAAATAATCAAGACCCCTACTCCTGTTCCATCTTTATGGCTGGAACCATCGAAGTAGAATTTCCAAGGCTCTATCTCCACATAATTTATATTCTCAACCTGAATTGAGTGGTCGACTATAAAGTCTGCCACCACTTGCCCTTTCACTGCCCTAAGAGGCATAAAGGTCAATGAGTACTAAGTTAACGCTAGCGCCCACTTGCCAATTCGGCTGTGCAGGATGGGTTTCGACAACATATACTTGAAAACATCAAAATGAGACGAAACATACACATCAACTGGTTTTATATATTGTTTGAGCTTTGTACAGGAGAAATAAAGACATAGACATAATTTTTCAACTTCGCTATATCTAGTTTCTGCATCGTTCAAAACTCTACTAAGATAGTAAATGGGTCTTTCGACTCCATTTTCATCTTCCTGGGCTAACATGCTTCCCAAATTTTTGTCGGATGCAGCTATGTACAATCTCATACTCCTGTTGCTGCAAGGAGGCACCAAAATAGGTGGCTTAGTGAGATACCCTTTGATTTTGTCGAAGGCTTCTTGTTGCTCTTGCCCCCATTCGAATCTTTCTGTATTCAATCGAAGTAAGGGTGAGAAGGCTTGAGCTTTTCCACTTAGGTTAGATATGAATCTCCTTAAGAAATTTATCTTGCCTAGCAGAGATTGCAGTTCCTTTTTGTTCGCTGGCGCTTTTGCTTCCAGGATTGCCTTCGTCTTGTTCTGGTTGATTTCTATTCCTTTCTTGTGGACAACGAAGCCCAAGAAATCTCCAGCTTTTACACAGAACGCACACTTCAAAGGGTTCATTTTCAGACCATGTTTTCTCATTCTTTCAAATGATTGTCGAAGGTGGTCTATATGGTTCTTCCTGGAAACAGATTTCACAACAATATCATCAATATATACTTGCATAAAAGTTTTAATAAAATCATGGAAGATAGAGTTCATCGCTCGCTGATATGTTGCCCCAGCGTTCTTTAGGCCAAAAGGCATCACTACCCACTCGTAAGTGCCTAAAGCCCCGGGGCATCGAAAAGCTGTTTTCGACATATCTTCTTCGGCAATGAATATTTGATTATATCCTGAATAACCATCGAGCATACTCAGGTACTCATGGCCAGCGGCAGAATCGACTAGCATTTTCGCCACAGGCATAGGATATTCATCTTTGGGTGTAGCAGCATTCAAATCTCTGAAATCTATGCATACCCTCAATGTACCGTTTTTCTTAATCACTGGAACAATGTTTGCAATCTATTCGACATACCCCGTAGCTCGTATGAATTTGCACTTCAGTAGTCTTTCGACTTCTGTTTTGATTTTCGACAGTATTTCTGGAGCGAAGCGTCTTGGACTTTGCTTGACTGGCTTCTTTCCAGGTTTGATTGGCAACTGAAGTTCTACCAATCCTCTGTCGAGACCAGGCATCTCCTCGTAATCCCATGCAAAGCAGTCCTTGAACTCCTTTAACAAATGGATCACTTCCAACCTGAGTTCTGGGTCTATTTTTGCGCTAATGTAAGTTGGCTTTTTCTCTAACCCTTCGCCCAAGTTGATTTCTTCTAAAGGATCCTGCGCTAACATTTTGATGTTGTTCGCTAAGGGGTCCTTTTCGAATCCCAAAGGCTCATCGTCGTAGATGGCGTCGAGCCTTTGTTCCTACATTTCTTCTGGCATGATATCAGGAGGTTCTAGGTCGAAATCCTTTCCAGGACCTGCAGAAGGTAACTCTTGATCATTGGCCTGTGTGGCCATATATTTTACTTCGGCTTCAAGAGCCGTTATCATCCTTGTTTCGGCTACATAAGCTGAAATTCGCTACAGTGATTGTGACTCAGTCATTGTCACTGAATTCGCTTCCCCAACCAGTTGGCTGGATGTCAGTTAGCCCACTGAAATCAATGTGGGACAAGTCTTCTCTGTCCCATTGAAAACCATGCTCAGGGTGCAGGTATAAGGAATAAAAAGCATTTGGCGCTGGCGCCAAGTCGAAGTCAGGTGCTGGGCATGGCCCAATGTGAGCCAAATTTTTGTCGAAGTCTGCTCTCCCTAGGTGATTCACTTCGCCCAAGTAATAGCTCTGATCCGCTTCTATATTTTCGACCATTCCATCAGGACGCCATAGTATCAATCTTTGGTGCATTGATGATGGTACAGCTCCAACACCATGTATCCATTCTCGGCCCAACAAAAGATTATAATTTGGTTTGGCCGATATGACCATAAACATAGTTGGTCGAAGGATGGATCCCACCTTGATGTCCAGTTGGATCACACCCATAGTGGTCCCTATTCCGCCTTCATAATTCGACAGGACCATATTGTGAGGCTTGATTTTTTCATCGCTCTTGCCTATTTTTCTCAGCATAAAGTGAGGGATGATGTTGATGGTTGCCCCACAGTCCACCAAGATCTTATTTACTGTGGTTTCTTCGAGTTTTGCCCTTATAAATAAAGGCTTGAGGTGATTTTTCATCGCCTCTGTAGGAGGTTCGAAGAAACCATTTTGCTCTTCGGTGGCGCCATTATCCATGACGAAGTAGCATACTGGCCTATGCCTGGCCATTTCTTGTTCGACTTCCCAATTGTTCGATTCGACTTCCACCTGGCGGTTGAACTCCCTTGGCAAAACTGAGACTATGTTCACCATGATATCTAGGGTGTCATCAGACTCAAAGCCATCTTCGTCATCAACTTCGCCCTGGTTAGGCCAGACTAGTCTATTGGTCACTGGTTGTCTTTCCAGAGGCTTTCTCTGCTTTCTCTGAGGGACATTTGAACTTGATTCTGGCTTTGGTTCATTAGTAGCTTCCCTCTCAGCCTTTCGCCGCCTCTGGTATCTTCTCCATTGGGATCGAGACATGGGATTCTTTCCCTTGTAGTTACTTGATACCTGGGTCACTTTAGGGGTTACAACCTGTGGTTCTTTCTTATCTGTCAAAGATGAACCTCTTGGCACTTCGAAGGAGTTCCATCTTTCCTCGCTCGGTCTCTTTCGACCTGATGTTTTATACCACGTATCAACTGGCACATTGGTTAGAGGCCTGAAAGTCAGTGGCCTCTTCTCTTGATTTGAACCCTTTTGGTAGGTTCTTCTGGGGTCATGTCGAGTATCAACACCTTCCCTTCTTCTGTTCGCTGCTCTTACACCTTGGATGTGTTCAGCAGCTTTTTTGTCGAAAATCGAGCTGCATCGGGGACACAACATCACTTCTGACTTCTTCTTCTGGCATCTTTGCAGGAAATCTGCCAGATTTTCATTTTCCCGAGGGAAAGCCGTTTTGTTGGCTTGTTCTTGCCTAATGGCCTCCTCTGATGCTTTTGGTTCAGAGATTTCGACCATGTTGACATTCATGGTGTCTTTGGTGGCAAGAGTCATATGCTTCATCTGAGCCTCCAGGTCCTTTGTCTGGCCTTGGACTGCAGCCAAGTAGGAACTGGGTTTTGCTCCATATTTTGGGGCTCCAACTGTCTCCAGCTTTGGGCTTTCAACAACTTTTTGGACAGCTTCAATTGTTTTTCTAGAAAGACTCCCAGAAAAACTGCCAAAGATTGGCATGTTGACATGATCCTTGGTGACTTCGACCATAGTTATTCCTGGCCTCTTCGCCTGACTTCTGGATGCCTCGATCACATTCACCTCTGAAGGTTCAGCATAATGGGCTTCGGCCTGCAAAGGGTTGGAGTCCACAGTCATGGGGGTCTTATCAGCAAATTTCAGCCTCCCTTCTTCGATAGCATCTTGCACGAGATTCCTGAAAAGAAAACATTGAGATGTTTTATGGTCCAAAAAATTATGGTATTTACAAAAGCCTCTTTTCTTTCTTTGATCAAGAGGAGGCACTTTTACCCCTGGGGGCACTATCATTTGGCCATCTTTTACAAGTAAGTCAAAAATTTCATCACATTTTGTAATATCAAAACTGTAAGTCTTTTTGGGGAACCTATCGTTGGCCCTTTCAGGACCAGTGGGGTTTTTTCCACTTGAAGGGACTAGCAGTTTGCAAGAGTATGGTGACCCTTGTTTTAGCTCCGCTAAATCGACCTCGCTTTCTTCGACGGTTATAGTTTCGTCGAAGGTTTCTGGATCTTCATCGTCCATTTCGACATATGCTATCCTTTCTCTTTTATGAGTTTTTGTCGCCTTGGCTTTTTCAGCTTTAAGGCGTTCTACCTGTCGAACCCTATCGGCCAATTGGGCCATGTCTCTCAGGTATTGAGTGTCTAATTTCTTCCTAATGGAATAATCTAAGCCTCCTACGGCTATTTCGACTAACTCATGTTCTGGCACTTGCGTAAAGCATCTTGCTTTGAGCAACCTAAACCTATTTAGATATTCGTCTATAGGTTCAGTGAATCGTCTCTTTACACTGGCCAATTCTTTCAGGCTTATCTTGGTTTGTCCCATGTAGAATTGCTCATGGAACAATCTCTCCAACTGGGTCCAATGGTGGATCGAATTAGGGGGAAGAGTTGTGAACCAAGTAAACGCGTTCTTTGTTAGGGAATTTGGGAAATACTTGATCCTCAGGTTTTTGTTGTTTGAAATGTCTCCTGCTTCAATCAAGTATCTCGCCACATGTTCGACAGTAGATTCTGTCGTGTCCCCTAAAAATTTAGTGAACTTAGGGACTTTACATCTAGGAGGTAAGTCTGTTTGTAGCACATATTCTGACAGTGGGGATGTAAAGTTGGGCCTACGAAAGCCCGTATTCATCCCATTTTGCGTCATGATTCTTTTGATCATGGCCGTCAGGTTATTTTCCAAACCCATATTCTGGTATTGGATGTGCTGAACTATTTCGTCAGCATTTTGGTTTCTGTTGACTATCCTTACTTCCGGGGCTATGACCCTAGGTTCTTCGACTCCGGGTTGTTCCAATCGCGTCCTAAGGTTTTCTTCGACAGGCTGCTGGACTTGGTTAATAGTGGTTTCTTCCTCTAGAAGTATACCTTGGTTTCCCCTTATTTGCGCCCTTTGGGGCTGTCGAATAGGTTGGGGTACCCCAAAGAAATCAGCCAGACGCGCCATTTACGCTGTCATCTGCTGATTCGACTGGGTGGTATTTTGTATTAGAGGATTCAGCACCGTACTTAAAGTTTGTGCCAACATTTGAACCATATCGTGGTTGCTTTCGTCCATTTGCTGCCTCAAGACTGCTGTCGAGGCATTCGTAAGGCCATGCGCTACTTGGGACGTTCCTCCTAAGAGTTGGGTCCTACTTCTGTTCGTCATACCAACTCCAGAACCTTGGAGTGGCGAAGAGGCACTCACTAAAGGGTCTGACAAAGTGGACGCAGCGTTCGTCAGGCTAGCCAATTCAGAAGTTGGCATGCCATAGAGTGGTTCTCGATTTGGACCGCCTGTCGAAAATCCTGGGGGAACATAAGGCCTAGTTCCTGGGTTTCCCCATGGTGGGGGAGTTCCCAAAGGCATTCTGGGGCCAGTGAACGGAGGTAATGGCCCCGTTTGTGTGACCGTTACTGCTGGTGTTGAACCAGCGGTTAGCGCTTCACTTACGGTTGGGATAACCGTTGTTCCCACATTTGTTTGTGGGATTTCGCTATTGTTTGGCGGATTCGCCATCGCTTCTCTTCTTCTCGTAGTATTGGTATCGTTAGTGTATATTCTACCACTTCTCAATAACATGCAATACTTCTCGAAAAAGATGATATTCTATATAAATACGGTTAACCTTAAAAATCAACACAAGGTCCCACCGGGTGTGCCAATTTGTTTACCGTGGAAATTGGTAAACAACCGCTGATCCTCCAAAAGGTTACATATTTGGTGACTCGCAGGTTCGATCAGATTGATCCTAAGACATGGTTGATTTTTTGGGGTTTGACTAAGTCTAATGATGGTTAATGCCAGGAAAGTAAAGACACTTTATGTAAATTGCATGAAGAAAAGCTTGAGAGAATAAATGAAAGCGTTAAATAAAGGCTTCGACAGGGAAGGGTAAATGAAAAGGCAATAAAGTGCTGGAATATAAAAGACTTTGATTAATTAAAATGGTGTTTCACACATACATTCTCAACAATTCTTTCGCTCACACTGGGTACTTGAATCTAAATGAGTGACTTGTATATAATGATGAACACACGCGAAAACTACGTGAACAACTAGTATTTATACTAAACACATCTCAAGTAACCGTTGGGCAGTTACGCTGCTTCGAGATGACACCACTTGGCATGCTCACAGCATTCGACGCTCCTGATCTTGGCACGTTGCACTTGGTAACTGCTGGGAACCGTTTTCCCTCCAAACATTCGAATCACAAACCGTTCCATTCTGAGCATCGAATACCTTTGTCGAGAAGCTCCTTCGACGTCGAAGGCAACAAGATTCATACTTAAAGAAATCCTCTAAGTACCTTGCCACCTTCTGAAGAGAATTCGACATGATCAGCTGGTCGAAACCATTCCTCATGATTAAAAGGTCTATATTAATAAAAAATAAAGGTGTCGAATTTAGGAGCCAACACCAGCTCACCTGCCACGTCACAAAAATAAACGGACGTTGGAGGCCAATTGATGGAATGGACTTTTTTTAATCTTTTAGAAACTTAAGGGACCAATTTGGCACGAAAAAAAGATAAAGGGCCAAAGTGAACCATGACCTATAGTTAACTGATCAAAATGAGTATTTTGCCTTATTAATATTTATAATCATGTTAACCTTTTAAAATTATTATGATTTTAATTTTATCAACTACAACATGAATCTCTTTGGTAACATGAATCTCTTGATGTTTTAAAAATGTGTATGATAGATTAATTGGAACACATCTAAACATCATTGGAAAAACAAAAGATGCTAAGAATTCTTGTATAAATATCGTGGTGATGGGTATATGACAAGAGTTAGCCCTAAAAGAATCATGAAAAAGAACATATTTCCCACATTAGTCACATTCTGTTTAGAAAAGAAAAAAATTGGGAGTTTTTTCATGGTATCAAAGTTCCCCTAAGGGTACTCATCAAATGTTAAAGGGAAATAACTTAATTGTTCATCTAGTCAAGTAAATCGGATTTTATGGTCCAGTTTATTTAAGGTAGATGTATCCAATATAGCGATACATCACATAAGAAGTTGTTGTGTTTTGTTCAAACTATTTGTCAGAAACAAACTCTATAGTAATTCCAAAGTCTTGTTATGATGGATGATATAAAGGTATATGTACCTAAGGTTTAAATGTTAAGTCAATGACTTGGAATGCAATTATTGAAGCATGTTCCTATATATTGAATATTGTTGATGAATTTCAACTTTACTTACACTACTACAAACAATACATTTTATGACAATGATTTATTATAAAAAAACATATATTCAATCGGTTTTAGTTCAAAATGAATGGGTAAACTAATTCAGGGCACATGCTTCAAATCCCAACAGCTTTAGTTTATATTTCTATTTCATTAAGAGTGGAGCTTCCTGCCTAATTTATTTTTAACACTACTACAAATAACACATCTTACATCGGTCACAAAATGGCTTTTACCTCAGTTACACATGCAAGGTAACAAAGTGTGACATGATAACTTTCCACTTTACCCATCGGATTTTTTAAAATCGAGGTTAGAAAGTAAATGATCATTAGTTCGATCTATATCAACAACATATTACTATTTTCCAAAAAAAAAAATTGTGCGTGCCATATACCTCTCGGTTTTATTTAAAAATCGAGGCAAGGTATGTTCATATGATTGGTGAGATCTGAAGCCCTATGAAAATAGGCATTGGTTGAGCTTATATGTCAGTTTATTTAACTTTTAAAAATGTTAGGTTTTCTTGTTTTATCAAAAAGTCCTGAGATAGAGTCCATACTAATTTATGATGTTTACATTTTTGAAATCCTTGTGAAAATATGAGTAACTTTGATGTTTACACTTTTGCATTTTGTTGAGAAATGAGAAAGTTGTCATTTTTGGAAACTTGAAGTTGATGTTAGTTGCATACCAGAAAAAACATTTTTCGAAAGGGAAATTGATTTCCTGAAACAAGATAATCGATTTCCATAACTAATTTTTTCCTTCCAATGCCTTTGTTAGTACATATTTCAAAGGGGAAATTGATTTCTCCATTTAGGGTAATCGATTTCTTGAATTTTTTTTTGAATTTTTTTTCTCTATTTATCACTTGTATGGCCAACATTTTTCCTCAACTTTCTATTTGATTTTCAATGTTCAAATCATTTTGGCTTGATTTTTTTGCATGTTTCTTCATTTGTGTCTTTATTTTGTCAATCCATGAAAAATTACCAAAAAATATTTATTTTACTTATTATTATTTATTTTAAAAAAAAATACTTTTAAAGTATTTTCCTTAAGTGTTTGAGATGTTTCTTTGAATGTTTCTTTGACCTAATTGTTGTTATGTGTTTGTTTGCATATATTTCTTAAAGCTTGCATGTTTATTTTCCTTGATGTTAATTTAAATGTTCATTCATGTTTATACTTCATTTATATTAATACTTGTGCTAAATCCAAGAAAAAGAGATAGTTTTGTTGACTTTATAGTCATGTGCATGTGCATTGTCCTATGTTTACCCTTGCGTGTTATACTTGTAATTGGTATTTACCCTTTGTGTTTAAAACCCTAATATTATTTTCAAACTTTCACCACTTTCATATAAAAAACCTTAACTTTGTATCATTGCATTTTCAAACTTTCTTTTTAAATAAATGTTTCAATACACTTAAGCATATCAAAACCCTCTTAAAAGACTAAAAGTGATTCAATATCACTCAAATATTATTACCACTTGGCTTTTCAATTTAAAACCTTTTCTTAAAGAGATTAGATATAAATCCTCTTTATAGTTGGGATATGATTCTCATATCCCATAGTAATGATTGAAGTAAATGTTGATTCTTTCCACATAAGGAAATTAGTGGAAACCTGTTGATCTTATATTCAAGTTAGTAGTCCTTCCTTTATGATGATTCAAGATCCATCTTCTCATACTCGTGGTGGTATTAGTTGACTATTCTCCTTAAGATGATAAAATATCTTCTCCCCTAAAATCAATCACAACAAACCCTTTTTTTATTTGTACCAGGAATTATGAGGTTTTAATCCTTCATTGTTACGTAGGTATAAGACTTTGTCTTTCCAAACAAAAATATAATAAAAAAATTTATTTTCCTATCACCACAATCCTTTTAGAAAGCAAACAATTTTAACCAAAAAAACAGATATTATAAAAGGTTTCTGTAGAGTACTACAAATACATAGAGTTCTAATACCTCCCCTTTGTATAAACTAACCACTGTACCTTTGATCTCTTCTTTATGCTTTGCTTTTAGTCTTTACTTCTTGCATTGCATGTTCAAACAATAGGATTTCAATCTTTTCCTTTTCCTTGAAAACAATAAAGTTCGGTGGTGACTTCTTAAGTCTTTGTGAGTCAAGTTTCTCAATAGCTAGGTCTTCCCGATTTTTCACCACAATAGCGGTGAAACCAATAACAAACCCCTACAACATAGTAGTGTCATACATCAAGAACTAAAATAAAATAGATTGAACTAGGTTAAAAGAAAAGAAAAACAAAGAAAAGCAAAACATTTCAAATGGCAGCAATTGTATTTCCTGCTGCATCAAGAGCACCAATTCTCTAACGAATTATGTGACTTATTCCAGCCATCTCAACAATACCTCCAGCATCACTGATTGAACTGTATGCGTCGACGACTAATATGGTTACTATGGTACTCAACATTCCAAGTGCAACAACAACAACACCATACATGACAAAAATACTGAAACTAACAAAAATCCTAATTGCAATGGAAAAAATTGGAATGATAATAGACTTGTATCCCAAGGCAAGACCAAAGAAAATATTACTCTCCAAAATTGAAGATGGTGAAGATAGATGGTAGTGTTATCCAACTAAAACAATTGCAATTCCAACAATAATCAGTTTTGTTGAAATAACTATGTGATTTTTCAATGCTGGCTCAATTTCCTTTCCAAGTTTGATCTCAAAAAAGTAAGTTGTAAATAAGGGGGTGAGCAAACAAACAAGGAGGCCCACAAAATTGATGATGAGAGGGAAAAACATGGCAGTGAACTCATGATCTCTCCCAAAAGAAGAGATGGAAGCAACAACCAGGGAATCACAAGATGCCTCTGCATATGAACCAAATAGATCGAATTCCATACCCTAAGGATGCAAATTAAATTTAATTATAGATAAAAATTTCAAATTTATAGTAAATAACAATGAGGGAGCAGCAAATCCAAACAACACACATCTTTGGAGATTGCTCAAACAACTACAGTATATCAACAAACAAGTATATAAGCAATTCCATATTTTATGCAAAAACTAACATGCCATTACAACACTATAACTTTATCAAATATTATATGAATTAGGTCTCATGTATGATTTCAAATGATACCCAAGATTTTATGTTAAGAAAACATTATTGGCAATAACAATGCTAAAAGTGTGCCTATTTTCATAAGCCACCATATGGAAAACAAAACTGAATCAAGATGAAACAATTATGAGCTTACTGGAAACTTGATAAGGTTATATTGAATTGGGTGGTCTGTTATCCAAGTTCGAGAAAAGCTCCATCCTACATAACTTCTCTTTTGGTGCCAAGTTAGGATTTTCACCTAAAGTACTGCTACGCCCCCCAAAATGACAGTGTCTCAAGATTATACTACCTATGTTCCTTTATATAAGAAACAATTCACTTTTTAGGTTCATTAAATAATTAATGTATCTAGTTAACATATATATCAGATATATTGATTATTCAATGAACTTAAAAAAAAAGTGAATTGTCTCTTATATAAAGGAACGGAGGTAGTACATAATATAAGGATTGAAACCATGAATAAGTAATAGAGTTTATATTGTTCTACAAATCAAAAAGCGTCCAAAGAAAACAACTAAATCAAATGAATTTGCATAATATAGAACAAAAGAATATTAATGGAGAATATAGAAGAACATTGTTAAAAATCACCATGATACAAGTAACTAAGAACACGTCTTACTTACATAGATGTAGAAAAACAACAACAACCACAACAACAACAACAATAATTTGAGTGAAAGGAGGAAACTTGCTTGCTACGGTGGTTCTGGAAGAGGTTGATGCACGAGCCATCGATGATGGTGAAGGAAACCACATTGGAACAATTGGAAGACATACAAAGCGATTGGACTTATTCGAAGCCAGTGGTGTTCCTCGACATTCTTTGGAACTTGTCGTTCATTATTATGACTGCTATTGTGTTGATTTTGAGTCGGAGTGAATCTCCTTGTATGCCTCAGATGCATGGATGCTCACCGCTACGTAGGGTTCATAGTCCATAGAAAGATTTCACGAGAATAGAAGCACCAGATCCAATGGAAAAACAATATATATATATATATATATATATATATATATATATATATATATATATATATATATATATATATATATATATATATATATATATATATATATGTGTGTGTGTGTGTGTGTGTGTGTGTGATATTTTAAATTTATTAATACTATTTTTCCATTAGAAAGAGTAAACAAAGGAAAAGCTTTACCCCTAGCTTTCAATCGCAATTCACCTCTCGGTTGTTCGAAATTGCTCTCAATAATAATTCATCCTCTCTCTCTCAGTTGCAATTCATCCTTATATCTCTTGGTTCTTTGAAATCAGTCTCAATCGTTCTCAAACTTCACTCTTGGTCTCAATCAAAATTGTTTTTCCATTGGATCTGGTGCTTCTATTCTCGTGAAATCTTTCTATGGACTATGAGAGAGAGGATGAATTATTATTGAGAGCAATTTCGAACAACCGAGAGGTGAATTGCGATTGAAAGCTAGGGGTAAAGCTTTTCCTTTGTTTACTCTTTCTAATGGAAAAATAGTATTAATAAATTTAAAATATCACACACACACACACACACACACACACACACACACACACACACACACACACACACACACACACACACACACACACACACACACACACACACACACACACACACACACACACACACACACACACACACACACACACACACACACACACACACACACACATATATATATAATTAAATTATATTTTCGTTCGTTAGCGAGTTTTTAATTTTTGTCCCTGAAATTTTTTTTGTCCAAGTCCCCATATGTCCAATTCTTGTTGGACATACCAATGACGTTTAGCTCACAGTCCTGAAGCCTTTCCACCAAGCCACTTGTTTTGGTTGTTATATATCTATAATTCATTTGTATATATTACATAATGAGCTAATTTTTTTTTAAATAGATTTTATTTTGTTTTGAGTTTTTGTATTAATTTTTGTTTTGTTCTAATAAATAATAATATACATTAATACATAACTGCAAATATTTTACTAAATATTTCATATTATTTCCACTATTTAATGTTTCAAATATTTAATATTTACTAGTCTTCAATTTAAAAGATGAAATATTTAATAAATTTAAATAAGTAATTCAAATATTTAATATTTTAGACATAATAAAAAATATACATAATAAATTTTAATTACATATTAATTAAACTTTTTAGTATTATGAAAAAAATGAAATATTTAATAAATAATTAAAATATTTAATAAAATAATTATTTAATATTTAAAGTATTAATATTTGAAATATTAATAGTTTATATATTAAATAGTTGAAATATTTAATAAATTAAATAGTTAATATATTAATATTTGAAACCCAAAATTAGGGAACTAAGCCAAAAAATATAGTATCTGAACCTCATCATTAGGGACTTAAACCAATATATATATATATATATATATATATATATATATATATATATATATATATATATATATATATATATATATATATATATATATATATATATATATATATATATATATATATATATATATATATATATATATATATATATATATATATATATATATATATATATATATATATATATATATATATATATATATATATACTAAAACAAAAAATATGCCAACTAACAAAGAGGATAACAAAAAACACGCTAATAATTTATTTATGAAAAATTTAAAATATTTATTAAATAGGTTAACAAATATTTCAACTATTATTAAATTTGTTAAATATGTAATATTTTAACTATTAATTATTTCAATTATTATATATTAAATAATTATTTCACATGGATCGTACATAATTCAGAATTTTTTTTTGGAATAACTATGTATTAAAAAAAACATAAATAACCATGTTTCGAAAAAAATTACGCAAATAACCATGTTTCAGAAAACTCCTCAAGGGAGGAGCCATCCCACTTGGCGCCTACACCTAATTTTTAAGGGGAGGCGCCATCTCACTTGGAGCCTAGGTGTTAAAGGCTTGCCATAAGCCAAGTGAGATGGCGCCTTAGTGCAATTGGAAGACAAATTTTCGCATTTTTTATTTTAAATGCGGTGCGTTACGTATTCGATATAGGATCAACAAAATTGAATTTTTATTTACAAAATATGATTACACACATAACTATTACATAAAAAAATACAGATTAATCAGTGGTCCCCCGGAACTCGGTAATGATCCCTGGTTCCGCATCCATGTCCTCGCCTTTCCCGTGCTGGGTTTTGTCGCGTTTCCTGCTGTGGCTAGGTCGATGGCCCAGGGAAGTCATTGTGTTCTGGATCTATGAAATCAGTCAGATCTCCATATCTAGAAGATCAGCTTTGGTACAGTCGGTTACCCATACCCTCAAAGTTTGGTCGTGTTGGTGGTGGGTGGGGTTCCATGGTTGGTTTGTAGCATTGGTCGTTTGAGTACAGGGGGTAGAAAGGAAATGGATCTTGGAGTGTTTGGTATTGAGGATGTTGGGTGCTTTGGTGATGTTGTGGTTGATGGTAAGTTGGGTCGGTTGGCTCATAATCTTTGGACAATCCCAGATCAGGGCTAAGGTTGGATGTTGAGGGGCCCATATTGGGATATGCAGAAGACTGCAATTGTGTGTGGGGTATGCGGGTGTGTTGGTATTGTGATTGAACTTATGGTTGGGTGTGAGGCATATGAGGGTATTGGTACTGAGGTGGTGATTGTGGTTGGTTGTGGGGCATGTGGGTGTAATTGTATTATGGTGGTGACTGTGGTTGGGTGTTTGTGGTTCTGTTTCTTCGGGAGGGTGATGGTGGGAGGTTGACGTGTATTGGGTTTGTTTTTGGGGAAATGAGGGTTGTGCCCATTGTGTTCGCTGGTCAACCAAATACCTTGGATGAGACACATTCATTTCAGGGATACTAACCGATCTGTACCAAGATAAATATCGATCCGTGTGTCGCATATTACCATGGTTGAGGAAAACTGGGAATTGCAAGACATGTCGGCGACGCCTCTACCACATCTTACACCATTCTGGAGCAAAGTCTTTCCAGTTTATAAGACTTCATTGGGTGTCGACCCTTTTGAGATGCCACGGGGACAAACAAGTCGGATCGCTGGGTATCTCTTGATGCATTCCAAACTGCATCTTTACACGGTCGCTGTGGTGCATCTCCACAACATTGAACTGTATGATTGCAGTCTTTGTGCTCCAAATTGCTGCATCCTCGGGGTTTGGTTCATGGTCCAAACCCAAATATGGTCTCCAGACAAACTGTAGATAAAATTAAATCAGGTTAATGAAAATGTAATATATAAATAATTTAAAAGTAGAAAAGTTGAAAGGTACGAAGTACATCATCTGGGCCAAGGTGATCCAATAGATTGCGGTATAGTGCGACATTGAATCTTGGATTCTTGCCGTAATCCATACCCCTCACGCAATACCTAAAGGAATTGAAAAAATTTTATTTTTATCATATATTTGGTGAAGAGATGAATAGTAATAAATGATATAACTTGATGACTTACTTTGTTATGTATGGGAAAATGAATGTGTTGTTGTTGACGGGGTTTAGGGACTCCATCCTCCACCAACCCCGGGCTTGAAGTAAAAAAGCGCAGCCATAAAATGTACATTTTTCCTTGATTGCATTTTTACACAAGGAATTGTATAGATGAGCTAAAACAACAGAACCCCAACTATACTTTCTAGTTTTTTCGAAGTCTCTAAGTAAATTTAAATACATAAAATTTACACTATTTCCCATACTTTCGGGAAATAAAAAAGGTTCCAAATAGTATCATTATATAATTTCTAAATTTTATTACCTTAGCTAGCTCAGAGAAATTTTCGTTCAATTCCAGAGTCGCATAATGATTTTTTAGCTCAGTAAGTAGTATACCTTGACCTCTCGCACCATCACCTTCAACCATATCCCTGCCCAACAATTCTTCACACAGAGAATTGGGTTGTTTGACCGACCCGTTAACCGCCTTACTGTCGACAGGAAGACCCAATAACATGTACACGTCCTCTAGTGTGACGGTACATTCACCTATTGGTAGATGAAATGTATGGGTCTCTGGTCTCCATCTTTCCAACATTGCAAGTATGAACTTTGAATCAATTGTGCAGTTGGAGATCTTTATAACGTTTCCAAAACCTGCATAATCGAGATAGGGTACGATCAATGGGTCTGGAGCAAGGTAGTTGTGTGACCGGATTCTGAATATTTTAGTATCCTAAGTTAATAATGTAAAAGGTGTAAGAGTAGGTAAGTAAGATGAATAAAGCATTACTAGAAGTATGAAAACTATATAAGTATAAAAGAAACTTACAAATGCTGCAATGTTGTCCCTTGTGCCTCTGTGAGAATTGCCTATTGTGAGAAGAGCCATGGTTGAAAATGACTGAGATTATGAAAGAGTTTGAAATTGTAAGAGATTATGAAAGAGTTTGTAGCAGAGAGTGAGACGATTGTGGATGCGAGAGAAGTATGTAATGCTCTGTATTTATAGGAAAAATTTTATCATAGAGTAAGTGAGGTGGTGGGTGGGTGCATGCATGCATGATAAGTGTCACTCTTGCAGTGTAGGTGCAGGCTATGTGGCAGCGTTAGAGAAGACATCTCTGCATGCATGTAACACGGTTGTACGTGAAGGGAGGCGCCATTAGACTTAGCGAAAGAGTACAAAAATGAAAGGTGTCGCCATCCCTGTTGGCGAATAAGAGGTGGCATGGGTTGCAGTGTAGGCGCAAGCTAGGTGACAACCTTGGAGAAGGACTCTCTGAATGCATGTAATACTATTGGACGTGATGGGAGGCACCTTAGAGGTTGCAGTGTAGGTGCAGTGTATGCGTAGGCTTGGTGACAGCCTTGGAGAAGGCATCTCTGCATGCATGTAACACGATTGGACGTGAAGGGAGGCGCCATTGGACTTGGAGAAAGAGTACAAAAATGAAAGGTGTCGCCATCCCTGTTGGCGAATAAGAGGTGGCATGGGTTGTAGTGTAGGCGCAGGCTAGGTGACAGTCTTGAAGAAGGCATCTCTGAATGCATGTAACACTAGTAGACATGATGGGAGACACCTTAGATGTTGCAGTGTAGGTGCAGTGTAGGCGCAGGCTTGGTTCCAGCCTTCGAGAAGGCATCTCTGCATGCATGTAACACGATTGGACGTGAAGGGAGGCACCATTGGACTTGGCGAAAGAGTACAAAAATGAAAGGTGTCGCCGTCCCTGTTGGCGAATAAGAGGTGGCATGAGTTGCAGTGTAGGCGCAGGCTAGGTGACAACCTTGGAGAAGGCATCTTTGAATGCATGTAAAACTATTGGATATGATGGGAGGCGCCTTAGAGGTTGCAGTGTAGGTGCAGTGTAGGCGCAGACTTGGTGACAACCTTGGAGAAGGCATCTCTGCATGCATGGAACACAATTGGACATGAAGGGAGGCGCCATTGGACTTGGCGAAAGAGAACAAAAATGAAAGGTGTCACCATCCTTGTTGGCGAATAAGAGGTGGCATGGGTTGGAGTGTAGGCGCAGGCTAGGTGACAGCCATGGAGAAGGCATCTCTGCATGCATGTAACACGATTAGACATGAAGGGAGGCGCCATTGGACTTGGCGAAAGAGTACAAAAATGAAAGGTGTCTCCATCCCTGTTAGAGAATAAGAGGTGGCATGGGTTGCAGTGTAGGCGCAGGCTAGGTGATAGCCTTGGAGAAGGCATCACTGAATGCATGTAACACTATTGGACATGATGGGAGGCGCCTTAGAGGTTGCAGTGTAGGTGCAGTGTTGGCGCAGACTTGGTGACAGCCTTGGAGAAGACATCTCTGCATGCATGTAACACGATTGGACGTGAAGGGAGGCGCCATTGGACTTGGAGAAAGAGTACAAAAATGAAAGGTGTCGCCATCCCTGTTGGCGAATAAGAGGTGGCATGGGTTGTAGTGTAGACGCAGGCTAGGTGACAGCCTTGGAGAAGGCATCTCTGAATGCATGTAACACTATTGGACGTGATGGGAGGCGCCTTAGAGGTTGCAGTGTAGGTGCAGTGTAGGCGCAGGCTTGGTGACAGCCTTGGAGAAGGCATCTCTGCATGCATGTAACACTATTGGACATGATGGGAGGCGCCTTAGAAGGCATCTCAAATTCAGTACAACCTATTTAATCTTACATCTATCAAAACACTCATAAACTTAATCTTTCAAAACACTCATACACTTAATCTTTCAAACACTAGAACATTCAAAAATTCCAGCAATTAACTCATAAACTTCAAACCTTCAAACCTTCAAAACTTCAAAACTTCAAACAGTCATACACAATGGCCTCTGCACCCGAATATGTGATCAGTACACATTTCAACGGTGAGACATACATTTGTCCCACCTCTGGGTTTTTATTTAGAGACACTGAGAACATCCGATTTTGTTTAAACAGGAAAGCCAATTTCTTGTACTTCAAAAAATGATTTGAGGCCAAACTTGGACGAGGCCCCGTGACACAAATATTTTATCAGAATCCGTTTTTTTTGTAACAACCAAATAATATTTTATACGGTTGAGGTTCAAGATGACGAGGACCTTTAGAATATGTTTTCCAGTAATGAGTATTCTGGGTACGACTCTATTGAGTTGTACATTATGTTGCGAGAGCCTCAGCTGTCACAAGTGGTTGATCCTTTGGAGACCGAACAAGCAGAAGTAGATGTTGTTGATGATGAAGAAGAAGATGACGAGTTGGAGTTTGACGAAATGGTCAATGATGATTCCGAAGACGATGGGATACCTGGTATTCCTTCAAACGAGATCTACACACACCTCCGCACATGACAAACTTCAACATGGGCGGAGATGAACCATCTTCTGATTTTTTTTGTCAATCCGTATATGCAGTCGGATGAAAATTTAAAAGAGAAAGACAAATTTCGTAACAGAGAAGAATGTATCAGAGCCATCAAAAAATTTCACATGCTCAACTCGGTCGATTTTAAGGTGGACCGTGTAAATCCAGAAAGGTACAAGATCAAGTGTGTCCACCCTGATTGTATGTTCAAGCTCACTACATCATACAGATTAAGAGGTGATTGTTGGGTCATAGGTTCCATGTCTACCCACACTTGTGTTAGTTCTACTCAATTACAGGATCATCGGAAGCTTAATTATGATCTCATTTGTCAAGAAATCCTACCACTCGTCAGCAACGATCCATCATTGAAGGTGAAAACCATAATCTCCCATATCACTACGGTATTTAACTATACTCCGTCTTACCTAAAGGCGTGGTTAGCAAAGGCCAAAGCGATTGAAAAGGTATATGGAAACTGGGAGGAGTCATACCAAGAACTTCCTCGCTACCTGAATGCACTCCAGACTTATTCTCCGGGTACTATTTACATTCTGGAAACAGTGCCAGCATACGCCCCAGATGGTAGTCAACTCAACGAAAATGGAATATTCAGTCGAGTATTTTGGGCTTTTCAACCTTGCATCACAGGGTTTGCATCATGCAAACCAATTATACAAATTGATAGGACTTGGTTGTATGGGAAATACAAAGGCACGCTACTGATGGCAATTGCACATGATGGCAACAACAACATTTTCCCAATTGCCTTTGCCCTAGTCGAGGGGGAGACTGGTGGTGCTTGGAGATTTTCTCTCAAAAATATCCGAACACACGTGGCTCCTCAACCAGATCTCTGTTTGATCTCTGATAGACATGCATCCATTGAAAGTGCATACAATAATCTTGCAAACGGTTGGTATGAACCTCCTTCTACGCATGTCTATTGCGTTAGACATATCGTCCAAAATTTCACGAGGGAGATCAAAGAGAAAACTCTTAGGAAAGCGGTTATGAATGCGGGATATGCATTGACATAATCTACATTCAAATATTATCGCAACAAGATCCGTTTGTCAAATCCGGAAGCCGATATGTGGATCGATAATATTTCGGTAGAAAAATGGACTAGGTCATACGACAATGGACAAAGATGGGGTCACTTGACAACAAATCTAATTGAATCGATGAATGGGGGTATTCAAAGGCATACGAAACCTCCCAGTCACTGCTTTGGTTAAATCAACATATTTTAGGATGACTTCGTTGTTTGCCAAAAGAGGTGAAATATGGAATGATGTGTTGCAATCTGGACAACTATGGAGTGAAAGCTGCATGAAGTACATTAAGGAAGAAAGTGCCAAAGCCAACACCCATCTGGTTATACGGTTTGACTGACACAGCCACAACTTCATTGTTAAAAAGACAATCGACCACAACGAGGGCCTGCCAAGACAAGAATATAGGGTTGTACTACCTTCTCGTTGGTGCGATTGTGGCAAGTTTCAAGCCTTTCGTATGCCTTGCTCTCATGTCATTGCCGCGTGTGCCTATACTCATCAAGACGCGCTACAACTTTTGTCTCCCATTTATAAATCTGAAATGTTGCTCAACGTTTACAACAACAGCTTCCCTTTGGTAGCAAAACTAAATTATTGGCCTGCATACGACAACGAAATAGTATGGCACAATGACCAAATGCGAAGGAATAAAAAGGGTCGTCTAAAAAGTAAGCGTATCACAACTGAAATGGACTCCCTTGACAAGCTGAAAAGAAAGTGTGGTTTATGTCATCAGGTCGGACACAATCGCAAAAATTATCTGAATCGGGTTACTGCCTCAACCACATAAAAATTGTATTACAAAAAATCTTTCCTTTATTATGTTGTAAACATTAGGGTTTTTCGTTAACAATATTTGTTACAATAAACATTGCGCGAACAAGAAATAAAACACGATAAACCGTCTACGAAATTACAACCGTTAAAACAATTTCATTTGACCCATGCATCATCAATATTACGTCGCTGTCTGTTTTGACTTCCTCCAACCAAAAATTGGATCTTCCTGTCGCAAGTGAGGTTTCTGTTCATCTTCGCTGGATCCTTCTAATTTGTTCCCCCTCCACGATATCTTCCTCTAGCCATCACATCAACTCCCTCTTCAGACGCTCCATGGAGTGAATGTGCCAGAATTTCATTTTCATCGGAGATTTTGTGGCGGAGAAAATAACGTAACCATCTCTGGTAAAAATCATGGGCGATGTCATGACGCAAATAACAGAGAAAAAAATAAGAGAACAGTGCGAGAAAGTGTGAGGAATGACGGAGAAACAGACGAATTATTTATAAAAACAATATTTTACCTTAGGAGTAAAGTGAGATGGCGCCTCCTCTCACTTTTAAAGTGCATGCGCCATCTCACATGGCTAAAAGAGAGAGGAGGCGCCAAGTGGGATGGCGCCTAGAGCAAGAATGGGAGTGGAGGCGCCAAGTGAAATGGCTTCTCCTTTGAGGAGTTTTCTGAAACATGATTATTTATGTAATTTTTTCCGAAATATGGTTATTTGCGAAAAAAAATTTTTAATACATGATTATTCCAAAAAAAAAAATCTAAAATTCACATGGATCTTTAAATAATATTCTTCGGGGCTCATTATAAATTTTCTATAAATGACTTCGTTATTTACTTTACTTTCAGGACAAAAAATGATGAAAAATAATCGATTGACATCCATGTGTAAAAATCCCATTAGGAGCACAAGGACATACATATTTGCACTATGATTAGATTCCTCACATCATTCACAGTTACGGGAAAACATCAAATATTTTATTAAATGCAGATTTTAAGCTCCATTTCTACTTATTGTAATGATATTCTTATTGTATTTTACAATCATTAATCACATTTGACATATGAATATATATATATATATATATATATATATATATATATATATATATATATATATATATATATATATATATATATATATATATATATATATATATATATATATATATATATATATATATATATATATATATATATATATATATATAAATAAAGTTTAAGATAATTGTTGACTATTTTTGGAGAATGTTCCCTATTTATTGTTTGTTTTGTTCCATTATCACATTAATTTCATAATAAATATCTTAATCAAGAATATTAATTGAGGAAATAAGTTATAAAAAATTTAACTAGTCTAATTAATTTTTTGAATGAATTTTATCTATATATATATATATATATATATATATATATATATATATATATATATATATATATATATATCGCTTGAGATTTTCTATGAAAGACTTGTGGGTAATATTGTAGCTGTTTAGTTTGGAAATCTAAGGTTAAGACTGAGGATTTGCTATAATTTAGTTTTAATTTAGCTAGGAAAGTTTAAATATTGGTGGAATTTTGCTAGAAAATTATGATCTAGATAATTAGCAACTCAATTCATGCTACGGCTTAGATTGTAGTTAGTCCACAACTATTCTCCAACTAATTGTATTTGATAGGGAATACTATAGATTTGCTTCTGCTTTTGTTTTATTGATAGTGATTGCCATAGTGATGGCTATTTATCGATGCAAAGAGTGAAATGAAAACTCTAAACATTAAGGGAGCTCTTCCTTGAGACTAGGGATGAATAATCACTATCAGTTCCTACTAAATAGGTAACTAACTATTGTTGTTAAGGAATATTATAATACAAGTAAATACATCTAAGTTGTAGCAATTAGTTATAACTATCTATTATGCCCCCTCAAATTTGGGGTCGCAGTCAACGACTCCAACTTTGTCTCTAAGATGTGTGAACCTACTACGATGTAACGATTTTGTGAGAATATGTGCGAGTTGGTCCTTTGTAGAGATGTGAGAGACTGTATGTTTTCCATTTTGAACTTGTTGCAGCACAAAATGATAGTCAAGTGCAATGTGTTTCATTCTTGAATGAAAAACTGTATTGGAGCATAGGTAAGTTGTACTAATATTATCACAGAAAAGGGTAGGTATTTGAGATGGTATTCCGAGTTTACCCAAAAGATTTGAGAGCAAACCTGTATTCTACTTCTGTTAATGATCTCGCGACTGTTCTTTGTCGTTTTATGAACCAAGAGACATGATTACCACTGAGATAAGTTATGTAGGCTGAAGGTGATATTTTGTCATCGTGATTACCACCCCCAATCTGCATCGGTATATGCTTGTAATTTCAAATGAACTGACTTTGTAAGTTTTAAGCCATGGTTGATAGTGAACTTGAGATACCTTAATACTCTTTTAAGTTGCTGAAAATGCAATTGAGTTGGTTGATGCATGAATTGTGACAGTTTTTTTTACGGAAAATGATAGATCTAACATGGTTAATGTGATGTATTGAAGAGTTCCAATTATACTACAAAACAGTTTTGAGTCAGCTAGAGCTGAGCCATCCTCTAACTTGAGGGGATTAGTCATCCACAACGGAGTTGTTGTAGATTTAACTCCTCACATATTAAAATTATTCAATAGTTCTCGGATATAACCATGTTGTGATAGAAACAAACCAATTTTGATTGGAATAAGTTATATGTCAAGAAAACATTGTGGAAACCCAAGTTGTTTAAGAGAAAACTTTTTCAAAAGCTCTATCATGAACTGATTTAAGAATGAAGTGTTTTTACCTGTCAGCAGTAGATCATCAACATAGCCGAGTAAGAAAGCACACACATCATCTTTATTGTAGATGAACAATGATGGATCACTTAAGCTTGTAGAGAAACCAACAGAAATCACAATTTTTTTAGCGATTCATGGCGCACACGAAGAGCTTGATTCAAATCATAAATCACTTTTTGAAGTTTTCAAACATGGTTTGGAAATTCTGAATGGATAAAACCAGGAGGTTGTTGGATGTAGACATTTTCTATAATTTTCCTTGCAAAAATGCATTGTTAAGATTCATTTGATGTAAACTCCACCCTTGTCCGAGTGCGATCGTGATGACAACTTTAATTGTTTGAGTTTTTACAAGGGGAGCAAAGGTTTATTCAAAGGAAATACTCGTTGTCTGAGTGAATCCCTTTGCTAGTGACCTGGCCTTATATCATGCCACACTTCCATCCAGATTTATTTTAATTCTGAACAACCACTTGTAGCCGACCAAATTGGTATGTGTGTCTTGTGGAACTAAGGTCTAAGTGCCATTATTCATTAGTGCAATAAATTATACTGAGCATGCATCTTTCCAGCGTGAGAGTTTAAGAGCTTGAGTGATGGTGGATGGGTCAATATTTTCTTGTAATCATGCTTGGTGGCAACAAATATTTTCTTTGGTTTGAAGATATTATGGTGAGACATTCTAACAATAGGATCACGAAGTGCAGGTTTAATGTATTCCGTATTAGGTGCATCAAATCTATTGTTGATGATAGAACATGTTTGTAAATTAGATTCTAATCATGGAAGCTCACTGACCGGTACAGACGCTGAAATTTACTCAGGAGCAGATGACTGGATTAGTGATTATTACTCGAGCATAGATGGTGCAGGTGTGGGGAATTGACTCAACATTTTCCAACGACAATACTGGTGACTCAGGGAGCTGACAGCATGTGGGAGTTTGAGTTGGAATAGGTATAGATAGAAGTAGGCATGTTGAGACCTAGAGTATCCTAGGAATATACAAGGTTTTGACCTAGGTTGAAGTTTTTTTTTGCATGTATGGTTTTAACCATGGATAGCACAAGCATCTAAATGAGTGAAGTTTGGTATAGTCTGGTGTTATATGAAACAAGACTTCAAAAGAAGATTTCATCTCAATGATTGGTTTTGGCATTTTATTGATGAGATAAAATGCAGTAGTGAATGCAAATTACCATAATTGAGGTGGTAAGTTAGCATGATGCAAGAGAGCACGACCTGTTTCAACAACATGTCGGTGTCTCCTTTCAGTTGTACCATTTACCTCGGGTGTATGTAGTGGCGTGGTTAAATGAGAAATACCATTGTTAGCCAGAAAAGATTTTAATTTTATAAATTCTCCACCATTATCAGAGAAGAGAGAGACAATAGGCAAGTTAAACTTTTTTCAACAATGGACTTAAATTGAACAAAGATGGTAAATACATCTGATTTCTGTTTCATTGGATACAACCAAACATATTTGAAAAATGATCTACAATAATTAAATAGTACAAATAACCATCAACAGATATAACTTGAGCTGGTCCCCAAACATCAGAGTAAGTTCCAATGGTTTTCTACTTGTGAGATGATGATTTGAGAAAGGAAGTTTGTGACTTTTGGCACAATGACATGGACTACACTCATGAGATGTTGGAAGCTTTATTGGTACATGATGATTGTCAGTCAAATGCTTTATTATTTTGAAAGAAGGATGACCTAACTTGTGATGCGATGTAGATGCAGAACGGATGCTTGGGTGCAATGCTTGCGGTGTTCGTCATGGAATTATAATCGTAGGAAGTTGATATAGATCTTGTTTAAGTGGACCTTAGAGTAGTGATTGACCCAAATTCAAGTCCTTGACAACAAAATGGTTTGGAAAAAATTCAACAGAATAAGTATTAGGTTGACATAGTTTTGAAATAGATAATAAATTGGACTTGATTTTAGGAACACATAAGACTTGTTTGAGATAAAGGGGTTTAACAGAGGTGTGAATGATAAAGTTACCAGTATGAGTAATTTTCAAACCTGTTCCATCGCCGACAACGACTCGATCTGCTCCATGATATGAATTAGCTAACGTAAGTTGTTGCAGATCTTGTGAAATATGATGAGATGCTCCTGTATCCATTATCCATCTATTTTTTTCTCCAGATTTTAAAATATTTACCACCGAAGAAATTACCAGGTTGAGTCACGGACTAGGTCTCTCTCTTTAGGACGTTTCATGGTACTGCTCAAAATTATGCAAAGCAGTCAAACTACCGCGCCACCTCCAGGATAAAACAACTCAGTTCTGTACTATACGATTACTACTTACATGATAGATAATCGGTCTAGAAATGCATCCTCTGATGGTACAAGACCATTCAAATATGGTATCAACACCACTCGTAGTATTTGGTACAAAGACCAGTCATAATAATTTCTCAAACAAAAAGAAACTCAAATAATTCTCCAAAGAGAAATTAATAATGGTCATTTGACCACTCATAATAATTTCTCCAACAAAGAGAAATTCAAATAATTCTCCAAAGAGAATCCAAAAGATTAAACTTGAAAATTTCTTAACTCAAATGAGGAGAAATTAACATAATTCTCTAAAGAGAATTCAAGAAAAATACTCGGAAAATTCAACGAGTAGGAAGAAAGGGGAAGAAGATAGCGCTTCGACAATTCGAGAGACGCAGAGTTATGAGAGTGAGGAAGGAAAAACTAATAGAATAGTTTTTGGTGTGATTCGGAATCAAATATGTGCACTCCTTATATAGTGAAATAAGGTAGTTACTATTTCTCACATGAGCAATGTGGGACTAAATGGTTTTTTCAACCAAAAAGATATTCTAACAATGTGGGACATGAGAAATTTTTAAACTCAACATATTGGAACATTGACATGTTAGAACAATCCCCCACTTGAATTTAAAAAATTGATTTTAAAAGTAACGTCAAACGTTTATAAGATTGTGCATAAACAAAGGTGTCTACGACTTGAACCTTTGCATAGCAAGTAGGATTTCAATTCAACAAGAGTGACACAAATGTCTTGAACTCTATCTCAGACATCAAACCCGCACACAACCTTTTCTTAAGGTGTATTATGATAGCCCGTGCTTTAATGGCCCTGCACGTGTATCCCAGTTTAATGAAGGCTCTAGGAATTCTGCCTCGAAATTCCATAGGAACCAGCCTATGTTCCACAATCACATAGGTGAGTCTATCAAGAGTACTTCTGTAGTCTAGGTACTCCCTCATACAGAGTATAGATCTCATTAAGAGTTTCTATCATCTCATCCTCTTATTACTTCAGGATTCATGCTTTACTTGCATGATCATCTCATATTACTCACAACTTATTATTACCCATTGAACCTATTTCTTGGGATCTCCAGTCATTTAGGTTGGGTTACCATCATGAGCAACTCATTTTCCTATAGGCATTAGTCTCATCTTATATGATGTATTATATACTTTCTCTCTAGCTAATCCTTTCATCAAAGGATCTGCTAAATTTTCATCAGTGCGTACATGATACACTCTTACAACTCCTTTAGAGATACAATCTCTAACAGTGTTGTGCTTTCTTCTAATTTGATGTCTTTTACCATTATAATAATGGTTCTCGATTTTTGCAATAGCTGCGGTACTATCGCAGTGGATTAACACAACTGACATATGTTTTTATCATAAGGGAATCTCAGTTAGCAAGCATCTTAACCAACTTGCTTCTTCACTAGCAGTCGCTAATGCTATATTCTCAGGATAATATGTTTCTTTGATTTTCAAGATACAACTACTCTAGCTATGTTGAATACATAGCCACTAGTTGCTTTGGAATTATCTGATAAGGTATTCCAATCTGCATCATTGTATCCTTCAGGTACAATAGGAAATCTCTGATAATGTAAACTGAGATTCATGGTCCTTTTTAAGCTACCGTATGACTCACTCAATAGCTTGCCAATGTTCATTACTCGGTCTACTAGTAAACCCGCACAAAAATCCCACGACATATGCAATGTCAGGTTTAGTACAATCAATAGAATACCTAAGACTTCCAATGATGCTCGCATATTCTGTTTGTCTAACACTTTCACCAGTGTTCTTAAACAGCTTCACGCTTGGATCATTTGGTGTGTTCACATGTTTACTGTCAAAGTAATTATATTTCTTTAAGATCTTTTTCACATATTGTGATTGATCCAAAGAAATTCCTTGCTCGAATTTTGTGATCTTGATACCAAGAATCACACTCACTTCTCCGAGGTCTTTCATATCAAAGTTGTTGCACAACAATGATTTCATATCATTAATGGCCTGAATGTTTGATCCAAATATGAGTAGATCTTCTACATATAGACATACGATAGTGCAAATACAATTCTCAAATTTGTAATAAAACTATTTGTCACTTTCATTCACTTTGTACACATTCGATATCATTAAGTTATCAAACTTTACATGCCATTGCTTTGGAGCTTGTTTTAGCCCATACAAAGACTTATCTAACTTACAGACCTTGTTTTCTTATCCATAGATCACAAACCCTTCCGGTTGTTTCATATAGATTTCTTATTCTAAGTCACTGTTTAAAAAAGTTGTTTTAACATCCACTTGGTGTACTATTAAGTTATAAATAACAGCTATTGAAATAAGTACCCTAATGGACGTAATTCTAGTGACAAGCGAAAAGGTGTCGAAGAAATCTATATTTTCTCTTTGTCTAAAACACTTGGCAACAAGGCGAACCTTGTATTTATCAATAGTTTCATCAGGTTTTAGTTTCTTTTCAAAACCCATTTACAACCGATTGGTTTGCAACCAGGAGACAAGTCTACTAAGTGCCAGGTCTTGTTAAATTCTAGAGATTCTATCTCATCATTGGTAGCTTCTTGCCATAAATAAACATCCAGAGATGACAAGGCTTCTTGAAGATTCATTGGATCTTCTTCTACATTATAAGCCGCATAATCAGGCCTATAGTCTTTAGCAACTCTTACTCGTTTACTTCATCGAAGTTCTGTTTCTACATTGTCGTTGCTTTCCGTGCTTCTTATCACAGGAATGTGACTCGATTGTGTGCCCCCACTATTTCTCAATTTGAAAGGAAATTTGTCTTCATAGAATTCAACATCATTTGATTCTATGATCAATTTTTCCTTTAGGTCATAAAACCTATATGCTTTAATGTTTGCTGCATACCGAATGAAAACACATTCATATGCTCTACTAGCGAGTTTAACTCGTTTCGGATCCGGAATTCTGACATAAGTCAGACAACCCCAAGTTCTCAAATAAGACAAGTTTGATTGTCTTTTCTTTAATATCTCATAAGGAGAGATCTTACATTTTGACTTGGGGACTCTATTCAGGACATAGCAAACAGTCAATAAAATTCCCCCCCACCAGTGAGGTGCAGCACCATAATTCATCATAATTGCAACAACAAGTTCAGTAAAAGTTTTATTCTTTCTTTCTGTTTTACCATTCATTGCAAGATAGTATGGTGCAATCGTTTCATGTACAATTCCATGTATAAAATTCATTAATAAACTAGAATCATACAGTTTATCTATCACTATAAATTCTTATTATATAATTTTCAAATTTTTTACAAAAAATTTAAACATATAAACTTCATTCTTCGTAATGGCGTACAAATCTACCCCAATAGACTGACTAAACCCTGTCTTATTTAAAAGAAAACCAGAAACAATATTCTTTCTAATCTTAGGAACACGCATAACGTTCCTTAAGATTAAAGTCTTTTTGAAGGTGAAATTTAGCTCAATGTCTACAATTCCAGCAACGTTCGTGGTTTGGCCATCTCCCAACAACACTTTCTTATCTTTAGTATTCGTGTATGTTTAAACATAACACGATCATAATAGGCACAACGAGAGACACAAGTGTCTATCCACCAACCAACATATCCATCAACCATGTTGATTTCAATAACCATATCAATAAATTTACCATTAGTCAGGTTGACCTGTGCATTAGGGACAACACCAAGTTCAAGCTTACTTCTACATTTCTTAGTCATATGACTTGATTTTCCATAGTTAAAACAAAGGGAAACCAACATCATTTCTTTTAGGTGGTGGTTATTGCCTAGTTGGAGCTATTGGGATCATAGAAGGATTCTCATTCTAAATTCGGTTCACAATATTGCGGTTCTGATTCTTTAATCATTTGCCAAATGGCTTCAGAACTATGCCGAATTTCTTTTTGTTGTTTGAAACAACCAAGACTTTTTCTTTTTGATATTATCTCTAAGATTCCATTTTTGTTTTTTAAACATTCAAACTATGAGGTAGTTTGTCAATAATAAAACCAATTTGAAATTGTTCATTTAAACACATACCTTTTGGAACGATCTTTTAAGCAATCTTTTGAAGTTCGTAACATTGAGCCTCCATCGATCTTACATTTTTGCATTTGATACTTGAAGCAGCGGCTAACAACATACTTCTTTGCTCCAGCTTCTACGTCATACTTCTTTTTCTGAGTCTCTCAATCTTGTTTTGTAGTATCACATCAACTGTAATTATCATACAGATTATCTGCGAGTCTATTCAAAATATAATTTTGTAGAGATTTTCATTCTCTTTCTTTAAGGTGATTTCTTTATTATGCTGTAAATCATTTGCTTTAATCTGTGCAACAAATTCAACTTCAACACTATTAAGTGTTCATTCTAAATCTCCAGATTTACTACCATTAGTTTGTTCGATTGATCTAGAAGGAGCAACAGAATGTCATCGATCAGAACGTTAGCAACTTTTTTTAATGTTAAGAACTTCATCTTTTGTTTCCAACGTTTGAAGTGACTTCTCTCAAACATGAACGGTTTCTCAAAGACAATATCCGCAAAAAGAACCAATAATTTCTTCGATAGTCATGCCAGTTTGAAACGTCTTAAAATTATTGTTTTCAGATTTTAAAATATTTACCACCGAAGAAATTACCAGGTTGAGTCACGGACTAGGTCGCTCTCTTTAAGACATTTCGCGGCATTGCTCAAAATTATGCAAAGCAGTCGAACTACCGCGCTGCCTCTAGGATAAAACAACCCAGTTCTATACTGTACGATTACTACTTACATGATAGATAATCGGTCTAGAAATACACCCTCTGATGGTACAAGACCATTCAAATATGGTATCAACACCACTCGTAGTATCTGGTACAAAGACCAGTCATAATAATTTCTCAAACAAAAAGAAACTCAAATAATTCTCCAAATAGAAATTAATAATGGTCATTTGACCACTCATAATAATTTCTCCAACAAAGAGAAATTCAAATAATTCTCCAAAGAGAATCCAAAAGATTAAACTTGAAAATTTCTCAACTCAAATGAGGAGAAATTAACATAATTCTCTAAAGAGAATTCAAGAAAAATACTCAGAAAATTCAACGAGTAGGAAGAAAGGGGAAGAAGATGGCGCTTCGAAAATTCGAGAGACACAGAGTTATGAGAGTGAGGAAGGAAAAACTAATAGAATAATTTTTGGTGTGATTTGGAATCAAATATGTGCACTCCTTATATAGTGAAATAAGGTAGTTAATATTTCTCACATGAGCAATGTGGGACTAAATGGTTTTTTCAACCAAAAAGATATTCTAACAATGTGGGACTTGAGAAATTTTTAAACTCAACATATTGGAACATGGACATGTTCCAACACCAGCTGGGACTCTAGGTTGTAGTCTGATTCTGAGCCAAGTTAGCAGTCAGTTTAGTGCCATGCCTTTTCGGAAAGCCCTTAATTCAGTAGCAGTTCTTTGCAACATGTCTCGACTTGTCACAAAACTGACTTACAATTTTGCTTTCACCATTTCATTGAGTAGGGGAGGAGCCATGATTATTGTTGATCATGTATTGATACCTTTGTTTCTTGTAACAACATTAATAGTGGGAACAATATCAGCAGCCGCTTGATTTGCATGATGATGAGTAGTTTCAAAGTCTATAAGCTTCTCATGTAACTCATCAAAAACAATTGGAGACTCTCTACTTCTAAGTGCATCATAAATTTCACGATACTCATTGGTCAAGCCATTGAGCGCGTGAATCACAAGATCAGTTTAATCAAGGGGGTGATATATGATTGATAATTCATATGAGATGGCTTTAATTCCTTGAAGGTCTTTAGCCATGGATTGATTTCCTTTTGTGAAATTGGAAATTTTTTGTTTATGTGCCATTATACGCACGCGAGAGCAACCAACATACATGGTTTTCAGAATCTCCCAGGTTTGATTGGAATTTTTGACAGTGCCTAAGTGTGTGACCACTATTGCAGCCACATAGGAAATGATGCTATGTAGAATGAGTTGATCTTGTCGAATCCAATCTGTAAAGACCTGATTAATAGTCGTAGTATTGGTCTCCAATACATTTAATGAGCATGGTTTACTTCCATCAACATAACCCGTGAGATCATAGCATGTTAAGAGAGCCATGAACTGAATTCTCCAAGCGGGATAATTATCTCCATCAAGTCTGATGCAGAGTTGAGAACCAGCATTCAAAACAATTAACTTGTCAGCCGGTGATGACATAGTGGGTGTCCCTTGGGAAGTTTCGACATCAGAATTTTGTGATGCCATGAATGAAGGATTGAAAAAAAAAGCTTTAAAGCTAATTTGCTCTGATACCATAAAATGGATGATTGTTTTATTAGTAGTGATTGTCACAGTGATGACTATTTATCAATATAAGAGTGATACGAAAACTCCAAATTTTAAGGGAGTTTTTCTTTGAAACTAGGGATGAATAACCACTATCAATTCTTATTAGATAGGTAACTAACTATTACTGTTAAACAATATTATAATATAAGTAAATAAACCTAAATTGTAGCAATTAGTTATAGCTATCTATTATATTCCACACATGTGTAATTTTTAAAATTTCCTTTAATAACAATTGGTATAATTAAAATTCAAAACTAGCATAGTGAAATTAGGGTTGTTGCTGCATGAATTTCTATTACTTCAAATATTCATTATTAAGGATAATGAACTTTTCATGCTCTCATAACAAAAAAAATTTATTGATGACCTTGATATCTAATATATACAATTACCTATAGCCTATAAAGGTTATAACAAGAAATTTTAACTTATGCACAATTTTAGTAATTAACTTTGATCTAACAATACACTCAACCTTTGCTTGTTGTTATATATACAATAAATTTGCTATAAAAAACAATGATCTAACTGTGCACTCAATTAATGCATATACAAGTAAAGAAAATATTATCAATCACGAAAGGTTATCAAATTGATAAAATCTAGAGATACAAAAGGCATGAATTTTTATGATTATTGAGTTTTTTATTAGGAGTTGTTACTAAGTGTGTTAAAGAGACAAAAATAACATATTTATTTAATTTTGAAAGATTTAATAATGAATATATCTTTTGAATGGTTTTTCAGAAACAAGTGCTAAAAACTATTAAGTTCATGTAAAGATTGGGCGAGTTTTATACATTACAAAGTAATAAAAACATCTATTATATGCAAAGGGGTGAAAATATGAATGTAATTGTGAAGTTTTCTTATTTTGTAATCATCTTTCTTTCTCTATTTTTTGTTGTTATTACGAATGTTGAAGGTTAGCCATTCTAATACTTTTTAAAATTTTATTTTTTATTTTATAATTTTTATACAATTTAATTATATTATTTAATTTTCTTTTTTTCTTTTTTTACTTATAGCGACGAAAAATAAATGTCGATACGATTCAGATTGTCCGAAAACTATGTGTCAACGTCCTGCGATTGCTAAGTGTGTTGTTGGCAACTATTGTAAATGTATGGTGTCTTTTCAAGAATCTAGCAATTGTAAATTTGTAATCCAAGAAGATGGTAATCCAAGAAGATTTTACAATTTTGTCATAATATTTTTTGTATAGCCTCAAAACCTTTGTTCACTCCTAAACATACATAAAAGTTGAATAAATATGAAATTAATATATTTCCATGTATTATTAACCTTAACAGGTTTATCTTTGACTCTGAACCAAATTCATTTTTCTCCATGCTAGAAAGTAATTTGGTATTAATATATATTTCTCGATTTTAGGATAGAATTTTCACAACTAAAGTCAATATGATCATATAAAATGCTATATTTTCAATTTTCATTTTGCTTCGGTTGAGTCCAACATTCGCTATTAGTATCATTATTCACTATAACAAATATTGTTCCTAACAACATTCATTTATACAACAGCTGTGGTGAATAATGTTTTTTTGTTTTTTTAATTTTTTAAAATGAAAATATATGATTGTTTATCCTAAAATTTAGTAAACATTGTTAATTTTTTTTGTTAAATGTTACTTTACGAGATCGGCTAGGAAATCTTAGAATAATGTGCGTGAAATTTTTCAAATAACGTAAAGGTAATAAGAGTATGAATGATTTCAACAGTAATCGCAATCAGTTGCGAAATTGAAAACAAGTTAAAGTGAAATTTAGATTGATAACATAAACTCGACAATGAAGAATACAAGAATGTAACGTAAATTTGAAAGTAAAACCTTGCATAAATGTAAACTGGTGTTCAAACGTACGTTGCACTCTTGGAACTCATTTCACTCTTCGTTGGGTACTTTGAGTTTTTGTGAGCTTAGTAGTAAATTTGACACACTTGATTCTATTATTGAAACTATTATTTATACTGAAAAAACAAATAACTGCTTAAAGGCGGGGTTTTCTTCATTGAGCGCCACGTTCTCCATTGCAATCCTCTTTCACAAATTGTTTTCACGCGTCTTTCTAATACAGATAAGACCAATAAGTGGTTACTCAAATGCATTTTTTCATATCAACTGTCTGGGTCGAAATGTCCATATTTGTTATTTGAAAATATACTAAGTCCATAACCCTTTCTCCAGGCTAGGCCTCGACATCCTAATTCGTCCTTTCTACGTGGAAATGTCGCTTAAATGCGTGTCGACCACGCTCTTGAACCTCACAAAACCCTTCGTCCAAAGTTTCCTCATCTTCCCCCTAGTATAGCTAGAATTTAGGGTTAGTCGAAAATCCCAGCTAAGAAATTTCCCCCACCAAAAATGTGTCTCTCAACCTAAGGGAGATGGATACATTTTCGTCTATTCGTTTGCACTTTTGATGTAGTGCGCAGACGTCATCATCATCATGGCATTCCTATCAACCATCATTTTGGAAACGTGAAGCCACAACTACCCTACTTACTAGCTCTAACTTCTTAAGACAATGTGGCCCACAAAGTTAAGATGTTCAGCTCCACTCACCCAACATTCGCCACGTGCCATATGATTTGGCGCTAACTATCTGAATTCTGAAATCTGAATATTTTTCCTTCATGGTTATAAATGCCTTATTCACTTTCTTCTTATACTTCTTCTTCCCTATTTTCTCAATTATAAACTCAAACTTTTCTGAACTTCTCAACTTCAAGGTTACCAACTTCAACAATGGCCTCATCCTTGAAAACTAAGAACTAGAAGAAATCTAAAGAGATTTTTCCTCTCAGTGCTTCCATGGTACATGTAACGCCCGTAATTTAATTAATTAAATATTTATTTAATTAAATTATTTTGGATTATTTAGGAGGCTGCGAGATATTAAAAATTATTAGTATAAGTTGTTATATTATTATTAATTAATTAATTAGTTGATTAATAATAATTATAATATTGAAAGTAATGAAATCTATAATGTTGGACTTATGCTATTGGTTAGAAGTAGTAAAGTAGGGGTGTAGGTTAGGCCCAAGGGGATTGTTATATAAGGAGAAGCTAACACAAGGATTTTTTTTAGTTGGAGAATAAGGATTTCTGTACGCTGACCGATAGAGCTCCACGGACGAGGAGAAAGTTATCCGGTGTCGAGCAGAGCGAATCAAGGATTACGGCCGAAGCTTTGGTTAAGTAACCTTCAATCCAGGTAAGGGTGGGGTTCTGACCTTATAATGAGATTTTTGATGTTTGTTATGGAGGATTGGTCGTAATTGTGATTGTTGCCCGTGATGTTGCTGAACCTGTTAAGGAAGATACCCATTCCGTTATGTTGTGAATGGTTTATGTTGTCTGCATGACTGTCTGATAGATTAGACGAGTAGGTTAGTGTAGATTGTTGCCCGTTGTTGTGGTCATTAGGTTGTTGTGATCGATATGATGGTATGGTCGTTATGATGTTGTAGTGGTTCGAGCAGTTAGTAGGAAGTTAGGAATTATTATTATAGTCGGTCTTGTATAATGAATGAATCTATCAATAGGAATATAGTTTCCCGTTACTGTGTTACTCCGAGAGGTTGGCCGGAAGTTATGAATTATAGTGGTGTGGTCGTTAAGACGTTACATCGTGACTGTGTTGTTGGCCGAATTAGTGCTCGGAGAGAATACTAAAGTAGTAGGTACCGAGTGGCGCTTTAGACTGCGAGGCGTGTCGGGGAATGATGCGTTGGGTTTTTCGAGAAGAATTAGGTTGCAGGATGTATCGAGGAGCATAGGTGTGTCGTTGCTCTGTTTTCCCCTGTGCATGTCGAGGAGTATGATTTAGTTGTTATGTTGTCCTAGTTGCTATACATGTCGAGGGGCACGTAGTTCCCTATCCCTTTTTCCCATACATGTTATGTTTTAGTCGTTACCAGTGTGGTGTGAAATTATTGTTAAGTTGTTGTTTGATTATGTTAATGACTGAATCGTTGATTGATGTGATAGGCTTATGGCCAATGTTTATTTATGTTGAGTTGTTGTGATATGGTGATGTTGAAAATTCTTATTAATAATGTGAAGTTGCAGGGAATTTATATGATGATGAATTACCTCTATTTACTGGTAATAATGGTGATGTGGACTTATGTCTTATGATGGATGATGATTGTTGTGAGTATTTGATAGTGTATTCATTGAATCACATACATTTGCATACTCTGTGATGGCCTGGATTGGGAAACTGCGAAGAAGGCTTATGCCTTATTGATACCTCTATTAATTGGCAATTATTAAGATGGAAGTTGTTCTCCATTTTTAAGATGGGATTTCTGCTTCAATGGTACCACATGCATTCATATAGTATTAAGTCACGTTCCAAGTAGTATGATTGAGCTGCTATGTTGATAAATTATTTGTTGTATTTTATTGTGATTGTTGTTGTTTATAAGTTGTGAAATGGTGATTTTTGCATGAACTAATTCTAATATAATATTTATCATACGTTATATTATAGTATTCGATATCTCACCCCTTCTGTTTGAATCTTACCCTTATGTTGGTAATGTGCAGGTAATCCAGAGTGAAGGCGATTTACCTTCAGTAGTTCGAGTCGGTGTCATTGCTCTGATACATAACACACAGGGGAATGAACGCTAGTTACTTTAGTATTTGTTATTTCAGTTGTTGAACTTTAAGTTAATTGTTGTTAAGTACTTGTTGTCTGAATTTGTTTTAGTTGGATAAAGATGTTATATTGCTTTAAGTTGATTATTTGACTCCGCTGTGTAGTTGTTCAAGTTGTTGATTTAAGATATTAATTTGTTTTGTTGTTAGTTCATCCGAAGTTTTAAAGTGTTATGTATCTATGTTGAATGCAATGGTTTTTAAGTTGAATTTGTGGAATCCATATTCATTTGTATAATTTTTATAACTCTGATTTACATTTATATTGTCGGGTAGAATTGGGGTGTTACAAAGTTGGTATCAGAGTAAAGTCGGACCGTCTGACCAAGTTGTTGAGTCGTAGTTGTCTAACAATCGAGTATTGTTAATTTGAGTTCTAAATGTTGTTTATGTTGTAGAGATAAGTTGAGATGGCTGGAAGGAATGATGCTGCACTTGCTGCTGCTTTAGAAGCAATGGTGCGTGCGATGGAGAATCAGCCGAATGCTGACGAGAATGCTGGATCTTGTAGTTTGGCGACTTTCTAGAGAGAGAATCCGCCTACCTCCAAGGGAATGTATGATCTTGAAGGAGCATTGGATTGGTTGAAAGAGATTGAGAGAATCTTTCGTGTGATGTATTATACTCTAGCGTAGAAGGTTCGATATGGTACTCATATGCTAGCAGTCGAAGCTGATGACTGGTGGCTAGAGACGTGTTAGAGGTTGGAAGCTGCAGGTGAAAATGTTACTTGGGCTGTGTTCCGTAGAGAACTTCTGAGGAAGTACTTTCCTGAAGACGTTCGTGGTAAGAAGGATATTGAGTTCCTTGAGCTGAAGCAAGGGAGTATGTCGGTTGTTAAGTATGCTGCAAAGTTTGTTGAGTTGGCTAAGTTTTATCCACATTACGGTGAGGCAAATGCTAAGTTTTCAAAGTGCATCAAGTTTGAGAACGGGTTGTGCCCAGAGATCAAGAAGGAAGTTGGATACAATAAGATCCGTGTCTTTTCCGATCTGATTGATAGTTGAAAAATTTATGAAGAGGATAATAATGCTCATTACAAGATTATTAGTGAGAAGAGGGGTAAGCACCAACAAAATTGTGGTAAGCCTTATGATGCCCCAGCTGGTAAAGGTAAACAAAAGTTGCTCAGGGTCAAAAGACTAGTGAGGGAGATGCTCCTGCTGGTGTGGTTTGTTTCAAATATGGAAAACTTGGGCATAAGAGTAATGTGTGTACTACTGAGGTAAAGAGGTGTTTCCGTTGTGGTAAGACTGGACATGTTGTATCTGAGTGCAAGCATAACGAGGTGATTTGTTTCAATTATGGTGAAGAAGGGCACATTGGTAGTCAGTGTCAGAAACCAAAGAGGGCGCAGACAAGTGGTAAAGTGTTCTCTTGGGTTGAGGATCATGCGGCTACTGAGGACAGACTTATCAGAGGTACATGTTTCTTTAATAGTACTCCTTTAATTTCTATTATTGATACCAGTGTTAGTCATTTCTTTATTGCTGCTGATTGTGTTGAAAGATTGGGTCTTATGTTGTCTTCTTTGAATGGAGAGATGGTCGTAGACACTCCATCCAAGGGGTCGGTGACTACTTTTTTTGTGTGTTTAAAGTGTCCTTTGTCGATTTTTGATAGGGACTTTGCTGTTGATTTGGTTTGTTTGCCTTTAAGAGGGTTGAATGTGATTCTGGGTATGAACTGGTTAGAGCGTCACTATGTTCATATTAACTGCTATAGTAAGTCTGTGAGGTTTTCTACTCCTGAAGAAGAGGAAGATAGTCTGTTGTCTGCTAGAAAGTTGTGACAGCTGATGCTAGAAGAAGCACAAATGTTCTCATTGATGGCGTCGCTATCTGTCGAGACTCAAGCTATAATTGAGGAATTGCAGGTGGTGCGTGAATTTCCTGAAGTTTTCCCTGATGAAATTCCTGATGTACCGCTAGAGAGGGAAGTTGAATTTGCTATTAATCTTGTACCTGGTACCAGACGTGTGTCTATGGTACCATACAAGATGTCTGCATCTGAATTGTCAGAGTTAAGGAAGCAATTGGAAGAGTTACGTGAAATGAAGTTTGTGAGACCAAGTGTATTATTGTGGGGAGCTCCAGTGTTGCTAGTAAAGAAGAAAGATGGAAGTATGAGGCTCTGTGTTGATTATAGGTAGTTGAATAAAGTGACGATTAGGAACAAGTATCCGCTTCCAAGAATAGATGACTTGATGGATAAATTGGTGGATGCTCGTGTGTTCACTAAGATTGATTTGAGGTTGGGTTACCATCAGATTAAAGGGAAGGATGAGGGTAACCAGAAGACGGATTTCAGAATGCATTATGGACATTATGAGTATTCGGTGATGCCTTTCGGTGTTACTAATGCGTCGGGAGTATTCATGGAATACATGAACCGTATCTTTCATACATATTTAGATCGGTTTGTAGTGGTGTTCACTGATGGCATTTTGATTTACTCTATGTCAGAAGAAGAGCATGCAGAACACTTAAGAGTAGTATTGCAAGTTTTGAAAGAGAAGAAGTTTTATGCAAAGCTGTCTAAGTGTGACTTCTGGTTAAAGGAGGTTAGTTTTCTTGGTCATGTGATCTCAGGTAGTGGCATTGATGTAGATCCATCAAAGGTTGATATTGTGTTGCAATGGGAAACTCTGAAGTCAGCTACTGAGATTATAAGCTTTTTGGGATTAAGTGGTTATTATAGAAGGTTTGTCGAAGGTTTTTCTAAGTTGGCACTTTCGTTGACTAAGTTGACTTGTAAAGGTAGAGCCTTTGTATGGGATGTTCAGTGCAAAGAATGTTTTGCAGAGTTGAAGAGGAGATGGACATCGGCTCCGATTTTGATGTTACCTAATCCAGGAGAACCTTTTGTGGTATATTGTGATGCTTCTAAGATGAGTTTAAGAGGTGTGATTATGCAGAATGATATGGTAGTTGCTTATGCGTCAAGAAAGTTGAGGACTCATGAGAAGAACTATCCTACGCATGATTTAGAGCTTGCTACAGTTGTTTTTGTATTGAAAATTTGGAGGCATTATCTTTATGGTTCTAGATTTGAAGTGTTTAGTGACCATAAGAGCTTAAAGTATTTATTCGATCAGAAGGAGTTGAATATGAGGCAACGAAGATGGTTTGAATTGTTAAAGGATTATGATTTCGGTTTGAATTATCATCCAGGAAAAGAGAGTATGGTAGATGATGCGTTGATTCGAAGGACTTTACATATGTCGGCAATGATGGTTAAAGAGTTGGAATTAATTGAAAATTTCAGGGATATGAGCTTAGTTTGCGAGTTGACACCGCAGAGAGTTATGTTGGGGATGTTGAAGATTAATAATGAATTTCTAGACAGTATCAGAGAAGCTCAGAAGTTGGATGTGAAACTGGTATCGATCAGTCTGAGAATAGTGTTTTTAAGTTAGATGCACTAGGTGTGTTGAAATTTCGTAATCAGATTTGTATTCCTGATGATGCAGAGGTGAAGAAAGTGATCCTTGAAGAGAGCCATAGAAGCAAGTTGAGTATTCATCCAGGAGCTACAAAGATGTACCAGGATTTGAAGGATTTGTTTTGGTGACCTGGGATGAAGAGTGATGTGGCTTGATTTGTGTATGCATGTTTAACTTGTCAGAAGTTGAAAGTTGAACATCAGAAGCCTGTAGGGTTGATGCAACCGTTAGAAGTTCCAAAATGGAAATGGGATAGCATTTCGATTGTGACGGGGTTACCTAATACTTTAAGAGGACATGATTAATTTAGGTGATTGTTGATAGGCTTACGAAGTAGGCTCATTTTATTCCTATTAACATCAGCTTTCCAGTGTGGAAGTTGGCTGAGATTTACACTACTGTAATTGTGAAGCTGCATGGTGTTCCTTTGTGCATTATTTCAGATAGAGATCCGAAGTTTAATTCTGATTTTTGGAAGAGTTTACAAGAGGCGTTGGGATCTAAGTTGAGGTTGAGTTCAGCGTATCATCCTCAGACGGATGGTCAGACCGAGAGGACTATTCAGTCATTGGAGGATCTATTGAGAGCACGTGTTCTTGAGTAGGGATGTTCGTGGGATACTTACCTTCCGTTGATAGAGTTCACTTATAATAACAGTTACCATTCTAGTATTGGGATGGCACCTTTCGAAGCGTTGTATGGTCGGAGATATAGAACTCCTTTATGTTGGCATGAATCTGGAGAAAGTGTAGTGCTTGGACCTGAACTTGTTCGAGAGACTACTGAGAAGGTGAAGATGATTCGGGAAATGATGAAAGCTTCCCAAAGTAGACATAAGAGTTATCATGATAAGCGAAGGAAGGATTTAGAATTTCAAGCTGGTGACCATGTATTTTTGAGAGTTACACCTGTAGCTAGTGTTGGGCGAGCATTGAAGTCTAAAAAGCTCACTTCTCGTTTTATTGGTCCTTATCAGATTTCAGAAAGAGTTGGGAATGTGGCTTATAGAGTGGCTTTAGCGCCTAATCTTTCGAATTTGCATGATATGTTTCATGTATCACAGCTCCGGAAGTATATTTCAGATCCATCTCATGTGATTCATATGGATGATGTACAAGTGCGGGATAATCTTACGGTTGAGACGATGGCTGTATGAATCGTGGATCGTGAAATGAATAATCTGAGAGGCAAGGAGATTGCTTTGGTGAAAGTAGTCTGGTTAGGAGCTTTCAGAGAAAGCATGGTGTGGGAGTTGGAAAGCAAGATGCAAGACTCCTATCCCGAGTTGTTCGAATGAGGTAAATTTTCGAGAGAGAAAATATTCGAAGTGGGGGAGAGTTGTAATGCCCGTAATTTAATTAATTAATTATTTATTTAATTAAATTATTTTGGATTATTTGTGAAGTTGCGAGATATTAAGAATTATTGGTATAAGTTGTTATATTATTATTAATTAATTAATTAGTTGATTAATAATAATTATAATATTGAAAGTAATGGAATCTATAATGTTGGACTTATACTATTGGTTAGAAGTAGTAAAGTGGAGGTGCAGGTTAGGCCCAAGGGGATTGTTATATAAGGAGAAGCTAACACAAGGATTTTTTTAGTTGGAGAATAAGGATTTCTGTATGATGACCGGTAGAGCTGCGCGGACGAGGAGCAAGTTTCCCGGTGTCGAGCAGAGTGAATTAAGGATTACGGCTGAAGCTTTGGTTGAGCGACCTTCAATCCAGTTAAGGTTGGGGTTCTGACCTTATAATGGGATTTATGATGTTTGTTATAGAGGATTGGTCGTGATTGTGATTGTTTCCCAAGATGTTGCTGAACCTGTTAAGGAAGATGCCCGTTCCATTATGTTGTGAATGTTTTATGTTGTCTGCATGACTGCCCGATAGATTAGACGAGTAGGTTAGTGTAGATTGTCGCCCGTTGTTGTGGTCGTTAGGTTGTTATGATCAGTATGATGGTATGGTTGTTATGATGTTGTAGTGGTTCGAGCAGTTAGTAGGAAGTTAGGAATTATTATTGTAGTCGGTCTTGTATAATGAATGAATCTATCAATAGGAATATAGTTTCCCTTTACTGTGTTACTCCGAGCGGTTGGTCGGAAGTTATGAATTATAGTGGTGTGTTCGTTAAGACGTTACATCGTGATTGTGTTGTTGGCCGAATTAGTGGTCGGGGAGGATACTAAAGTAGTAGGTACCGAGCAACGCTTTAGACTGTAAGGCGTGTCGGGGAATGATGCGTTGGGTTTTCGAGCAGAATTAGGTTGCAGGACGTGTCGAGGAGCATAGGTTGGTCATTTCCCTGTTTTCCCTTGTGCATGTTGAGGAGTATGATTTAGTTTTTATGCTGTCCTAGTTGCTATACATGTCGAGGGGCACGTAGTTCCCTATCCTTTTTGCTTGTACATGTTGTGTTTTAGTCGTTACCAGTGCAGTGTAAAATTATTGTTAAGTTGTTGTTTGATTATGTTAATGACTGAATCGTTGATTGATGTGATAGGCTTATGGCCAATGATTATTTATGTTGAGTTATTGTGATGTGGTGATGTTGTGAATTCTTATTCAAAATATAAAGTTGCAGGGAATTTACGTGATGATGAATTACCTCTATTTACTAGTAATAATGGTGATGTGGGCTTATGCCTTACTATGGATGATGATTGTTGTGAGTATGTGATAGTGCATCCATTGAGTCACATACATTTGCATACTTTGTGATGGCCTGGATTGGAAAACTGCAAAGAAGGCTTATGCCTTGTTGATGCCTCTATTAATTGGAAATTATTAATATGGGAGTTCTGCTCCATTTTTAAGATGGGAGTTCTGCTCCAATGATACCACATGCATTCACATAGTATTGAGTCGCGTTCTAAGTAGTATGATTGAGCTACTATGTTGATGAATTATTTGTTGTATTTTGTTGTGATTGTTGTTGTTTATAAGTTGTGAAGTGGTGATTTTTGCATGAACTGATTCTAATATAATATTTATCATAGTGTTCTATATCTCACCCCTTTTGTTTGAATGTTACCCTTATGTTGGTAACGTGCAGGTAATCCAAAGTGAAGGCGAATTACCTTCAATAGTTCGAGTCAGTGTCAGTGCTCTGATATGTAACACTCGGAGGGATGAATGCTAGTTGCTTTAGTATTTGTTATTTCAGTTGTGGAACTATAAGTTATTGTTGTTAAGTACTTGTTGTCTGAGTTGTTTTAGTTGGATAAAGATTTTATATTCCTTTAAGTTGAATATTTGACTCCTCTACGTAGTTGTTCAAGTTGTTAATTTAAGAGATTAATTTGTTTTGCTATTGTAGTGGTAGAAATGTTTAAGACTAAGCCATTAGATTGACTAGACTTATATATATCAAAAATAAAAATCACTACCGCGCTTTATTGTTTCCAAAAGAATAGGAAAAAAGCGAATAACCCAAAAAAGGGGGAACGATTCAAGGTAAGAGGGTTGGTTATGCAAATGGAAGATATTAGCACCCTAAACATCTATGGTACTCCACAAGAACCTCTTTGAAAAATCTATATATTTTAGTTATAAAATGTTGTATAAAAAATAGATGGTGGAGGTGAGAAAAAAAGTATTTTTTATGATTTTTGCACCCACCGCGGCTGTGAACGTTTAGTGCCTACGTACCACCATCCGTGCAATAGGGGATCAGGGTACACGTAGTTCCTCTTTAAAAAAATTTAAAACACAAGTGTGTTGGTTAATTTTATGAGATAAACATCATTGTCATTGTCCGTGTGGAAAACATACTTACTACCCACAATCATGAGAAAGAAGAATTTGCATCATCTCAAAGTGGAGGATATGGCTTGGATTTTAAAATCAACAATGCCTCACTCAACACCCAAGTAGAAAATATCTCTCTTCACTGCATTTTGTAGAATTATAGTTCTTTGCATCACTACAAGGATTAACAAGAGTCTAATCTTTTGATAAATTTTTTAAAATATAAAGCCAAAGTGGCAAAAGGGTTTGAAATGAGATTGATTGACTTTTAGTCTTCTCACAAAAATGTCAAGGTATTATTAAGTTTATTGAGGTTTATTGATGAAAAGGTTTTGAAAATGCATGGACCTAGGTCCAAGTTTATTATGAAAGTAGTTTGAGTTTAAAAACAAAGAAGAGTTTTCAAAAGGAGGAAGAAGATTTTTGAAATTAAAGAAGATGGGAGGAGAAGAAGAGACTATCCTAAAGCATAAGGTAAAAGCTAGGTATGAGAACCATCTAACCAACAAGAAGCCAATACTTGACATTATGAGTCAAGATAGAATTCCCATTCTTTGGATTGATACCAAGCAAGTAAAGATACTAGACCTCTTGAGAAAACCAAACTTCAAGTGTATTAAATCTTCACAAAAATTGGGCAAAGTAACGGCTGTATACTGGTGAATTCCAGATTACAAACAAAGTATGTAATCACAATAACCTGCTTACAAAGAAAACAAACAACCCAATGTCTTGAGGTAAACCTCAAGAACTCCCGAAAAAATATCAATTAAGGTCACAAGGTCTCCATCATAGGCCAAGGTTTCTAATCCTAAGTCCAAGAAGTCCAACACTCCATAATGCCAAGGATAGTAACCAAATAGCCCAAGTATCAATAAAGCTTTTTAGGGTTCATGTTGATTATTACGTATCTTCAAAAAGAAAATAAAAGCCCAAGTGAGCAAAATTAAAATGACAAGAAAGTAAATGCTCAAGTGAGCAAAGATGAAAAATAGCGTAAAATGTAAATGCTAAAGTAAATGGTGCATAAAATAAAATAGCATAATAAAAATACAAGATAAAGTCAATTATTAGAAATTATTGGTTAGTTGGATGATCATCTTGAAACTTGCATTTGGAACTCATTAGAGGATTGATAGAACCAAAGGCCCCACACAATAAGTTGCATTTGCTTTTTGTCAAGTATATCATCCATTTTGGAATCCTCAAAAGTACCATTTAATGATCAACGATGTTTAAGTGATCCGCGTTGACCAAAAGTGATGTAGATCCATTAGAGGATTGGTAGAACCAAAGCGTTCACACAATAAATCTCAAGGTTATTGGGTCAAAGAGATCGAATTAACATACTTGGGCTTGCAAACATAGGTTTGGGCCATGAATGCTCATTTATTCGAATCGGGACAAAATTTAGCGCTATGTTAAGCAATCGTAAGTGGACTTATATAGAAGTCGCACCTATTTTGAGGTCGGTCAATAGAAATCTATGCACCATTTATTTTGAGACATGATATAGAGATCATGCTCCAATAACACTTAGTGCAATAAGAAAGGGATGAGATGAAGAGGGATGGAAAAGAATATACAAACCACTTTTGAATTAAAATTTAATCAAACTATTATTAAAATCATTCATCCATTTTTATGGAGTTAGACTCAACACCATGGATCCAATGATGTTAACAAAGTTCATGATCAAAATTCAACCCAAGATCAGCCAGAAAATAATCACAAAATAATATTGCATTTAATATATATACATTAAAAAGGGTTTTAAAAATGTTTGAAAATAGAAATAAGGGATAAAAATATCAACTATATTCAAATTAATCAAGAAATATTAAGTAAGACCATAGAAAAATCAGAAATGAACTCAAATATTTTTATAAATTTTTTGGTAATTTTTTAAAGTCAGAAACTATTTTTTAAAATTAAAAGAAATGAGTAAAATAAATAAAAAAATGATAAAAAATAACAAATTCAGAAATAAAAAATAAATCAGGTCAGCAATATTTGTCAAAATATCATTGAATCGCTCCTTATTTTTTCAGAATTTAAAAAAGCATAAAAGTATTTTTAAACATTTAAAACAATTCAAATAAAGTGAAAATTTATAAAAAATATCAAAACACAAAATAAAATTGTGAAAAAATAAAAATCAGAAATAGAAAAATAAAAAATATTTCTCATAATTTTTTCATATTTTTTGGACTTAAAATGAATTTTCTATGATTTTTTTAAGTTTAAAACAATTAAATATAAAAATCAAAAAATAAAATAAAACCAAAAATATGTGGACCAATGGATGAGAGTCAAAACACGTTAGTAATCAAATTCAAGGGGTCTGGCACGTTATGCAGATCATGGTCATTAGTGAATAAAACACTGGATCACTTATTAAATCAGAAATAAAAAAAAAACAAGTGGCACGCCATCATTGGTTGAAAGATGACACGTTGGTCATCTTCAACCTCCAGCCAATCCCAAAACCAAGTTTCTCAAACTGTAAAATTAGAGCACGAGACCTATGTCATTCGCTTCGTCTCTTCAAGACGAAGACAACCACACCCTCTCGACAAATTTATATAAACTGTAGCTCAAGCAATTTGGAAAGAAAGTTTTGAAAGGGAATTTGAAAATTCATGCTCAAAATGAGTTTCCCGATAAAAGCAAGTGTTGCAAAAAGAACCAGGGAAATGAGAGCTTCACAATGATATCAAAGTTTTGAAGAATTGATGGAGAAATCTACCTATTGAAGTTGAGTTGCAGAGCTCTGAAACAGGTCTTTTATGGATCAATATAGGTCACGATTTTTAAAGGTAATTGTATGGTTAGCTTCAAGGAAAATCAAGGAAGGTGAATTGAAAGAAAAATGGATTTAAAAGGCTTGAACACTGATTTCGAAGTTGCACAAAAATGAGTTATGGAGCAAGTTTGGCAGGGTGATTCTGGTTGTTCAAGCTTGAGGAAATGAATGAGGGATGACCCTCTATTTATAGGGAATCAAATACAATGTTCAAGCATGGGAAATGATAAAGTTTGGAGGGAAATTGTGTGAAGTTGCAAACAAGAAAAGTGTGACTTCTAATTTAATCAGAACCCATCCAAAACGGGCGTTTTGCTATGCTAATCACTTCTGGAAGTTCACTAAACATGTTTAGAAGCAAAAACGCGTAGAAATAATGTGTTTAGAAGCTAAATCAAGGATTTCAAATTCTGACTTTTGGAGAAACTTCAGTTTCAAGTTACCAAGTTCGAATCAATGGCATTCTTAGCTCAAGGGGTCTTAGGGCATGATTTTTGATGCTTTAGAAAGACGAGGTTACAAGATTTGCATTGAGAAAATAATGGAATCAAATGGATGTTTGAGCTGAAAGTTGCAATGAGTCAAAGTTGGGAAAAAAGGTTGACTTTCCATAGAAATATTTCAAAATTTTCTTCAAAAATGACCTATAATGTCTTGCATCTAAACATGGCCTTCCACTTGGAATTTTCTCTTGACCAAAAAAAATGGCATGAAATAGACCTCTTGAATGACATTTTGAAACTTGAACCATTCAAAATCTCCAAAACTTGAGAGAGTTATGAATTGTTGAAGTTGGAAAAAAAATCATGAAATGACCTATAATATTGTGTATCCTTAGGGCATCTTCCATCCATTTTCTCACTTTTCATATAAAATAAGGAATAAATTTCACATCCTAAAGATCATTGTGGAAAAATAATGGACTCAAGGTGAAACAAATTGACCAAGTTATGATCATTTGAAGTAACACATGGGAAATTGGGGGTTCATCTGGAGGACTTGTAATCTTTCTTCATCATCAAGTTTCTTCCACATGAAAATCCTTGAAACTTTTGAAGTGATTTGTTGATAACCCTTTTAAAAGAAGGATGTTTTTGGAATCACTCAAAAATACCAAAATATGAGCATGATATACTTCTTTGAGGTTCAAAACCCCAGCTCTTAGATCAAGAAAATGCCTTGAGGAACTTTGACAATTTTGAACAATCTTCTTGTACCAACACTTTTGTTTTGTAAATAGAAGTTATTAAGGATGATAATGAGAACTCATAGTAACCAAAACAACATCCATATCTTGAGAATTGATAGAAATATGCACCTGTGACCAATGGGAACAAGGCCTTGTCCAACCATGACAACTTCTTCAATCAACCCCTAGTACTTTTGAATCAATCTTGATAACTTTGAAATGTGGTGAACCAAAATAAACCTTGACATGATTTTTCTTCCAAAACAACTTCAATGGAGAGGTTTTAATTTCTCAAGCTTTATTGACTAGGGCATGGAAATAAACTCATGAACCCATGGATCAACTTGCTAAGCCATATTGCCTTTACCTACATTATTAACAAGTAAGACAAAACAACATTGTATTTTATTAATTAAAAGGAAATTCAAAACAAACCATGCATAATCACAAAAGAAAAACAAGTCAAGGTGCTTGGTTATTCCTCAAAGAGCAAAGCTAAAGATAGGGAGGAGAACCAAAAGCCCTAAATTGATCTTGTTGTGATTTAATCAATATGGTATGATGAAGGGATCTTAGGGGCAAAAATTGGGGTACAACAGTTGTTAGTTCATCCGAATTTTTAAAGTGTTATGTATCCATGTTGAATGCAATGGTTTTTAAGTTGAATTTGTGGCATCCTGATCCAGTTGTATAATTTTTATAACTCTGATTTACATTTATATTGTCGGGTAGAATTGTGGTGTTATAGTACATGTAAATCAAGAATATGTTCATAAGCCATCATTGATGAAAGAATATGTTCTCGAGTACATCTTCGTTTTACTATTTTTTAAAATGTCCATGCTTTCTGGGTCCAATTCCTAATTCTTCTAGAGATCTTGATATGATTAAGGAATTCTTTATAGCTTACCACTGTACTAAACCTAAGGTGAGTGAAAAAGAACCCAGGGACATATCTTATTTATTTTGCACCACAAGGATCTTTCGTTCTGCTCATTTGGTTAACGTAAATTATGTTTCCTGGTTAGAAAAATTCGAAATGGAGATGGGCTAAACTTGAAGAGACAAAGGAATCATCGATCTGATTCATCTACCATGGGTTGGCCCTCGTTATTTCCAAAACATGTTGGTTACTTCCCTCTATTTCTGGGAGGTTTCTATTAATACTTTTCAATTCCCTTGAGTCACTATTGAAGGAAGAAAAACTCTGAATATTCAAATCTCAAGTACTTCTTCGCTTTACTACTTCTGAAAATGTCCGTGCTTTCATGGGTTAAAACCCCAATCCTATCTAGAGATCTTGATATGATTAAGGAATTCTTTACAACGTACCACTGTACTAAACCTAAGGTTAGTGAAAAAGAACCCATGGATGTAGCTTATTTATTTTGCATCGCTAGGGTCTTTCGTTATGCTCATTTGGTTAACGCAAACTATGTTGGAGAGATAAAGGAATCATCAATATGATTCAGCTATCACGGGTTGGCCCTCCTTATTGCAAAAACATGTTGGTTACTTACCTCTATTTCTGGGAGGTTTTGGTTAATACTTTTCAATTCCCTTGTGGAATTTTCACCCATACTCTCTTCGACATTGCGGCCGTTATTGGCCTTCGTCACACAGGAAATTTTTTTCTCCAATAGAATATGATGAGAATACTATTGATTTTGACAAAGATCATGCCGTTTTTACCAAATATATGGAACACTCTCATGACAAAACCACTACTAAAGTATTTGACATGAAGCATATCACTTTCCTGGCATTATGGTTGTCGAGATGCGTTTCTACTGTAGATCCTTGAAAGTAGCTAAGAGGTTCACTGCCCTAGCCAATCAACTACATGAGGGTTGAGATATATGCTTGAGTCGGTTAATTCTAGGCTCGCTCTATGAATCACTACGAGAAGGAGTATTGAGTATCGATACATTGAAGCCCAACACGAACTATCTACTTGTTGGATCTTTCGGGGTGCTCAAACTTTGGTTAAATTCCATATTCGAGCATGTTTTGGCTGTTGATATAACCAATAATGAGGAAGCTATCAAGCAAAGGAACATCGAAAGCATTAGACTAGCTTTAATGATTCTCAATGACTCAGCTCTATCACTGCAAGAAACTTTTACCAAGTATATCTTATTATTCTGAAGTGTTACAAATTTTCACTGGTTATGGCTCCCTTTCCCTAACAAAGCCATTGACATAAATGGTTCACCAGAGACTTTCCTCTATTTAACCCCGACCAAGTAGTTGAATCTAGGGAAATTTGGGAAGCTTTTATCACTCCCAAACTCATCACAACCAAGCTTGGTCCCAAATAAGAATGTTTTCAGATCTTCAGAACACGTTCAACAAAACCTTGTCTTCAACATCTTTAGAACTTGGAACAACATAAGTAAAGCTTTAGAAGGCCTATAAAGCTTCTTTGATAAGTCACAATCAGAATCTATTCTACTAATGTTCCTAAGAACCGATGCATAAGAAGTATTCCAGAATGTAGACTTAACTTGTAACACACCAAAGGTATTCTTCCAGAGTGTTGAGTTCAGAATCTAATGACGTCACACGCCTTCTTACTAGAGTCATAACTTGTTTAGAAAAATCTACACACTAGACTGAAACCATTAGAGGTCACAATTTTTCTCTAGATACCATGTAAAGTTATAATTAAAACATAAGTCCAAATGTATAACCAATCTTGTTCTTACAATCTCCCCCTTTTTAATGATGACAAAACCATGTATTTTGATAGAACAATTCATACAGGATAATCACCACATAACACAAATTTGGAAAAGCTAACCAGCTCTCATTGAATCTGTTAATACCTTAATTCCATTTATGCTTTTTCAAAGTCTCTCCTAGAGCCTAAGACTCACAAAATGAAATTTGCAGTACAAAATGTAACATAGAGAAGGAATACTTATCCATTGACATCTTATCAGAGTCTAACAAGAAATGCTTGGTGTTCATCTCGGAATCTGGTATACTATCATAACACTATGAAGTATCATAACCTATTTAGTCACTATCTTGATGACTCATATGAAACATCAAAACTAATTCAATGGTTCTTCCAGAAACTTGAAAATGCCACAAGAAGGTGCAAACTATCATGTCATCAGAAGGTTCAACACCTAAACCATTTCCTGAATGACCATGTCTTTGAACATGTCTTGTGACCATATCTCGTACCATGTATTATACCATGTCTCATAACATGTCTTTCGACCATGTCTTAGATCATGTCTTCTGACCATGTCTTAGATCATGTCTTCTGACCATTTCTTATGACCATGTCTTAGACCATGTCTTAGATCATGTCTTCTGACTATGTCTTAGACCATGTCTTAGATCATGTCTTCCGACCATGTCTTAGATCATGTCTTTCGACCATGTCTTAGATAATGTCTTAAATCATGCCTTTAGACCTTGTATTTTAGACCATGTATTTAGAAGGTTAACAACCTCTGAACGATGCCTAGATGAAAGTATACTTACTACACTTCCAAAAAGTTCACAACTTCTTAAGTATCAGAGTCTGGTTTATCATAACCCGGTCACAAAACTTTCAAATAGTTACCAACTCCTGAACAACTTTGTGATAACAGAGCAAATGTTTCCAAAGCAAACATTGACATTCTTTCAAATAGTTCATAACTTCTAAAAAATTCTCAGTAACATATCAACTTGTCAAGCTTTCAGAAAGTTCACAACTTCTAAAGCGTCAGAGTCTGATCACCATACCTTTAGAAGGTGCACAACTTATAAACAACAAGTGTTTTCAACACGCGATTACCTTACATTCAGAAAGTTTAAAACTTTTAAACAATGTGGGGTATCATAGTTTGATTTAACCATATTTTCAAGAAGTTCACAACTTCTAAAACATACGTTGAATCAGAGCCTAGTTCAACCTTATTCACTTAGAAAGTTCTAAATTTATGAAGAATACATAACATCAGGACATGATTCGTATTTAGAAAGTTTAAAAATTCTAACAAATACACTGTTCTCAGATTCTAAGCTCATCAGAGCATACTTCATGCATCTTAAACTTGTCTTCTGATTGTTAGATAATAATATTCTGATAGCCAATTAACCTGTATATGAAAATCAGTGAACTTTTACAAAGTTCTTGAATCAAACATCAAACATATGGTTAGAAGCAAAAGCATTATATCATGTTTGATCTCAATATTCTGAGAATAGATACTATGGAAATCATATACTATTTCTCCCCCTTTGTCAAAAATAAAAAAGATTTAAAGGACAAAAGATATTTTTCATTAAAACCAAATAAATGTTCAGGATAACTTCATGGAAATGAGAATTGAGATATGTCAGCATGCATTATAATAAAAATGAGAATAAGAATAAATAACAAGAAATAAAATTTTATTTATTGAAGGAGAACCGTAGTACTTACACAATATAACCAAGGAAAGACAAAAAAGAAACAACACAAAAAACACAACACATGCATCAACAGAGGTAACCACCCAACCTTCTATACCTCAAGAACTTCACATCTTTCTTCAATAAGAACATTGACAGGTCCAACATGATGAACTTCTCCAACAATTGTAGCCATAGAAAAAATTATAGGTAGAACTTAAAGGTAGAGAAAACACAAGAAGAGGGGGTTTGAATTGTGTTCATAGAAAACATTCCCCTTTAGAAATTCTAAGCACTCAAATGATAATAGCGCTAAAGACATTAAAGATAAAAAGACACAAGAAATTTATCCAGGTTCTCCATAAACTAGGATACTCTTCTCCACCCTCACAAGGATGATCACCTTATCCAAGGACTTAATTCATAATGACCAAACTGATTACACTTGCACGGGAAATCTCCAATGACTAACATACAGTGACACGTTCAATGATCCAACCTGATATAAAATTCATTGACCCATTAGAATCTGATGCCGCAAGATCTCCTACCAGGATTTCCTTGCAATGACATCCATCAATAATCTCATAAGAGTCTGACCTTCACTCGGTCCCCTTTGAGATATGACTACCATTGACCTAACAGAATTCGATCCTGCAAAATCTCCTATCAGGATTTTCTATTATGATAGCAGCCATTATCTTCATGAGATTTGACCTTCACCAAGTCTCCCAAGGAAACAATCAACAATAATTGATGGGCATATTGTGTTTAGATGAATGCTTCTGCTAAGTAGATTACACAAGTGTTTCAAGTACATATTGTTTAAAACTTCTACGAGCAAAAACTCAAGTGTTAAAACAATTAACATGAAGAGATCTAAATAGAAACACTATATGAGCAATAACTCTGGTGTTCATTATAATATTCGACAAAGATGTCTGTGATCAGAAGTTTGAGTAGCATCTTGTAGTGTTCTTCTTCATATTTTTGTTGAGAAAGCTACAAGCAACAAATCCTTGATTCTTCTGAGATCTACCAAGATGTATGTAATTGAAAGTTGAATAACATCTTGTAGTCTTCTTCTTCTTTAACAAGCTACAAGCAAAAACTCCTTTCTTGCTCTGTTTCATCTAAGATGCATATGATGTTAGTTGAATGGCATCTTGTTGAAATCATATTTCTTTCTTTTCTCTCTTCTTTAGTTGTCTTCAAAATGTATATCATTACAACTTTAACATCTTCGACATCCACTACTTTCCTTCCACAGGATGAAGCTTGATGGCTAATGGCTTTCCGATATTCAGCAATCGTCTTCCAGCAATTTATCTTTGAAGCTTTGATCTCCTTTTATAGATTTTGACAGAGATATACATTTTGAGGATAGAACAAAATTTTTCTGCACCAATAATTAGTTCCCAACGTGTAGAATAAGGTGTAAGAGTTTCGACAGTATAAAATAATATTTATGTATCCTGTCACTGTTTAATGATAACTTTCCACCTTTTTCTCTAAATAATGTTTTTCTATTATGCTTGTAAACAAAGATCCGTTAAGTAAAGAAAGACAGTTGTAAATCCAGTTGTTTGTTCCCAACAGTCACAATGAAAGTGGTTAACAATACAATATAAAGGAATGTCCTTACGCTACTGTTGTACCCCAAAATTTTCCCTCTCAGTTCTTAAGGATTCTCTCACAAGATCTTCCACGACGTCAAGTTTGCAGCACTGATACATCAGTTTAGGTTTGGAATTGGCACAAGGTTAAAATGGTCAATTGCACATTGAAAAGTCAAACTTAGAATTTTGGATTAAAATCAAGTTTCAAGAATCATATTTCATCAAGACATGTTGGAATATGATTTTTGTTTCACCAAGAAAGTCAAAAGTCAAAATTCAAAATACTTAGAAATTTTTCTAAGTGTTTAGGAAAGATGATAAGTTCAGAGCTTCTGGCCAGATTTTCACCATGATGCAAGTTGTTTCTGGAATAACTTCTGACACAAGAGTTATAGATTTCAATGAGATCTAAAACATTTCAGAACATAACTTCTCCTAGAAACGTTGGAATTTCAAGTTATAAATCTTCAAAGACACGTCCATGAAACTGCAACACTCAGTAAATTTTGGACATCTCCAAGAAAAAATTTGGTTAGAACTTCTGGGCCAGTTTTCATGTAGGTCCAATTAGAATTTGCAAGAGTAATTCAAAGAAGGTCTACAAAGCGTGTTACAAGCTTTCTGAAAAGTTTGAGAACTCCTTCAGAACATGCTGGAGCGGGGAGATTCACATATCAGAAGTTTGATATTTGTTCTAAGTTATGCCGATGCTGAACTTCTGATCAAGACTTAAGCTATAATGCATGATCTCATATTGCAGGTTTTCTGTTTTGATAAATCTCATCATCATTTAATGCTCACACCCACTTTTGAGTCTTTATCCAAAGGATTTCCCCACGTGTGGTATAGAAGTACCATTGTTGTCCTTGAAAAGCAAACTTTTGTACAAAGTTTTTGCTGGGCCCATGCTTTACTTTTGCTTCTGAGGTTACTTTTCCAAAATTCATGCTTACAAATTCAGATTTAGGCACGGCTAAAAGCTGCTAACCACCCTACTTTGTGCCTTGAACCATACTTGTCCAAAATTGCTTCAAGAACAAGTCAGTGCCACAACACATGATGGCTGTACTCTTGACTTCTCCAAGCTCAAAAAATCCTTGCCTATAAATTGAACTTCATTTGTAACTGTTAGAGAGGTCTAGAATTTGAGAAAAAGTCTTGAAACCTTGCTGAAATTTCCAAGAACTTGAAACTGCAAACATAAATACAAAATCTGCCAGTTTCCGTTTTTTGCATCCAAACTCTAATTTTTCTCGCGTGTTTCTTGATAAAATCATCCATACAACTTATGATGCACATTTAGAAGCCTTCCAAACTCCTGTTTTCAGACTGTAGCACAATCTTCATCAATCTCCACTTCAAAAATCAAAACTTTACTTCTTGACTGTTCTAGAATTTTCCAGCCATTCATAGCTCAAGTTAAAGGTTGTTCCAGCCTTCTGAACACGTGAGAAAGCTGGCTAGAACATCACAGCAGCCTGAACTAGACTCTAATTCAGAACAATCTCCAGAAGCAAGGTAAGTTCCTTCTGACTGTTATCTCATTACTTAGGCTTTGATAGACTTGCATGTCCAAAAATACAATATAGATATCCTGGCTCTGATGCAATATAAACATCTTTAGGAAATTAGGTTTCAGATTTAGGATTAGAAAATTCATGCTTGTTGATGATTTACAGTTCTAATACTTTATGTTTCTGAAACCATGATGAAACCTGCCATAACTGTTATGTTTGCATTTTTCTGCTTTGTTGAGAAATGACTAAGCTGCAGATGCTCTGATTAGCATGAAGGAGAAGATGAAGTTCATCGTCAGAACTTACTTTTTGTTATATGTTTGGGTTTTTTCTTCTAATACCAGATGTATAGCCACCCCAATGGTAGAAAGCGTGTGCATAAGACGTTAATGTTAAACGTCCTGAGTTCTAGTCCCAGAAACACTCTTTTTATGTTTATTTCCTGATATTTTTACCCTATTAGTTGGATCATAACTTCTAGATCAATTCCCTTTAATTGCTTGTCAAAACAGTGATCCTGGACCAGAACCTCTAAACATTCCCATCTAGCAGCATTGACACCTCACCTACCCATTACCAGAACTTCTAGCTTGTCAGCAACATTAGAACTTCTAGGTTTCTAGTTGCATTAGAACCTCTAAGCTCTCTTAAACAACCAGAACTTCTGACCTTGCCAGTGACACTAGAACTTCTAGGCTTCCAGTTGCATCAAAACTTCTAGGATTTCCCTTGTTCCCAGCAACCCCATAACTTTAGTGTACCCAGGCCCAAAACTTTTGGCCTTCCCCTTTCCTGCTAACATTTTCTTTCTTGCAGCGTATCAGAGTCAGAATTCCTGCCCCTTACTTCTGTTCTCTCTTATTTCAGCAATGCGCTGATTCTGGATTCTTTCCCCCTTTATTATTTTTAATATCACATCTATTTTCATTAGTAAAAAACACCAAAAATATTTCTATATTGACATTCTTTATTTTATATCTTTTGAAACAAAAAGACTAAAAATATTTTCTTAAGCTAATTCATTTCTTCTCTTAACAAAAACAAAACAAGTCCATTTTACATTTCTTGTACATTATTTCAATATAGTTGTAATAGATAATTAGGACTTCAATTTCTTGCAATCCCCATTTGTAAATTTTTATACCCCATCCCCTAATGATTGTAATAGCGTAGAATATTTACCTTCCGCAATTTATCGGTTTCATATAAATGCTAGTAAAGTAGGATTTGTATGGGAAGATAAAATTAACAAGTAGACAAACCTTAATCAAAGACAAATTGCATGCAAATCAAACACACTATTCACGCATGCAACCCTAGGGTTAACTCCACTTGTTGCCTAAAAAATGGTCATGTTATTCATGTGAGACGTCTTAGAAAAACAATCAAAATACTAGATCATAGTCCCTCGATGACGCTTCAAATGTTGCCTCCCAAAGAGAAATGCTAAGATATCTCACAACATTGCTATCATGACTATACGATGACCCACGCCTGTTCCTTTACATCAAAAGATAAGGCTTCTTACCAATCACTGGTAAGATAACAATATCAAAGGAAGAGAGAGATTAACAAAAGACTTTTGAGTACGTAGAAATGTTCCTAGTTGCTTGCTCACTTTCAAAATAAACATCCTTGCAAACACACACCAAAAACTTTCAAAACATGAAATATTTTCAAAAGTCCAACACTTTGTATACGTTCTTATAAGACAAGAACCATTACAAAGTTTTCCTAAACGAAGGCGCTTTTCAAAAATACTTTCAAAAACCACCACAAAGCATACATTCAAACAAAAGCAATAATTTAGCAAGAAACTAAGAGCCCATAGATAATTATGGATGAAAAGGGTGCTAACACCTTCCCTTTTTATAATCTACCCCCCGAACTCAAGAAAATAATCTCAAAGGTCTTTCCTATTCTTTTCACCCTTTCTTTATTTGGATAAAAGAAAAGTCGGTGGCGACTCTTGCTAACCGCAACAATTGCGATTAAACATAAAACATATCAAGTCAGTTCTCCCACCGTATTACAGAACTGGCGACTCTGCTGGGGATTCCTTAAAAGTGGGGTTACCTTAGGGCTAGATCACATTTACTTGATTTTATTGGTTTGAATTGTTTGCTTTACATTTTAGTTCCTTGTTTGGGCTTGTTTTGATCCTCTACCCGGATCTGGGACACTTTGTAGGTAAGTAGAAATACATTATGGAAATTGTGCGAGGTATACCGACATGGTCTAAGAAATAGCTAAGTTAGTGTGACACATTTTTTGTTACCGGTAGCCCTTGAGTAGTCAAGGAGAATACGGGGCCACTGTATGGTGTCATGAAGCACTAACTGACTTTAGAACCTTTACTTGACCCACTTGGCCATTAGGAAGTAGTGAGGTAGCCGGCTTTGGTGCAGTCCGAAGTTGGTTGACACTCGATACTACGCTCATTGAGATTGGACTTCTCAGGATATTTCAGTTGTCGTTAAAGAGGCTTATGCTGAAACAATGTCCGATGAGGAAAGATCAGTGATATTAAGATCCCCTAGAACCTGGTTACTATTACTAGGACAGGTTGTTCCAACTAAACTTTAAGAGGGTACTTACCTATAAACTCCATAAAAGCCTATACCTAAGGATTTGTTTGCTTTGTGTGTATATGCATACTTGTACATAACATCATAATATCATACCATTACATTTCACACTAACCATTTCAAGGATTATTGGGATTTACCTTTGTTCTATTTTGTAGGACATGACTTTCACCCGCAAGAACACTATCCAAGTCAATCTCGTAAGAATTCCTTCTCAACTCAAAGAGTTAGCATCGAGGGTTCCTGAGAGTTCTTAATTCACCGAAAGACATGGCCACCTCCTCAACTTGGTTACCTCAAGCGTCGATGAAAACATGATGAAAGTGCTTTTCCAGTTCTTCAATCTTCTACACCATTGCTTTACCTTTCCCAATTATCAGCTTGTACCTACTATGGAAGAATTCTCTCAACTCTTGAGGATTCCTATTCTCAATCAACTACCTTTTAACGGTACTGAAAGATAACCAAGTCCAGAAGAGATTGCCTGAGCGCTACACTTGCAACAATCCAATGTCACGGCTAATTGGGAAACAAGAAGTGGTGTCAGAGGGTTCTTAGCATAGTTCTTCTTTGAAAAAGCTCAAGATTGTTGAAACACTCTGGATTTACAAGCTTTTAAAGAAATCTTGTCCCTTCTCATCTATTGGATGGTTTTATTTCCAAACCCTGACTAACTTGTAGATGTAAATGCTGTCAAAATCATCATCTCTTGCAATCTGGTGCCTGCTTTGTTGGGAGATATCCTACATTCTCTCCACTCTCGCACTACGAGGAAAGGAGGAACCCTCGTGTGTTGCACTTCTCTATTGGCTAGGTGGTTTGTTTCGCATCTCCCCGGATCCATGTTGAAGAACGAGTAAGGTTTAAGGTGGTCCAATAGGTTGATGTCACTCAGACACTCGGATATTCATTAGTGTTATCAATCCTTAGAGAACATTACTATCATCGACCGTTGTGGGGAATTCCCTAATGTCCCTTTTCTTGGCATTAGAGGAGGTATCACTTAAAACCCTTGCTTTGCTTTGCGACAGTTCGGGTATGCCCGAAGAGATGGTCCTCATGATATGCTCATCGAAGGAGTGGTGTTCGACTACCAGAGCGACAATCAAGGCTACCGTCATAGGTTTGTACGAGCTTGGAGGATGGTATACAAAGTGGATAGTAAGACACTAGGACACAAGAATTCCATTGCCCTTGAGCCTTACCTTAGGTGGGTACAAGCTCGTGCTCAGAAGCTCGTGATGCCTTACCCCTCCATCCTACCAGTTATCGTGGAGCTTGTGGCTGAAGAAGATGTCCGGAACACTGTCCTCTGTCCCGAACATGCCTACTTATCTTAAAGACTTGCAAAAGGTTTGGATTAAACTAAAGGAAGAATAAGATGCCTTCGAAGCTCAGTTCTACACAAGTGAGAAAAGGGTTTTGGAACATAAAAAGCAACTCCATGAAGAATAATGTTTGAATGCCTACCTTGGGCCAAAGAGGATGCGTTCGACCTTTTTGTCTTAGAGATTTATTTTGTAAGCCCAAGAGGTACGTTGTAATCATTTTGAATTAATTAATGCAATGTGACGTTTGTTCATTCTTTGTCTAGACAAATTTAAATTTCATAAACCCTTGAAATAATTTTCATACACATCTTCCATGAATCATAACATAACAGGTTTTCCATGACATGTTTCCTTATCTTTCTGCTGTTTATTTCAACAAGATGGATATCAAGAAAACAGTGAAAGACCTATAAGCATAAAACTCCCAATTTCAAGAGACTCTGCTGACCCTGACCAAGGGGCAACAAGAGTTGATGACATTGTTGGCATCCAAAAAGAAACCAAAGAGGAAAGCCCTGGTCAACATGGGTAGAAGATTCAGAGATCCGATCTGTAAGATACCTGTAGTGGAAGACTCGTATGAGGAAGACTAAAATCAAATTGGAGAAGCAAGGAGTACCAAGGCTGGTTGTATCAATGATCAAGCGTTCAATGATGAAGATTATTTTGATGAGCAGTATCCTCCTGCCAATGTTAAGTTCAAGCAGCTATAGGAAAAATTGAAGGCCGTTGAGATTCAAGCCATCCCTGGTTTGGATTATGACGATTTGGGTTTAATATCTGGGGTTGTCATTCCCCACAAATTCAAGATATAAGTCTTCATTAAATATGCTTGGATTTCCTGCCCAAAGCTTCACCTAAAGTCTTATGTGTGAAAAATACAACCGCACACCACTGACAAGAAAATTTGGGTTCACTTCATCCCTTTCACTTCACTTCACCTTCTTATGCCATGGTTGGTTAGGAACTTGACACATAGAGCTTCACATGCTAATTTCCTTGTTTGTTTGCCTTCTCTTGTGTTCCTAATGTCCATACCTCTTGTGCATGACCCATAGGGATTATTTAACATATTTTGATGTTTACTTTGAAGTTAAGTTGATTCCTTATAAGTGGTTGATACATAATTAGGACTTAAGTTAATGCTTGCAACCTATTTGAGCTTTATCTCTTCTTATGATGCATAATTGTATTAATTAGGTAATGTTTGATAACACGAGACCTTTATTGATGTGATGATATGTCTTAAAGCATGTTTAGACTTAATTATTTACCTCTTGTATCATCTTGTTTGTTTCTTTGTTCAAGTAGCATTGTTGAAAGGTTTATTTCCTTTGACTGTTTGTCACTTCTACTTGCCTAGTTAGGTTCTTTCCTTTGCTATTGGGTTCATGATATTTTGTGTAGGGTAAAGTTAGACCTAAATACATGTTAGGGGAAGTAGCTTAGGGTTGATTGATTTATTCTCATGACATGTCCATTTGGTTTCTTAATCATTGTTTACTTGCTTTGCCACCTTACTTGTTCATGTGAGGTAACATCTTAGGGTTTAGAGATTTTCATCTCTTGAATTCTTTGAACCTTGTCTTGTATGGATTTATGTGTGGTTGTTTAGTTAGCATCTTCATTTTTATCTTAATTTGATGACATAAATGCTACTTATCTAAGCCCTCTTTGTGTTATCTTTGATCCTTGCTTGTTATAATGCCAACTTATGCAATGTTTGATCACATGTCTACTCAATGCTTGTTCAAGTACTCTTTTGAGCTTTCTTGATGCATGTTTAAGTGCTATCTTATTTAGATGTTTGGTTTTACTATTACCTTTCCTTTTTCTTTAGGAGGTCCTCTGTGTGCAGGTGCTATTATTGTGATCTTAAATGATATATCTGATACATGGTGTAATATTGGAGACCTTGATTTGGGTTATAATACCTTGGATTTCTCTTATACTTCCTTACTTGTGATTTATTTTCACATGATAATTGATATGCTCTTGGTCTACTAAGTGCTTGTGGCTTTAATATAAAGGATGAGAATTCTATGTTGACTTCTGTTGTACCCCAAAATTTTCCCTCCCTTTCTTCAGGAAACCATCTTGGATTTTCAAGGTCCCTCTGAAACAAATCCAAGTCCTGAGTTATCCTTTTGCCCAAGCAAGTCACTTACAAGAGCAAGATGATCTCACGAACTCCAAAAACAACGCTTTTATCTTGAGAAAAAAAATCAAATTCTAAGTACTTAGAATGTTTCTCTAAAATGAGTGTTTAAGAAAAAATCAGCGCTTCAGAACTTCTAGACCCATTCCAGATAAAAAACGGTCAGAAGTTGCAAGCTTGGCTCAGCGTGGTCAGAAGTTGGCTTTTCAGCAGCTACATCAGTTCCATCAGAAGTTGTAAACGTGGTTCAGTATGTAAGCCTCAAACAGAACATGCCCCTTCAGCAGTTAAACAAGCTCAGTCAGAATTTGCTAAAGGAATGCAAGAGAAGCAGGGAAGTCTGAAGGCTCCTTCAGAACAGGTTGAAATCAGAAGATGAAAGATCAGAAGAGTGGGTGTTACACTGATACAGAATCTCTAAGCCCAGGAGGTCCAGAAGTAAATCCAAGGAACGTACCAGAAAACTAGGAGAATCTCCAGAGCTTACTAAGACAACAGGAAGCCAAGGCCAGAGCATGGTTTACACTGCTGATTCAACGTTGGTTTCCATTACCAGAATATTGATGTTGATAGGTCTTATCACCATTTAATGCCCATTGCTTCCAACCACTCCTGAACATTCACGTGTGGCTTGGAAAACGCTTTTGTGCAGATTCTGGCATGGGTCTACGCGCCACCGCCCACTTCAGAGGTCACTTCTCCCCAATCTACGCCTGCCGCTGCAGCCTAGGCTGAAAGCTATCTGTTATCACAACTTCCCAGGAATTTCTGTCAAAGAACAAATTCAAACTCTGTTGGCGCTTTAAATGTTCAAGGCATCCACAAGAACTTTGCCTATAAATAGAGAGTCTTCACCACTGCAAAAGGCGTTCAAGAAAAGAAACAGAAATTGCTAAGTAAGAAACAGAACTCTTAGCAACATAGCATTCTGAAACTCTGCCAAAATCTCCAGTTTTGTTTCATAACTTTGAGTTTCTCACCTTCAAACTTCATCAAATATCCAGTTTTTTCTGTAAACCAAAAACACCCTTTCCCAACTTCTGACCCTACATACGTATACACCTTTACCTACCCTCTTCAAAGAAAATCTGTCCAGAACACTACCAGAGCCAAAAGCTAACTTCCACCCACCAACTTTTCCAATAGTCAGGTAAGCACCTGCTGACCCTCATCACGCTGTTAAGCATCATCAGCTGTGCATACTCAAATAGACATAATGTAAATATCATGTTATTGCTGTTTATGTTCTGAGGATTTTCATACCTCAGAACGTTCTGAGCCAGTATAGGACTTGCCTGTGACCTTGGTGGTTCTGACCTCTAAAACATTTTTGTATTTGCTAGATCTGTTCCAAATATGTTTCCTGTTTTGTGGAGTAACAACAGAATTGCAGATGTTCTGACTAGTACAGGGAAAAGCCAAGTGCTGACTTTGACGTTAGGACATCTGAAGCCTGTCTTGCTGTCAATGATATCAGAACCTCTGAGAGTTATTGCCTTTTCAGCAGAATCAGAACTTCTGGTTTCTCCACTAACAAACTTCTGTCTTGCGGCGCAGGGGAATCAGAACTTCTGATTTCCCCACTAACAAGGTTCTGTTTTGCAGGTGCCAGAGTCAGAAGTTCTGACTCATACAGTTTAACCAAGAGGTTGATCATTTGGCAGCGGATCTGAGTCAGAACTTCTGATGACCTCCCAGCAGCGCGCGGGCTCTCTCTCTCTCTCTCTATATCTTGTTTTTGCTATTTTCTTTTTTGTCTATTTTTCTCGTTGAACCCCCCATGTACAAATGTGTATCCCCCTCCCCTAATTGTTGTAATAGCGTAGGATTTTATATTTTCGCTTCTTATTACTAGTAATTAGGACATTGTGATCGGTGGATCTGGAACTGACTGTTTAACGCTGGTTTCGCGAAATGTCGCGGTAAGCAAGAGTCGCCACCGTCTTTTATTTTCTCCAAATGGAAAGGACAAAAGCACAGAAAAATTCCTTTAAAGAGATTGCTCTCGGTTCGGGAGGTAGGTTATAGAAAGGGAAGGTGTTAGCACCCTTTCTATCCATGGTTATCCATGGGCTCTTAGATACTTGCTCATTGTGTTTTCAAAATGTTTGCTTTCCAAAGTGTGAGTGGGTTTTGAAAAAGTTTCGTTTGAAAAATTTCTAAGTAACTCTTGTATCTGTCCTCAAGAGTGTATGAAAAATTTGTTTGAAAAACTTTTAGAAAGTGTAGGTGTGAAAAGTATTTTGTTTGTTTTTGAAAAGAGCAAGTATCTATGAGAATCTACCTGCCCTAAGGAATTCTTCTGTGTAAGTATCCTTAAAGTAGTGCCATCTCACCATTGAGAGGTAGGTAGCACCACCGTTGGAGGTGTTCGGGTCAATTCGAGGGTTAGGGACAGTGTGGTCACCGAGCAATAGTAAGATACCTTAGAAGCTACCCTTATGCCATTGATCTTTTTATTCCGAGGCAACTTGTTTCGAGGCAACCTATTCGAGGCAACTAGATCAATGGAACATAAGGACTTACTAAGACGTCCTGTACTCAACGACCACGTTTCGAGGCGCAAGGCAACAGGGTGATCACCAGAGCAATGGGAAGACACCTTAGAAGCTACCCTCATGCCAGGTTCCCGGATCATGAGGACTTACTAAGACATCCTCTACTCGACGATCACCTTTCGAGGTAAGGCAACAGTGAGGCGTACCCTAGGGGTGGTGTGTGAATTGTGTGTCATTTTCAGTTTATTATTTGTCTTGTCATGCATTGGTAATCTACGCTTTGATTTTATTTTCGGGCATTCATTCTTTCATGTTATTGTTTAACATTTAAAGGTGCGGGAATTTAAAGTGCGGAAAAGGTAAGAGTCCTACGCTATTACAAAGGCGCGGGTCTACAACGCCAAATTAATCCAGACCCGATTTAAAAATAAAGTGCAGAAAATAAATGTCTAATTAACCATTACAGGGCTTTGGAGCAAGTACATTATATTTACAACAAAGAAACAAATAAAACGCGCGAAAAAGAAGATAATCAAATGCGAGGGCGTTGGACCCTTTAAAGGAATTAAAATAAGATTATTGAAATAATTAAGTTAGATAAAAGAAATGACTTATTTTTTTATGTTTTTGTTTTTTATGACATTAAAGAACATTAAATTGGAATTAAAAGTCAAATAATTCTAGTTCTAATTATTTTTTAATTTATTAAAGAAAATGCATTAAAGTTAAAACCTAGAATTAAAACTAAATTGATTATAAAATTTATTTACAAAATTAATGGTTAATGATACTTATAATAAAAATATTTAATTTAAAAAAAAAAGATAAAAAAGTGCTAAAGGTCTATTTTTTTATATTTTTTAGTTATTTAAAAAAACATTAAAATTAACAACCTAAAATTAAAACTAAATTACTTATTGAATTTATTTACAAAAAAAAGGTCATTGATGAATTAAATTAAAATAAAACACATTTTGATTTTTATGATTTTCTGATTTTTTGGTTTTTTATATTATGAAAATATTAATTTAAAGAATTAAATTAAAACTAAATTAAACAAATAAAAATAGAAAAATAAAAAAAAGAGTGAAAGAGAGCAAACAAAGGGGGGTGTTGACCAATGCGTATGGTGGAACACACGTGATAGCCTTTGGATTGACCCTTGGTGACATGTGGCGTGCCAAGGGATGGAGTTGTATGGTGGTCATTTGATGAAGCACTGCACAGAATTATGTTAAAGAGAAAAATATTGAATAAAGTGGGGGGACCTGAGAATACTTACAGTGCTTGATAATGGACCTTAGGATCTCACACTTTTTTTTTTGACAAATTTTGAACTTTTCTCTGGCTGTTTGTGCACTTTTTCTAGGTTGTGAATGAGGCTTGCAAGGCTTGTATATATAGGCTTGGATGAGAATCAGTCACATTAAGGAGCTTTTAAGCCTTGCAATGATGATTTGGATTTTCACATAAACCACCATTATCAACTTTCCATTTTGAGTCCATTTTTGAATTTTTGCCTTGTTTACTCCCTTGCACGAATTTTGGTAGGCCCATAATGATGTTTCAAGGCTAGTTAAGGCCAAATATTCCCTCTTAAATCAATTTTTGAATTTGTTTTGATTTTAAAAGACTTAAAATTAATTAAATCCAATAAAAATCAATAAAAATGAAAAAATTAATAAAAAAAATCTGAAATAAAAGGTGGGACACGTGGGAAGCATGGCCAAGTTAATTCAAGTGGAAAAAGTGGGCCCCTTTTGTCAAAAATGAGATTTCAAGGATAAATGATTTTGGCCATTTCACAAAAATTTCCCAACTTCTCCAATGTATAACTTGCTCAATTTTTAAGATTTGCTCATGTTCTTGGACATTTTGTAAAGGTTTTTGAGTCCTCTAACCAATGCCTTTGGTCCCATGTCATTTTGATTTACCAATCTCAAGTTATGGCCTTTTACTTAAAGTCCCTTTTTGTTGACTTTTGAAAATGACCTATAATGTTGAAATTGATAACTTTTTGTGAGAGCATTTATTGGACTTGAAGTATGAAGATGAGTTGTAGGAAATGTCTTTCTCTTCAAAATGAGCTTTGGATGGAATTTTTCTGATAATCCATGTGGAAGTTATGCCCTGGTCAATTTCAGTTGACTTTTTCAACTGTCCAAAAATAGAAACTTTTGCATCTTGATGATTTTTGAGCCAAGATTTGAGAATCATGATCAAGCATTGATCAAATGATGTTTGTGGCTTCAAAATGATATGTTGACCAAAAATTTGAACTTTTGACTGTCAAATGACCATTTTGCCCCTACAGTTGACTGTAGTGCAATTAGGGTTTTTGACTGTGCAATTTTGTGCTGAAAGTCTTGAAACTTGATATGAGGATGCTTGACCATATTTGTAGGCATGTGAGACTTGATTGGGCCCTTTGAAACTCCATTTTCTTGATCAGAACCAAAACCCTAATTTTGACTGCTTAGGAGGCCCTTGACTATGCAACCCTTGAGGAGATTTTGAAGCTTGACTTGGCAATTTCTTGGAGAATATGGGAGGGCAAATTTTGGGGTACAACAGTTGCCCCTGTTCAATCTTCTTAGACCTGAGGATGTAGATTGGCTGACGTGCCTTTCGTAATCCGAGGGTAGAAGATGATTGAACACTAGAGTGCCCAGAAATTTGCGCTCACATAGCAGCAGTGTGATGATGGAAATGGGCTTACCGATGCCATTTAGAGGTTGACGAATAGGATGATGGGCTTATAGATGCCACCTGGATGTTGATCGCGTAAGAGATTCTTTAGTGAGAACCTGCATGCCTGCAAAAGAAAAAATGAGTACCTGACACGTTGCAGGAGCTGATTTTCAGATGCTTGGTATAGATGTGTCCTGACTGGTTACAGGAGTTGGATCTTTGAATTCTTCAGACGTGCCCTGGCGAGATACAGGAATCGAGTCTGGTAATGTTAGTCTTCAACAGATACTCCCTGGCAAGATTCAGGTATCGGATCTTCGAACTCTTCAGACGTGCCCTGTCTAGATACAGGAATCGAGTCTGGTACTGTAGTCGTCAACAGATACTCCCTGGCAAGATACAGGAATCGGATCTTCGAACTCTTCAGACGTGCCCTGTCTAGATACAGGAATCGAGTCTGGTACTGTAGTCGTCAACAGATACTCCCTGGCAAGATTCAGGAATCGGATCTTCGAACTCTTCAGACGTGCCCTGTCTAGATACAGGAATCGAGTCTGGTACTGTAGTCGTCAACAGATACTCCCTGGCGAGATACAGGAATCGGATCTTCGAACTCTTCAGACGTGCCCTGTCTAGATACAGGAATCGAGTTTGGTACTGTAGTCGTCAACAGATACTCCCTGGCAAGATACAGGAATCGGATCTTCGAACTCTTCAGACGTGCCCTGTCTAGATACAGGAATCGAGTCTGTTACTGTAGTCGTCAACAGATACTCCCTGGCAAGATACAGGAATCGGATCTTCGAACTCTTCAGACGTGCCCTGTCAAGATACAGGAATCGAGTCTGGTACTGTAGTCGTCAACAGATACTCCCTGGCGAGATACAGGAATCGGATCTTCGAACTCTTCAGACGTGCCCTGTCTAGATACAGGAATCGAGTCTGGTACTGTAGTCGTCAACAGATACTCCCTGGCAAGATTCAGGAATCGGATCTTCGAACTCTTCAGACGTGCCCTGTCTAGATACAGGAATCGAGTCTGGTACTGTAGTCGTCAACAGATACTCCCTGGCAAGATACAGGAATCGGATCTTCGAACTCTTCAGACGTGCCCTGTCTAGATACAGGAATCGAGTCTGGTACTGTAGTCGTCAACAGATACTCCCTGGCAAGATACAGGAATCGGATCTTCGAACTCTTCAGACGTGCCCTGTCTAGATACAGGAATCGAGTCTGGTACTGTAGTCGTCAACATATACTCCCTGGCAAGATACAGGAATCGGATCTTCGAACTCTCCAGACGTGCCCTGTCTAGATACAGGAATCGAGTCTGGTACTGTAGTCGTCAACAGATACTCCCTGGCAAGATTCAGGAATCGGATCTTCGAACTCTTCAGACGTGCCCTGTCTAGATATAGGAATCGAGTCTGGTACTGTAGTCGTCAACAGATACTCCCTGGCAAGATACAGGAATCAGATCTGGAACCACGACAGTTGATAGCAATTATCTTTGTATTAACTTTTGTCCTGAAAAGACAAAACGTTAGTTGTATGCGATGCCATGATGTATGACATGCGAGATGTTCTCAGAATGAATGAGATTGTATGTTCATGATGCGTATATGCATGCTATAATGTATGAAAATGTGTTGTTTATGAATGTATGTTTTCGTCTAGGAAAATAAATCCTTGACGGATGCCGGGAAGTCAAATCCTGGGCTGATGTGAATAGCATTCTTTGTTTCCACTGGGGAGTGATGGTTGCAAGAATGAACCGGTAGGAGAAGACGACTCCGTTGGGGAATAAGCTTGGCGAATGGACTAACTCTGCAGGGAGGAAGGTACTCTAGCGATCTTGCTGAGAAACGATACTCTGTGGGGAGAGAGATACTTTGTTGAAATGTTGTATGAGAACTCCGCTGGGAATACCGTTGTCATGTTGGAAGTGTTAATAGACTTCGTTGGGGATGAGAAGGCTTCGTCGACGATGCTCTTTCCGTGGCTTTTGGCTGAGGATAACCCAATTATATCCTGTTAAGGAAATAACTCTTTGAATAAAGCCGGACGACGCGTTCGTGCTCTGCGAGGGACAAGCTTCCAGAATCTACTGGGGATAAGCTTGCTGCTTGGGGAGATGAATTCCAACTTTCCTGGGGAACTTGGATTGGATTCTCTGGGGAGGTTTTGAATTGCCCCGGGGAAGTGACTCCATTGAATGTTTGGTATGCCGCCGGGGAACAATCTTAAATCAGGACCGCCGGGGATGTTTGTTAAGACTGTATGCTGCTGGGGAAGGTTGAGACCTGCGGGAGGATACCCAACTTCCTTAAGGTTGATAACTGCTTTGCTTGAGGAGAGTATACTGCTTGCTGGCTCACTCTCTGGGGAATTAAGATACCTGGTTGTGTTCTTCAACTGAACCTACCTTGATACCTTGGAGGACAGAACGAATAGATCGCTTGGACAACTCTTTATTGCCCCTGTTTCTGAGGTGGGAGAGGAAGACCTGTGAGGCGCTGATAGTGGTTGATGGACAAACCTTCTTCTGGTAGGTAAGTGATAAGATGCCGGGACATAGTCGTACGCTTTGATCCCTAATTTTTGCCTGGACCGCCCTTTCGAGTTTTCAGTCCACCGGGATACCCATTTTTGCCCAAGCCGCCTTTCCAGGTTTTCGACTTGCCGGGTGTATAGATTTTTTTCATTTCATCCCTTCATTTTGCCCGAACCCTTTTGGTTCGCCGGGAAGCCCTTATTTTTGCCTAGGTGTGTCAACCTAGCGGGTCCTTGATTATGCGCAGTATTTTTTCGACTATGTCCGTGCTTTCAGAAGGTAGGGAGTTGCCCCTGTTAGAAGTGTGTTGTCATGTCACCAGAAGGTGTTTGATCAGGCGAGATTCGTTGTTGGAATGCCCCAAGTGACTCAGGTGGAGATTTGCCCCAGGCTATTTGGCCTTTGAGGGATTCTCCGAATCTTGATTGGACTGCCCCAGATAATGGACCATGGTCATGTCTGCCCCTTGATTGGAAGTGTTTCTTCCACTTGAGGTGATCTCTTTGTTGAGAGGACTTTTGTTCATTAGATGTTCGTCGTGCGAATTTCTCTACTGTTCAAACAAATAGTCATATGCAAACAAGGTTATTTTAAGAATGCAAAGGCTTATGTCTGTCTTGAAGTTTTTTTGAAAAATGCATTTTTTCAGTAAAAACAGCAAATTTTGTAAAATGTGATGTCAACTCGTTATTTTACCGCAAGCCTTAAGGAGTCAGGATACTTTTCGTAACAGTATGTTTTCGAACTAACCCATGCTTCAGCTAGGACTTTTAAGGGTTATAACGTGGCCTGGTTCATGGTTCAAAAAACAAAGGATAAAGGCTCAAATTATTTGTACCCACCCGCTCTTCGTGATGTTCTTCAATCCTAAACTCAGCCGATCGTGCGCTAGACTTTGTTTGAGTCTTTGCCTTGATGTTCCAATGATGATTCAGATATTGATGATTCATTCTGAATAGGCAGTCTTTTTTTTTGTTTTTGTTGAGGGTTTGTGCGACCTCTTTCTTTTTGATTTTGCTATCCCTAAATTTTGCCTGAACTGTTTCTTTTGTGATTACAGTCAGCGAGATGCCCCAGTTTTGTAAGTCTCCTTCATAGGTTTTGACTTATTGGTTTTTTTATTTTTGAGATATAATGACTTCCTATCTTTATGGTTATTTAGAACCATCACTGTCTTTTGTTTCAGAAGGACTTCTTTTGATGCCATTCGTTGTGCACTTGGATCAGCTGAGAGAACTACCCTGCCCCAGGTTATGATTAAGGGTTTTGATTTTCGAAAATAAAAAACTCCTACTTCTTTGGCTCAGATGGGTTGACGAGGGATTATCATCCTTATAACTCCAGTGTTTAGGGATTGAAACAATGCCTGTACCTCATCAGCAGGGTCCGTTCAAAAGCATACTGCAGATTATGGTATCATTTTCGTCATCCTCCCTCAAGAGGCTTAGAATTATCGAGAGTTGATCATCAGAAAAAATATGAAAATAATTTGCATATAGCGAATGCGAATATATTGATTCAAAATAGACATATGCGATGCATTAATGAAATAACAACGTTTAACATGAACAAATGTTTGAACAATCAAAAGAAAATTACAACTTGAAAGATTCTAATGAACAAAAATTTCTCAATCCTAGCCATGTTTTGGCAAGGGAGCAGTGATCACGTTGGGAGTCACAGCGGGCTCGAACTCGATCTCTTTAGCATCGATCACGTTCTGAATCTTGTACTTCAGTGCCCAACAGTCCTCAGTATCGTGCCCCGGGCTACCAGAATGGTAAGCGCACCTTGCTTCTGGGTTATAGTTTGGAGAGAAAGTCTTTGGATTTGCAGGAGGGTTGATCACCGCAATCAGGTTCATCCTTAACATGTGCTGCAAAGCTCGTGACCATGACATGTTGAGGTCGGTGAATTGTCTCTTAGGCTCGTACGACCTGTTCTGATCAACCCGCTGTTCTCGGCGAAGTCGTTGTTGGACCTGAGAAGTAGTAGCAACTCGGAGAGGTTTATTCGTTGGACCCGACCTTTGCCTTCTTGGAAGCTGTTCCATGACCTGGTCCCTGATTTGGGCTGGTTGCTTCATACCTTGAGGAATCTGGCTGATCATGGCTCTCAGCTCTCCTTGCTCCTGAACTAAACCCTGGATGAGAGCCCTCTGCCCCAGCATCTGGGTCTTTAATGTATCTACCTCAGCTTTTAGACGTTTCAGCTGCTCGTCCTTGTCATCTTCAGGACTCTTTCTGATCAAATTCCCCATGAGGAGTGTCCTCAACTCTTCCTGCCCCTTGGATAGGCTTAGGAAGATCTCCTTGAACTGAGTCTCTTGAGCGTGAAGGTCCTGGTTATTTTGTTGGGAAGCCATTGCTGAAATAAACAGCGAGAAGGGTAAGTGACCTGCAACAGGGATACCTGCTATGCAACGATGTGTATGATATGCATGCAATGTTTTCAAGGACCTCGCGGGACAAACAAGAAAATCTGTTAGAACTTGGGTCTGGTAGCTTGATTGAAGGAACTGCATATTGTGGAGAGTCCTTCTTCAAGGGTCAAAGGCTCACCATATCTAGTGGGTCATAGCCTCTGACAACCTTGGCTAGAGGAAAATAAATCCTCTTTGCCCCTTGCTAGATGTTTGATTCATCATGACCTGCATCACAAGCCCTTGAGATCCTTGAAATGGGTTAGGATGTATGCAATGGTATGATGTCATGATGCATGGGGTAAGATGGATAAACCCTGTTATGAGCCCTTATTAAGGACTATAAACAAAACCTGCAAGGAACTCAAGTAAACATGTAATGAGTCCCAATTAAGGACCATAAACACACCCTGCAAGAATTTAGTAACCCTGTTATGAGTCCCAATTGAGGACTGTAAACAAACCCTGCAAGAATTTAGTAACCCTGTTATGAGTCCCAATTGAGGACTGTAAACAAACCCTGCAAGTAGTTCATGTATCAGGTAACAAGCATGCAAGTAGGCAAGTACGAAGGCACACAAGTCACACAAGAGAAGCCCTTAGAGTTTAAGGCAAGCATGAGGTCTGGGTATTACCCTCTTGAAGTTGGTGGGTTCATACCTGTCCTAATCAAAAGTAACCGGGTTCTAAGGATCTCAATATCATTGGATTGCTTTCATTATTCATCGTTTCGATTTAGCCACTGACTGGCGATCAAAATATCCCAAGAAAACAACCCTCAATTGAGTGTAGTATCGAGTATCAACCGACTTCGGAGTACACCAAAGTAGTTATCTCACTACCCTAAAGAGGCCAAGATGGTTCAATTAAGGTTCCTAAGGTCTGTTGATGCTTCACGACACCACGCGGAGGCCCCGTACTCTCCTTGATTGACTCAAGGGTTACCGGTACACACCAAAGTGCCACATCAACGTAGCAGACTGCTTCAACCATGTCGGTATACCCCGCACAGTTCCCTCACAGCCTTGTTGCTACTTTCTAATAAGGTATCCCCAGACCCGGGTTAGGATCTATAGAACTCCCAAGACAGTCCCACAATTTGAAGCAAACAAATCAAAGCAATTGAAAACACAGTGATCTTAGTCCTAAGGTACACCTCACTTTAAAGAGTATTATCCCCAGCAGAGTATTATCGGTGGATCTGGAACTGACTGTTTAACGCTGGTTTCGCGAAATGTCGCGGTAAGCAAGAGTCGCCACCGTCTTTTATTTTCTCCAAATGGAAAGGACAAAAGCACAGAAAAATTCCTTTAAAGAGATTGCTCTCGGTTCGGGAGGTAGGTTATAGAAAGGGAAGGTGTTAGCACCCTTTCTATCCATGGTTATCCATGGGCTCTTAGATACTTGCTCATTGTGTTTTCAAAATGTTTGCTTTCCAAAGTGTGAGTGGGTTTTGAAAAAGTTTCGTTTGAAAAATTTCTAAGTAACTCTTGTATCTGTCCTCAAGAGTGTATGAAAAATTTGTTTGAAAAACTTTTAGAAAGTGTAGGTGTGAAAAGTATTTTGTTTGTTTTTGAAAAGAGCAAGTATCTATAAGAATCTACCTACCCTAAGGAATTCTTCTGTGTAAGTGTCCTTAAAGTAGTGCCATCCCACCATTGAGAGGTAGGTAGCACCACCGTTGGAGGTGTTCGGGTCAATTCGAGGGTTAGGGACAGTGTGGTCACCGAGCAATAGTAAGATACCTTAGAAGCTACCCTTATGCCATTGATCTTTTTATTTCGAGGCAACTTGTTTCGAGGCAACCTATTCGAGGCAACTAGATCAATGGAACATAAGGACTTACTAAGACGTCCTGTACTCAACGACCACGTTTCGAGGGGCAAGGCAACAGGGTGATCACCAGAGCAATGGGAAGACACCTTAGAAGCTACCCTCATGCCAGGTTCCCGGATCATGAGGACTTACTAAGACATCCTCTACTCGACGATCACCTTTCGAGGTAAGGCAACAGTGAGGCGTACCCTAGGGGTGGTGTGTGAATTGTGTGTCATTTTCAGTTTATTATTTGTCTTGTCATGCATTGGTGATCTACGCTTTGATTTTATTTTCGGGCATTCATTCTTTCATGTTATTGTTTAACAGTTAAAGGTGCGGGAATTTAAAGTGCGGAAAAGGTAAGAGTCCTACGCTATTACAAAGGCGCGGGTCTACAACGCCAAATTAATCCAGACCCGATTTAAAAATAAAGTGCAGAAAATAAATGTCTAATTAACCATTACAGGGCTTTGGAGCAAGTACATTATATTTACAACAAAGAAACAAATAAAACGCGCGAAAAAGAAGATAATCAAATGCGAGGGCGTTGGACCCTTTAAAGGAATTAAAATAAGATTATTGAAATAATTAAGTTAGATAAAAGAAATGACTTATTTTTTTATGTTTTTGTTTTTTATGACATTAAAGAACATTAAATTGGAATTAAAAGTCAAATAATTCTAGGTCTAATTATTTTTTAATTTATTAAAGAAAATGCATTAAAGTTAAAACCTAGAATTAAAACTAAATTGATTATAAAATTTATTTACAAAATTAATGGTTAATGATACTTATAATAAAAATATTTAATTTAAAAAAAAAAGATAAAAAAGTGCTAAAGGTCTATTTTTTTATATTTTTTAGTTATTTAAAAAAACATTAAAATTAACAACCTAAAATTAAAACTAAATTACTTATTGAATTTATTTACAAAAAAAAGGTCATTGATGAATTAAATTAAAATAAAACACATTTTGATTTTTATGATTTTCTGATTTTTCGGTTTTTTATATTATGAAAATATTAATTTAAAGAATTAAATTAAAACTAAATTAAACAAATAAAAATAGAAAAATAAAAAAAAGAGTGAAAGAGAGCAAACAAAGGGGGGTGTTGACCAATGCGTATGGTGGAACTCACGTGATAGCCTTTGGATTGACCCTTGGTGACATGTGGCGTGCCAAGGGATGGAGTTGTATGGTGGTCATTTGATGAAGCACTGCACAGAATTATGTTAAAGAGAAAAATATTGAATAAAGTGGGGGGACCTGAGAATACTTACAGTGCTTGATAATGGACCTTAGGATCTCACACTTTTTTTTTTGACAAATTTTGAACTTTTCTCTGGCTGTTTGTGCACTTTTTCTAGGTTGTGAATGAGGCTTGCAAGGCTTGTATATATAGGCTTGGATGAGAATCAGTCACATTAAGGAGCTTTTAAGCCTTGCAATGATGATTTGAATTTTCACATAAACCACCATTATCAACTTTCCATTTTGAGTCCATTTTTGAATTTTTGCCTTGTTTACTCCCTTGCACGAATTTTGGTAGGCCCATGATGATGTTTCAAGGCTAGTTAAGGCCAAATATTCCCTCTTAAATCAATTTTTGAATTTCTTTTGATTTTAAAAGACTTAAAATTAATTAAATCCAATAAAAATCAATAAAAATGAAAAAATTAATAAAAAAAATCTGAAATAAAAGGTGGGACACGTGGGAAGCATGGCCAAGTTAATTCAAGTGGAAAAAGTGGGCCCCTTTTGTCAAAAATGAGATTTCAAGGATAAATGATTTTGGCCATTTCACAAAAATTTCCCAACTTCTCCAATGTATAACTTGCTCAATTTTTAAGATTTGCTCATGTTCTTGGACATTTTGGAAAGGTTTTTGAGTCCTCTAACCAATGCCTTTGGTCCCATGTCATTTTGATTTACCAATCTCAAGTTATGGCCTTTTACTTAAAGTCCCTTTTTGTTGACTTTTGAAAATGACCTATAATGTTGAAATTGATAACTTTTTGTGAGAGCATTTCTTGGACTTGAAGTATGAAGATGAGTTGTAGGAAATGTCTTTCTCTTCAAAATGAGCTTTAGATGGAATTTTTCTGATAATCCATGTGGAAGTTATGCCCTGGTCAATTTCAGTTGACTTTTTCAGCTGTCCAAAAATAGAAACTTTTGCATCTTGATGATTTTTGAGCCAAGATTTGAGAATCATGATCAAGCATTGATCAAATGATGTTTGTGGATTCAAAATGATATTTTGACCAAAAATTTGAACTTTTGACTGTCAAATGACCATTTTGCCCCTACAGTTGACTGTAGTGCAATTAGGGTTTTTGACTGTGCAATTTTATGCTGAAAGTCTTGAAACTTGATATGAGGATGCTTGACCATATTTGTAGGCATGTGAGACTTGATTGGGCCCTTTGAAACTCCATTTTCTTGATCAGAACCAAAACCCTAATTTTGACTGCTTAGGAGGCCCTTGACTATGCAACCCTTGAGGAGATTTTGAAGCTTGACTTGGCAATTTCTTGGAGAATATGGGAGGGCAAATTTTGGGGTACAACAGACATGTATGGCAAGATAAAATCAATGAAATAGAAAAACCTAATTCAAAGAAAAAACTCTTGTATGCAATAAAACACACTCGCACACTAACACCCCTAGGGTTACATCCACTTGTTGCCTTTCAAAATTAGGCCATATTGCATGTTAGGTCTCTTTGGGCAAAGCAAAAAAATCAAATGATCATAGTCCCTCGATGACGCTTTCGAAAGTTGCCTAAAATGATCAAAGTCCCTTTCAAAGGAAAAATTTCCCAAGGATACTTAGCACTATTGCAATTATGGTCTAAACGACGACCCGCGCCCGTCCCTTTCACATCCTAATACAAGATTGTCCACCAAATTCAATGGTGGAACAAAATTGTTAAAAGAGTTAAAACATAACAAAAATCTTTGAGAACTTTAGGGTAGATCGCTCTTAAGTACTTGTCAACTTGCAAAACAAAAAACACTTGCCTATTTTTCAAACCCCACTTCACAAACACTTTCAAAACAAACTTTCAAAAAAAACCTTGAAACATCTTTTCAAAAAGACAAACACCTTTTGTAAAACATTCGAGTAAAGAATTGTTACAAGGGTGGCCTATACAAGGCATCTTTTTCAAAACCTTTTCAAAAACCACACATAAAGCACCATTTCAAACAATTAAAAATCAAGGCAAGTTGATCTAAGCAAGTACCTAAGAGCCCATGGATAACCATGGATAGAAAGGGTGCTAATACCTTCCTTTTCTATAATCTACTCCCCGAACCCAAGAAAAATCTCAAAGGTTTTTGCTGTGCTTTTTAAACCTTTCCTTAGGATAAAATAAAAAGTCGGTGGCGACTCTTGCTCAACCGAAACATTTGCGAAAACAAACGCAAAACCATAGTCAGTTCTCCCACTGTATCACAGAACTGGCGACTCTGCTGGGGAATATTTTAAAAGTGGAGTAACCTTAGGGCTTAGATCACCCTCTTGCATGACTAATTGTTTGAATTGTTTGCTTTATATCTTGGCTCTATTGTTTGGGTTTGCAATCCTACACCCGGATTTTGGGAAACATTCATAGATAGCAATACGTTGTGGAAACTGTGCGGGGTATACCGACACGGTCGAAGCAATAGCTATATTAGTGCGACATATTTGTGAGTACCGGTAACCCTTGAGTTCATACAAGGAGAGTACGTGGCCACTGAGTGATGTCACTAAGCACTAATGACCTAGAACCTTACTTGACCATCTTAGCCTTTTATTAGGGGTAGTGAGATGACCGACTTTGGTGCAGTCCGAAGTTGGTAGATACTCGATACTACACTCATTGAGGGTTGCTTTCTTGGAATATTTTGGTCGCTAGTTAAGTGGCTAAACCAAAACAATGAACAATGAAAACGATCCCGCGATATTGAGCTCCTTAGAACCCGGTTACTATTTATAGGACAAGTTTTTAAGCCAACTACACTCAAGAGGGTACTTACCTATGAAACCCCATGCAAGCCTGAAACTAGGGTTTGGTGTGAATTGCTTGTACATATGTTTTGTGCATACATCATAAACATCATAAAGCATCATATGCATTCACTAACCATTTCAAGGGTTTGGATCTTCATCTTTGTTCTTGTTTTGTAGGTCATGGAAATTCCTCGCAGAAAAACCATTCAAGTCAACCTTGTGAGAATCTCTCCTCAACTCAAGGAGCTCACCTCAAGAATTCCGGAAAACTCATCCTTCAGTGAAAGACATGGTAGACTGCTCAGCTTAGTCAACACCAATATTGAAGAAGACATGATGAAAGTGCTATTCCAGTTCTTTGACCCCCTTCACCACTGTTTTACTTTCCCTGATTACCAGTTGGTGCCCACTTTGGAGGAGTTTTCTCAACTCCTGAGAATTCCTATCCTTAATCAACTACCCTTCAACGGTACGGAAAAGGAACCAAAGCCAGAAGATGTTGCTCGAGCATTACATCTACAACCATCCGACATCAATGGGCATTGGGAAACCAGAAGCGGCGTCAAGGGATTCTTAGCAAAATTCTTGTTTGAGAAGGCACAAGAATGTTGGAATTCATTGGACCTACAAGCCTTTGAAGAGATTGTGGCACTCCTTATCTATGGATTGGTCTTGTTCCCAAATCCTGACCAATTGGTAGATGTCAACGCCGTCAAAATCTTCTTGTCCAGAAATCCAATACCAACATTGCTCGGGGACATCCTTCACTCATTTTACACACGAACAATGAGAAAGAGGGGTGTTCTCATGTGCTGTACTCCTCTCCTTGCAAGGTGGTTTATTTCGCACCTTCCACAATCTGTCTTGAAGAATGACCAAGGTTCAAGGTGGTCCCAACGGTTGATGACTCTTACTCACTCTGATGTACATTGGTGTTCTCGGTCCAGAGAAAATGTCATCATCGTCGATCGTTGTGAAGAGTTTCCCAATGTTCCTTTACTTGGAATCAGAGGAGGTATCACCTACAACCCTTGCCTAGCTTTAAGGCAATTTGGATATGCACGGAGGGATGGCCCTCATGACATGTTGATTCCTGACCTAGTTTTTGACTTCGACAACGATGCGCAAGGACTTCGCCAAAGATTCATCAGAGCTTGGGGAAGACCCAACAAGGTTGATAGCAAGACTCTGGGACACAAGAACTCCATCCCCTTGAGCCTTATCTCAAGTGGGTACGAGCCCGAGCCCAAAGTCTGATGATGCCTTATCCTCATGTACTCCCTGTGATTAAAGATCCCGTCAGTGAAGGAGAGGTTCCCTACACCATCCTACATCCAGACATGCCTACATCGTGGGAGGAAATGCAGAAAAGTTGGATTCAGCTCAAGGAGGAACGGAATACTTTTGAAGCTAGCTTCTACGCCAGTGAGAAGAAGGTTCTAGAGCTTACCCGCCGACTCCACGAGCAAGAGGCCCTCAAAACCTACATCGCACCAAAGAGGATGCGCAATGTCTTTTTGCCTTAAGAAGTTATTTTGTAATATTTGGGCCCATGGGGCATTTATGTACTAACAAATTTCTTCTTATTAATATGACGTGCGTTCTTCTTTGTCTGAAACAATTTTGAATGTTCTGAATCCTTGAATGCATTGCATACATAAGCATACCATTCATCATGTGCATAAGCAGGTCTCACTCCAGGTTTCCTTATCTGTCTGCTGTTTATGTCAGTAGGATGGATCTCGAACAAACAGTCAAAGACCTACAAGCTCAAAATGCACAGTTCCAGCAACTCCTGATGACCTTGGCTAAGGGTCAGGAGGATATCAAAACTCAGTTGGGGAACAAAGACCCAGTAAAGAAGAAGAAAAAGAGACTCGGGGTGGCTACTTTGGGTAGAAGATTTGACGGAGAAGCTCAGAGAGTGCTGGAATTTCCTCCTATTTCTGATGAAGGAACCATCAAAGGAGGTGGAGCTGCGGTACCTTCCGAGCCTGGTGCGGAAGAAGAGGAGGTCGAAGAGGATGAAGATTACTCTGATCAGCAATACCCTCCAGCTGATGACAAATACAAAGGGTTTAGAAGACAGATTGGCCGCCATGGAATTGCAAAGAGTACCGGGTTTGGATTTTGAAGACTTGGGTTTGGTTGCCGGGATTGTGATTCCCCCAAAATTCAAAGTGCCAGTGTTTGTGAGGTATGATGGGCTGTCTTGTCCAAAAATGCATCTCAGGTCCTACGTGAGAAAGATTCAACCCTATACGGCAGATAAAAATCTTTGGATTCATTTCTTTCAAGACAGCCTTTCGGGAGCTCAGTTGGAGTGATTTTATCAGCTAGAAGGAACCAGTGTCAGAAATTGGGAAGATTTGGCCACCGCTTTCTACAAACAATACCAGTATAATTCTGACCTTGCTCCTACTCGTACCCAACTTCAGGGTATGTCGTTGGGAACAGGCGAAGGATTCAAAGAATATGCACAAAAATGGAGGGATTTGGCTGGGAGGGTGCAGCCTCCTTTAACCGATCGTGAGCTCGTTGATATGTTTTTAGGGACCCTATCTGGGCCATTTTTCAATCATCTAATTGGTAACTCTTCCGCGGGGTTTACCGATTTGATCTTAACAGGCGAAAGAATAGAAGCTGGCATCAAGTCAGGAAAGATTCAAAAGGGTGTTGCTGCAAGTGTTGAGAAGAAGCCTTTTAAGAAGGAGACGGCTGTGGTATATTCTCAGAGGAGAGCAGGGAAGACGGAGCGCCGGCCAACTGTGGGGGCCGTAATGATTCAAAATCCTTCAAGTGAGCAACCTCGTTATAACCAGTCCAGACCAAATCAACAACGGGTGGAACGGCCACAACGGCAGATCACCCGCATTAATATGACTCCAGCACAAGTGCTTCCCCATCTATTGAGGTTGAATCTCGCCACCATCAAGGAGGCACCAAAGATTGTGAATACGTCCTCTCCGCATTATCATGCTAATGCTAAATGCGCCTACCATTCAGACAGTGTTGGGCACGACACCAATGATTGTTGGGCACTCAAGCATAAGATCCAAGACCTGATAGAGGCGAAGGAGGTGGAATTTGACGCTCCGGAGAAGCCCAATGTGATATCTGCACCCATGCCGAAGCACGGCCGAAATGTCAACGCTATTGAAGAAGATTTGTATGTCGCTGATGTCAATGATCTGACTACCCCATTGCTAACCATTAAGTTGAATCTGTTAAGGGCCGGGATCTTCCCGGGATGTAAAGAAGACTGCTATTGCTGTTACTCTCTGCCGTTTGATTGTCCGTTACTTAAGAAAGGCATCCAAGGCCTTATGGATAGTCGACAAATTTTGTTTGAAAAAGTTTCTGTTGTTCCAGTTCATACTGAAGATGTCTCAATCATAACCATTCACGCCAATCTTTCCAAGGCCGTCAAAAAGCCTGTCAAGATTACACCAGCTACGAAATCTGTTCCTTTGAAGATAACAATGCCAGGACCTGTCCCCTATGTTTCTGAGAAGTCCATACCATGGAACTATGGCAGTGACGTTTACTACCATGGTATCAAACAAATCGAAATAACTGAAGAAGGTTCGGATGATGAAGAAGCCAACATTAGTAACATTGCGGGCACTAGCAAAATCACCAGGAGCGGGAGAATATTTTCTCCAGAGATTGCCCCTCCAAGAGCAATCTTTGGACCCTCATCAGCTGACCAAGTCATCTCTGCACAAATAAAACTTTCTGCTAGAACTCCTTTGGTTGAAGACGTTGTTGTTCCTAGTACTGTCCCTCCTAACACTGCTGATAAAGGTAAGGGAATCCAAGATGAGCTCGTCAGGACGAGGGCTCAACCCTTGGTCATCCCGGAGACCTCCAAGAAGGAAATGGATGAGATTTTGAGGATAATCAAAAGGAGTGATTACGATGTGGTAGAACAGTTGGGGCAAACCCCCTCAAAGATCTCCATGCTGGCACTACTACTTTGCTCGGAAGCGCACGCTAAAGCTCTGATAAAATTCTTGAAGGCAGCCCATGTGCCCCAGGAAACCTCTGCGGATCAATTTCAAAATTGCGTGGCTAGCCTGACTGCGGACAATGGATTAGGTTTCTCTGATGCCGACTTAACTCCTAAAGGTAGAAACCACAATGATGCTTTGCACATTTCAGTCGAGTGTCGAGGAACCACTCTCGCACATGTCTTGGTCGACACTGGTTCGTCGCTGAATGTATTGCCTAAGAAGGCCTTGGACCGACTAGATTGTGAAGGGTTGGAATTGAAGCCAAGTGATATTGTTGTCAGAGCTTTCGATGGTTCGAAGAGAATGGTCCATGGAGAGGTTGAAATTCCCATCAAAATAGGCACTGAGGTGTTTACATCTACTTTCTATGTGATGGACATCCGTCCGTCATACTCTTGCTTGCTGGGTAGACCTTGGATACACCTTGCTGGGGCAGTCACCTCCTCCTTGCATCAGATGTTGAAGTATCCTGTCAAGGGAAAGATCATTACTGTCCATGGCGAAGAAGAATACATGATTAGCCACTTAAATTCTTTCCGGTACGTGGAGGTAGAAAGGGAGTTCATTGAAACACCTTTTCAGCATTTCGAAGGAGTCCTTCCTGAAATAGCCGTAGCAAAGTTGGCAGCTGAGACACCGAGGCAGATGGCCAGGATGGCATCTCTGGAAGACGCAAGGGCCGCAATAAAGGAAGGGAAGAATTCAGCATGGGGGCAGTTGCCTGACATTCCACATAAGACAGACAAATTTGGATTAGGGTTCACAGCCGCTGGCCAGAAAGTTATGCGCCGTTCGAAGATTGAAAGGGCGCCAGTCAAAATTTCTCCCTACGGAATCAACGCCTTGGAAGATAAAGACAAAGAGAGCAACATCGAAGAGTGGATTTACCCAACTGTCAAAGGAGGATTGAGCAACTGGGAGGCAAAAGACTTTTTCCACATCACTTTTATTCATCAGTAATTTATCTGCTAAACATTTCTTATTTGGTCTGTAATATTTACTTTCAAACCAATCCGTACGCTATCTTTTCACCTCATGCCTTGCCCGAGGCATGTAGGTCCACTTGTAAGGGTTTTGATTATTTTTCATATCCATATGCCATGTTTAATGATTCATTGGACGTTTTTCATTTGATAAACTACTTGTGTTCATTTTCTTTCCTTTTGCATTTTTGTTTAAGGATGGCTATCCCTTACACACACCCACACTCACCAATGCAGGTACCCATCCACTCCGGATTCCATGGGTGACTATTCTGTTGTATCTTTCAATAACTCTGAAGATCTGGTCAATCAAGCCGAGTATGAAGATGACGAAGGTTGTGAAGTACCAGGGGAACTAGCCAGACTTCTACAACAAGAGGAAAGGGCCATCCTACCTCGCGAAGAGTCATTGGAAATTGTCAACTTGGGAACCAAGGAGGACCGGAAGGAGGTGCAAGTGGGTGCCAATCTGGAACCGAGTGTCAAGGAACGCCTGATACGGTTGTTGAATGAGTATGTTGAAATCTTTGCTTGGTCTTATGAAGACATGCCGGGTTTAGACACAGACATCGTGGTTCACCGTCTCCCCACAAGAGAAGACTGTCCACCGATCAAGCAAAAAGTTCGCCGAATGAGGCCTGACATGTCTGAAAAGATCAAAGCAGAAGTAATGAAGCAATTTGACGCTGGCTTTCTGGCTGTTACGTCCTATCCTCAATGGGTCGCTAACATCGTGCCGGTACCTAAGAAAGATGGCAAAGTCAGGATGTGTGTGGACTACCGGGATTTGAATAGGGCCAGCCCCAAAGATGACTTTCCGCTCCCACACATTGACATTTTAATCGACAATACAGCTCAGCATAAAGTGTTTTCCTTCATGGATGGGTTCTCGGGCTACAATCAAATCAAAATGGCCCCCGAGGACATGGAGAAAACTACTTTCGTCACACAATGGGGCACTTTCTGTTACAAGGTGATGCCGTTCGGGCTGAAGAACGCGGGGGCAACTTATCAACGCGCCATGGTAGCTTTATTTTATGATATGATACATCATGAGATTGAAGTTTACGTAGACGATATGATAGCTCGGTCACAAACAGAGGAAGAGCACCTTGAACATCTAGAAAAGCTGTTTTCCAGGTTGAAAGAATACAAACTCAGGCTGAATCCAAGCAAGTGCACTTTTGGAATTAGGTCTGGTAAACTTCTGGGATTCATTGTAAGCAACAAAGGCATTGAAGTCGATCCAGCAAAAGTAAAAGCAATCCAAGAGATGCCTGTTCCCCGTACCGAAAAGGAAGTTAGAGGATTCTTGGGGCGCTTGAATTATATTGCCAGATTCATCTCTCATCTGACTTCTACCTGTGAGCCAATTTTCAAACTCTTGAAGAAAGATCAGGTAGTTGAATGGAATGACGATTGTCAAGCTGCTTTTGATAGAATCAAGGAGTATTTTCTAGAACCTCCTATTCTGATGCCACCCGTCGAAGGAAGACCATTGATCATGTATCTGACCGTCTTGGATAACTCAATAGGGTGTGTTTTGGGCCAGCATGACGAGTCTGGTCGAAAAGAGCATGCTATTTATTACCTTAGCAAAAAGTTTACCGACTGTGAGACTCGCTACTCACTGCTCGAGAAAACTTGCTGCGCTTTGGTATGGGCTGCTCGCCGACTAAGACAGTATATGTTGACTCATACTACCTTGTTGATTTCCAAAATGGATCCTATCAAGTACATCTTCGAAAAGCCCGCTTTATCCGGAAGAATAGCTAGATGGCAAATGATCCTAACAGAGTATGACATCCAGTACACCACCCGAAAAGCTATCAAGGGGAGTGTACTAGCTGACCATCTGGCTCATCAGGCTATCGAAGATTATCAACCCATGAGATTTGATTTCCCGGATGAGGACATCATGAATTGGGACAATATTGAAGGTAACGGACCGTATGACGGACCCGAAAAGGGATCCCAATGGACCCTGTACTTCGATGGTGCTTCAAATGCACTTGGAAACGGTATCGGCGCGGTACTCATTTCCCCGGAAGGTTGTCACACTCCTTTTACGGCCCAACTTTGCTTTAGCTGCACAAACAACATGGCTGAATACGAAGCTTGCATCTTTGGTCTCAAGGCTGCTATAGACTTGGGGATCAAATCTTTGATCGTATTTGGGGACTCGGCTTTGGTTATCAGTCAAATCAAAGGAGAGTGGGATACCAAGCATCCTAATCTTATCCCATACAAAGAACATGTCTTGACGTTGTTGCCTCATTTCGAGCAAATTACCTTCGAGCATTTCCCGCGAGAAGAGAATCAGCTAGCAGATGCTCTAGCCACAATGTCCTCCATGTTTAAACTCAACTGGGATAACGAGGCTCCCCAAATCACCATCAAGCGAATGGATGAACCTGCACATTGTCATGAGATTAATACCGAAGAAGTAGTGGAACAACCCTGGTTCCATGAAATCAAAAGGTATCTCGAGACTAGAGATTATCCCGAAGGAGCTTCCGTAAATGACAAGAAGTTCTTAAGGAAATTTGCCGCTAAGTTCTTCCTGAGCAACGACAGCCTTTACAAATGAAGCCATGATTGTGTGTTACTCCGATGCGTAGACAAAGCTGAAGCAGAGTTGATCATGACTGAGATACATAGCGGCACGTTTGGCACTCACTTAAGCGGGCATACAATGGCTAAGAAGATCCTAAGGGCAGGCTGTTACTGGTCTACCATGGAAGCTGACTGCCATCAACATTCCCGTACTTGCCACAAATGTCAGGTCTACGCTGACAAAGTTCATATCCCTCCGGTCCCTCTCAATGTTCTGACTGCTCCATGGCCCTTTGCAATGTGGGGCATTGATATGATTGGGGAGATCAAGCCCACGGCTTCCAACAGACATCGCTTCATCTTGGTTGCCATTGACTATTTCACCAAATGGGTCGAAGTAGCTTCCTTCGCCTCTGTTACTAAAAATGTGGTTGCCCGCTTTATCAAGTAGAATCTCATATGTCGGTATGGTGTTCCGGACAGGATCATCACAGACAACGGTACAAATCTAAATAACACGATGATCACCGCATTGTGCGAACATTTCAAGATTTATCATCACAATTCATCTCCCTATCGGCCGAAGATGAACGGTGCTGTTGAAGCTGCGAACAAAAACATTAAGAAGATCATTCAGAAAATGACAGTCACTTATAAAGACTGGCATGAGATGTTACCGTTTGCTCTACATGGATACCGTACGACGACACGTACTTCAACTGGGGCAACCCCATTTTCTTTGGTTTATGGCATGGAAGCTGTTTTGCCTATGGAAGTCCAGATCCCTTATCTAAGGATTATAAAGGATGCAGGATTGAATGAAGATGATTGGATGCAGACCCGACTTGATCAACTCAATCTGATCGACGAAAAGCGACTTGCTGCTATATGCCATGGTCAGGCGTATCAAAAACGAATGATCAAGGCCTTCAATAAGAAAGTCAGACATCAAGTGTATCAAGTTGGAGATCTCGTAATCAAGCGGATTATCTTACCGCAAAGTGATCCCAGGGGCAAATGGACTCCTACATATGAAGGACCATTCGTGATCAAGAGCATATTTTCTGGTGGTGCAATGATTCTGACCACCATGGACGGCGACGATTTGCCGCACCCTGCGAACGCAGACATAGTCAAAAGATACTACGCATAAAAAAACCCGACAAGTCGAAAACCCGAAAGGGCGGCTTGGGAAAAAATGGGCATCCTGGTGAACCGAAAATCCGAAAGGGCGGTTCAGGCAAAAATTAGGGATAAAAACGAAAAAAATCTGTACACCCGGCAAGTCGAAAACCCGAAAGGGCGACTTGGGCAAAAATGGGTTTCCCGATGGATTGAAAACCCGAAAGGGCGATTCAGGCAAAAGTTAGGGAATTAAAGCGTATGACTATGACTCGTCGGATCACTTCAAAGACAATCTCTTCATCAACCAGTTCCAGGCTTCTGATCAATCCAATCATCGGCAAACGAAGCATTGAATGGACAGATATTCAGAGTTGTGAAAGCTATAGCAGAATGGAATCCCATGGAATTATTTCACATAGCCATCCTTTATCTTGAATAAAATCTTTCAATATTTACGACAAAATCCTCTTACTAGGATGATTGTCTCCTTTGTACAAATATACTCATAGAAAGTCAATACAAATACTTTTCCCAGAAATTTGTGTCATTTCCTTTTCTTTCCTCTTGCACTGTTGGTTTTATTTTGAGAAACGTCCAATGTTTTGTTAAATAGGCATATGCATTTGAACATGATCATTTCCTTATGAATCAAGAAAGAGGATTACTGATAGGTTGAAGATACAGTTGGATATCCTGATACCCTTTCAAAGGAAGCCCCCAGGAGATTTGGAATCCATATCCCCAGCAAGGCTTGAAGCTTATCCCCAGTAGATTCTGGAGGCTTATCCCCTGCAGAGTACGGACGTCTCACCCGAGTTTTATTCAAAATTGTTCCTCACAAGGGCTTATAACTGGGTTATCCTCAGCTTAGTGCCACGGAAGATCGCACTCGCCAAAATCCTTCCTATCCCCAGCGGAGTTCATCAAAATTCCCCAGCAGTAACTTATCTTTACAATCCCCAGCCAGAGAATCCTCCGGAATTCAATTCCCCCCAGGGTTTAAGTTTTAGTATCCCCAGCGGAGCCAGACTAATGAACCTTCTCCCCACGGAGTTTTGGGAGGGCAAATTCTGAGTTCCCCAGTGAAGTCGCCAGAAATGCTTCCCGTCAAACTGAAGATTCTCAGTCTTGCATCCCCAACATGAGTCTATTGGATCGAAGCTCCCCAGTAGAAGTCATCAAGAACTCTCTTCCCCAGCAACAGCCAAGGAATTATTCTTCCCGGCAGCATTCAAGATACTTTTATCTTCAGCCATCTCGGATTCATCTATCCTTTGCAAGACAGCCCTCCAGCTTACATGCACGTCCATTTACATTCATATCATACATTGCATCATGCATCATGACATTGCATATAACTAACCCTTTACCTTTTCAAGTAAGATCAGTCGACAGACAAAAATCATTATCTCCCGAAATTCTTTCCAGGAATATTCCAGATCTGACCCAGACATGGCAACATTCTAATGCTTATCCCAGATTTATCCAGATGCAGTTCTACGCGAGCTCATCATCAGGGAACCCTACACCGGTTCTTCTTCCAAATTCAAGACTTCTGAAAACAGTTTATGGATTCTTCCCAACAACAGATGCTAATCTACTAACTTGTTCAGATGCAACCTTTGAAAACAGTTTACGGACGCTTCCCAACAACGGATGCTGCTCTATTGCTTATTCAACCTCAAGACTTCTGAAAACAGTTTATGGATTCTTCCCAACAACGGATGTTAATCTATCGCTTGTTCAGATGTAACTTTTGAGAACAGTTTATGGATTCTTACCAACAACGGATGCTAATCTACTAACTTGTTCAGATGCAACCTTTGAAAACAGTTTACGGACGCTTCCCAACAACGGATGCTGCTCTATTGCTTATTCAACCTCAAGACTTCTGAAAACAGTTTATGGATTCTTCCCAACAACGGATGTTAATCTATTACTTGTTCAGATGCAACCTTTGAAAACAGTTTACGGACGCTTCCCAACAACGAATGCTGCTCTATTGCTTATTCAACCTCAAGACTTCTGAAAACAGTTTATGGATTCTTCCCAACAACGGATGTCAATCTATTACTTGTTCAGATGCAACCTTTGAAAATAGTTTACGGACGCTTCCCAACAACGGATGTTGCTCTATTGCTTATTCAACCTCAAGACTTCTGAAAACAGTTTATGGATTCTTCCCAACAACGGATGCTAATCTACTAACTTGTTCAGATGCAACCTTTGAAAACAGTTTACGGACGCTTCCCAACAACGGATGCTGCTCTATTGCTTATTCAACCTCAAGACTTCTGAAAACAGTTTATGGATTCTTCCCAACAACGGATGTTAATCTATCGCTTGTTCAGATGCAACTTTTGAGAACAGTTTACGGATTCTTCCCAACAACGGATGTCAATCTATTGCTTATTCAAGCCCCAGTCCAGAGATGGTTCAAAACATGGACACCTTTCTGATCTTCATTCCAGATGGCATCTTTAAGCCCATCCCCGACGAGATTCTGTCACCCTTCCAGATGGCATCTTTAAGCCCATCTCCAAATGGAATCTTTAAGCCCATTTCCGCATCCATTGCTTTGATGAATGCAAATTTAAGGGCACTCTAGTGTCCAATCTCCTTTTACCTTCGAGTCACGAAAGGCAAGATTGCCAATCTAACTCTTCAGGTTCAAGAAGATTGAACAGGGGCAACTGTTGTACCCCAAAATTTGCCCTCCCTTTCTTCAGGAAACCATCTTGGATTTTCAAGGTCCCTCTGAAACAAATCCAAGTCCTGAGTTATCCTTTTGCCCAAGCAAGCCACTTACAAGAGCAAGATGATCTCACGAACTCCAAAAACAACGCTTTTATCTTGAGAAAAAAATCAAATTCTAAGTACTTAGAATGTTTCTCTAAAATGAGTGTTTAAGAAAAAATCAGCGCTTCAGAACTTCTGGACCCATTCCAGATAAAAAACGGTCAGAAGTTGCAAGCTTGGCTCAGCGTGGTCAGAAGTTGGCTTTTCAGCAGCTACATCAGTTCCATCAGAAGTTGTAAACGTGGTTCAGTATGTAAGCCTCAAACAGAACATGCCCCTTCAGCAGTTAAACAAGCTCAGTCAGAATTTGCTAAAGGAATGCAAGAGAAGCAGGGAAGTCTGAAGGCTCCTTCAGAACAGGTTGAAATCAGAAGATGAAAGATCAGAAGAGTGGGTGTTACACTGATACAGAATCTCTAAGCCCAGGAGGTCCAGAAGTAAATCCAAGGAACGTACCAGAAAACTAGGAGAATCTCCAGAGCTTACTAAGACAACAGGAAGCCAAGGCCAGAGCATGGTTTACGCTGCTGATTCAACGTTGGTTTCCATTACCAGAATATTGATGTTGATAGGTCTTATCACCATTTAATGCCCATTAATGCTTCCAACCACTCCTGAACATTCACGTGTGGCTTGGAAAACGCTTTTGTGCAGATTCTGGCATGGGTCTACGCGCCACCGCCCACTTCAGAGGTCACTTCTCCCCAATCTACGCCTGCCGCTGCAGCCTAGGCTGAAAGCTATCTGTTATCACAACTTCCCAGGAATTTCGGTCAAAGAACAAATTCAAACTCTGTTGGCGCTTTAAAAGTTCAAGGCATCCACAAGAACTTTGCCTATAAATAGAGAGTCTTCACCACTGCAAAAGGCGTTCAAGAAAAGAAACAGAAATTGCTAAGTAAGAAACAGAACTCTTAGCAACATAGCATTCTGAAACTCTGCCAAAATCTCCAGTTTTGTTTCATAACTTTGAGTTTCTCACCTTCAAACTTCATCAAATATCCAGTTTTTTCTGTAAACCAAAAACACCCTTTCACAACTTCTGACCCTACATACGTATACACCTTTACCTACCCTTTTCAAAGAAAATCTGTCCAGAACACTACCAGAGCCAAAAGCTAACTTCCACCCACCAACTTTTCCAACAGTCAGGTAAGCACCTGCTGACCCTCATCACGCTGTTAAGCATCATCAGCTGTGCATACTCAAATAGACATAATGTAAATATCATGTTATTGCTGTTTATGTTCTGAGGATTTTCATACCTCAGAACGTTCTGAGCCAGTATAGGACTTGCCTGTGACCTTGGTGGTTCTGACCTCTGAAACATTTTTGTATTTGCTGGATCTGTTCCAAATATGTTTCCTGTTTTGTGGAGTAACAACAGAATTGCAGATGTTCTGACTAGTACAGGGAAAAGCCAAGTGCTGACTTTGACGTTAGCACATCTGAAGCCTGTCTTGCTGTCAATGATATCAGAACCTCTGAGAGTTATTGCCTTTTCAGCAGAATCAGAACTTCTGGTTTCTCCACTAACAAACTTCTGTCTTGCAGCGCAGGGGAATCAGAACTTCTGATTTCCCCACTAACAAGGTTCTGTTTTGCAGGTGCCAGAGTCAGAAGTTCTGACTCATACAGTTTAACCAAGAGGTTGATCATCTGGCAGCGGATCTGAGTCAGAACTTCTGATGACCTCCCAGAAGCGCGCGGGCTCCCTCTCTCTCTCTCTATATCTTGTTTTTGTTATTTTCTTTTTTGTCTATTTTTCTCGTTGAACCCCCCATGTACAAATGTGTATCCCCCTCCCCTAATTGTTGTAATAGCGTATGATTTTATATTTCCGCTTCTTATTACTAGTAATTAGGACATGTATGGCAAGATAAAATCAATGAAATAGAAAAACCTAATTCAAAGAAAAAACTCTTGTATGCAATAAAACACACTCGCACACTAACACCCCTAGGGTTACATCCACTTGTTGCCTTTCAAAATTAGGCCATATTGCATGTTAGGTCTCTTTGGGCAAAGCAAAAAAATCAAATGATCATAGTCCCTCGATGACGCTTTCGAAAGTTACCTAAAATGATCAAAGTCCCTTTCAAAGGAAAAATTGCCCAAGGATAGTTAGCACTATTGCAATTATGGTCTAAACGACGACCCGCGCCCGTTCCTTTCACATCCTAATACAAGATTGTCCACCAAATTCAATGGTGGAACAAAATTGTTAAAAGAGTTAAAACATAACAAAAATCTTTGAGAACTTTAGGGTAGATCGCTCTTAAGTACTTGTCAACTTGCAAAACAAAAAACACTTGCCTATTTTTCAAACCCCACTTCACAAACACTTTCAAAATAAACTTTCAAAAAAAACCTTGAAACATCTTTTCAAAAAGACAAACACCTTTTGTAAAACATTCGAGTAAAGAATTGTTACAAGGGTGGCCTATACAAGGCATCTTTTTCAAAACCTTTTCAAAAACCACACATAAAGCACCATTTTAAACAATTAAAAATCAAGGCAAGTTGATCTAAGCAAGTACCTAAGAGCCCATGGATAACCATGGATAGAAAGGGTGCTAATACCTTCCCTTTCTATAATCTACTCCCCGAACCCAAGAAAAATCTCAAAGGTTTTTGCTGTGATTTTTAAACCTTTCCTTAGGATAAAATAAAAAGTCGGTGGCGACTCTTGCTCAACCGAAACATTTGCGAAAACAAACGCAAAACCATAGTCAGTTCTCCAACCGTATCACAACTTCATTATGTAAAGTGTTAGCTTTCCTTTTGGTTAGATCTTTCCTACCTTAGCTTTTTATTTTATGCCTTAGGATAGTCTCTTCATCTCCATCTTCTTTAATTTTCAAAATCTTCTCCCTTTTTCAAAGGGTTATTGTTTTCTAACTTAAACCTCTTTCATAATAAACTTGGACTTCGGTCCATGCCTTTATTTTCAAAACTCTTTTCTTAATACAGTCATCAATAAATCTTAACCAAGATATGACTTATTTTTTCAATAATTAAAAAATACCAAACAAATTTAAACCATTTAGCCACTTTGGCTTTGAGCTTTAAATTATTTTCTTTTAAAATTAACCAACAAACAACCTTTTAAATTTTTTTACCCGAACTACATGGGTTTTGATTTCACCATTGCACATTGTTGGTATGTAGGCTTAGAGATCATTGGAAGCTTTATCAAATCAAAAATTGTAAAAAAAATACTTCCTTGTATAAGACATAGAACTTCTATTAATTAGAAGGTTGTAATGAAGAAAGAACTTTTGATAAAGCAAACTCTGAACAAGGCTCAAATATTCCTACCTTCTAAAACTGTAAGTCTTAGACTCAAGGGGAGCATATACTAATCAGGGGAAGTTTTCTTCTTAACTATGAATTCAATTACGATATTACTATGTAAAATTGTATCAAAATACATGGTTTTGTCATAATCAAAAAGGGGGAGATTGTTAAAACAAGATTTGGATTCTACAATTGATCTCTGGATTTTGATGATAACAACATATATTTTATATGTAAATAATTTTGTTTCTAATAAGTCTCTTGAGTGTGCATATAAGAAATTATAATTGATTCAGGATTGTTGTTTGAAGAATCAAAAACATGCTAAAGCACACCATAAAGATTGTTCACATCCGCTTCTGAAGAAACATCAGTAGTTCTGAAGAATGCTGAATGTTTTCCAAAAAGAGGATCACGTGTGTCTTCTAAACAAGCTGTTGCTTCAGAAGTCACAAGTATTCATGAAGAAAGAATTTTTGACAAGCTGCTGCTTCAAGATCAGAAATCCGAATGGTACAAAAAACAAGCTTTTAACGCCAAATCAAAAGTCAAGATTTGCTCATCAGAAAAGCTACTACTTATAATTCTGAAGTCAAAGTCAATATTATGAATACATCAAGATAAAGATTCTACTCCGAATCAGAAGTCAAGATTTGTTCATAAGAAAAGCTAGTGCTTATATTTTTGAAGACAAAGTTAGGATTCTGAAGACTTGGATAGTTCATGGAATACACTCATATCTTCTAAACATAAGAGCTTTCATCAATAAATTCTTCGATTTCTTCAGCTTGGAGGGCTTTAATCTTTTCAGACTTGATTCTTTCTACTCTAGACTTTAGAGCAATAGATTTATTTCTTTTCTGATGCTCATCTTCTTCTAATTCTATCTTATGACTTCTAAGTGAACTTATAAACTCTTCAAGAGTTATGTTGTTTAAATCCTTAGAAAGTTTTAGAGTAGTGACCATATGTCTCCATCTCTTTAGCAGACTTATGATTATTTTCCTTACATGATCAGTGGTTGAATACCCTTTGTCTAGAACTTTCGATCCTGCAACCAAAGTTTGAAACTTGTGAACATGGTTTCAACCGTTTCTTCTTCTTCCATCTTAAAGGCTTCATATTTCTGAATTAAGGCCAAAGCCTTAATTTCGTTGACTTATGTGTTTCCTTCACCTGTCATTCTAAGTGAGTCAAGAATATCCTTTTCAGTTTCTCAGTTCGTAATCTTCTGATACTCATTGTACGAGATAGTGATGAGGAGGATAGTTCTGGATTTATGTTGATTCTTGAAGTTGCATTTTTTATATTCATTCATTCTATTCGTGGAAATAGGAATACCAATTGCACTGATAGGTTCTTGATAACCGTTTGTAACTATTTCCCATAGATCAATATCATATCTTAAAAAGAAACTTTGTATTCTATCTCTCTAGGAGTCAAATTTATCTCCATAAAAAATAAGAGGTTTAGCATTTTATCTATCGTCATCGTTTGTGTTAGCAGAAACCATTTTAAAAAGTTTTTCTCAAACTAGATCTCTCTACATGGTTAAGTGTTTGATTAGAAAATAAATAACAGAGCCGAACCTCTGATACCAATTGAAAGTGGAGAAAAACACAAGAAAATGGGGGTTTGAATTGAGTTTTAAAAACTTTTTGGTTAGAACCCTTTTTACACAATGTTTAGAAATGCTTTCCAAAAATGATTAGAAGTTCTTTCCATAAACAATCATATTATAAATCAATACATTAGAAGATAAATAGTGAAACGTTTTTTTTATACAAGTTCACCTTAGAAAAGTTTACCTCTTGTCCACCCGCCAAAGTGATTTTTCCTTAGAAAAGGACTTAATCCACTAATCTGAATATATTATAAATGCATGGACTACCTGCAGGTGACTAACAAAAAAAATGATAACCTACTAGTGATCCCTTAAGAATTCTAAACTACCTTGTCCCATAAGAGATATAACAATCACTGACTCTCTAAGGTTTCTCACCAACCTGGTCCCTTGAGGAAGATTCCCTTGTCTTAGAAAAGGACTTAAATCAACTACCCGTTGAGATGGTTGTGTTTACAAAGATGCTTCTAATAAGCATATTACATAGATGTTTAAGTTCAGATTTCCTAACACCATTATGAGCAACAAATTTTGTGTTTAAATAATTTACAGTAATAACACAAATATGAAAACAAACAGTTGTGTTCTAATAAGAGAATTGAATAATAAATAATAGCACACTTAATGAGAAACAACTCTTGTGCCTTTGTCTTCTTTCCTAGATTTGTTCTAACAGTAATAACACAAATATGAGCAACAACTCTTATGTTCTAATAAGAGAATTGAAGAACAAATAATAACACAATTAATGAGAAACAACTCTTGTGCCTTTGTCTTCTTTCCTAGATTTGTTGTAACAGTAATAACACAAATATGAACAACAACTCTTATGTTCAATCAAATAATATTACACAAATAACGAGCAACAACTTTTTGTGTATTTGATCTTTTAGTGGATTTCATTTTGACAGCGGTTATGTTCTTGTTCAATAGCGTATTTCATCAATATTCAAATGAGGTGATTGAAACTTTATATAAGCGTTGAAGAATTAGAACATTATAGTAGTACACATGTCATGTTCATCATGCCAGCTGCCAACAATAAGAAAAGATTGTGGAAGAAAAATAGTACATAATAATATTATTTAAGTGGAATGTGTAATGGTCCTATTGTACTAACTCTTATAGCTCACGTTTATGATGATAATTGTCTTCTAATGAATGTAACTTCTGCTGAGTAGATTAACTTGAGAAGATATCATATTGATATTGTCTTCTAATGGACTATATGATGTGTAGAAGTGATGAGTCTGGAAAATCTATCTTTCCCTGAACCTTTCTTCTGATGGAATACTTCTGATGTTGAGAAGATATGTGTGTATTCCATGAACTTTCTGAGTCTTCGAAATCTTGACTTTGTCTTCAGAAATATAAGCAGCAGCTTTTCTGATGAACAAATCTTAACTTCTGATTCGGAGTAGAAGCTTTCTCTTAATGTGTTCAGAATCTTGACTTTGTCTTCAGAATTATAAGCAACAACTTTTTTTACCAGCAAGTCTTGACTTATGATCTTGGCGTTGAAAGCTTATTTCTTGTACAATCCTGATTTCTGATCTTGAAGCAACAACTTGTTAGAAATTCATTCTTCTTGAATACTTGTGAATTCTAAAGACACACATTGTTGAGAAGTACACATGTGACCCTCTTTCTAGTGAACATTCAACATTCTTCAGAACTATTGATGTTTCTTCAGAAGCGAACATGAACAACCTTTTTGATGTGTTTTAGCATGTTTCTAATTCTTCAGAAAATAGTCCTGAATCAATTAGAATTTCTTATTTGCACACTCAAGTAACTAATTAGAAACAAAATTGTGTAAATATAAAATATATGTTGTTATCATCAAAATCTAGAGATTAACTGTAGAATCCAAATCTTATCCTAATACTTTTCTCATCTCTATAATCTTTTGTAAATATTTCTTTTTTAGCCAAATACACATATTTTCAAACAGGTTCCTGCGGATTACTATAGATGTTTAGGGTGCTAATACCTTCCTTTTGCATAACCAACCCCTTACCTTGATCTCTATTTTATTTTTGGTTTTATTTTCTCTTTTCCCTTTCCTTTGGAACAATAAAGTGCGGTGGCGATTTTCACTTTATGAGTTAAGTAAATTAATGTCTTTGTCTCAAATATTTACCGTTACAGAAAAAATTGGCGACTTCACCGGCGAATAACAATCTCTAAGTGGGTTGAACCTATCTTTGAAAAGATTAAAATTCCTTTGATAAAACCATCTCCTTCTTTTTTTCCTTTAAATGATCACTAGTGGGCCAAACTTTATGTTTGAAAGCCCAAGTATGGTTTATTATTGGACTATGGTTCAAAATCTTTGAAGCTCATTGGTAGGAGGCTTTGATTTTATAAATCCTCTAATGAGTCTTAATCAACTTAGACCTAAGTTCATTATTCAATCATCATTGGTAATTTATTATGGATTTTATCTCCTTCATCCCTTTCTTCTTATTTTTCTTTAAATGATCATTTGTGGCTCAAACCATGTGTTTGAAGTTCAAGTATGTTTGATTGATTTTCTGGGTTCAAATAATTTTGAAGCTCATTGTTAGGAGGCTTTGATTTTATCAATCTTATAATGATTTGTCATTACCTTTTGTCCAAGATCATCCTACAATCATCATTTATCATGCCTTTTACCATTAGCGATTAACCATTAACTTCACACTTCTAACTCATTAACAACTAACTTTACTTTATGCCTTTACTTTATGCATTTATTTTATGTATTTACTTTTATGTACTTTTTGAAGGATAGAAAAATATAAGAAAGGGGGTTTGAATCTGGGTTTTCAAAAAAAAAATTAAGGCTGAAAAAAACATTGGTTATCCTAGTTCGTTTTAAACTCAAAACTACTTCAGTCCACCCGCCAAGGTGATTTCGCCTCTCTCAATCGAGGTCTTAATTCACTAATCACAAACTATTACAATTCACGAAGACAACTGTTAACATCTTCTTGAGATTAAACCATAACTTGTTTTCTCAAGGAAATACAACTACAAATAATTATACAATGTATTTGAGTTTGCTTCTTACAAACTTTATCACAACTATGATGTTTACACAAATTTGCAGCAAAATTATATTTCAAGAAATAAAAAAATATAGAGTTTTGGTTGCACTTGTTTGATATGCGTGTGAGTGTGTTCTTGAATCCATATTCATCATTTCCTTTAAATAGAAGAAGCATTTGATATGTTGGAGACATAATTTTCTAATTTTGGAAGGTTGTTGATTTGAGATTTGATTTTCTTTCCTAAAATACAGATCTTATTCCATCTATGAAGTTTTCAGCCGTTACTTTAAAAATGCCAATAGTGTGATGTCAAATCTACGCTGTCTCAGAGTATCTTGAGCTATTTGCTTGTAATAAGAAATTTGAATATGATAGTTACGTTGAAAGCTTCTTTGTTATTTCAGAATTTTATATATCAGAGTATAACCTGTAACTTGGTGCTTCCGAAATTTGACTGTCAGCATCAGAACTTCTCTTTCTTGCATGTTATTTTAGCTTCGCTTTAGAGCTTCTTATATGTTCTTCTTTTTCAGAGCTTCATATGTGATTTTTCACGTCATTAAGATTCTTGCATTCATCAGAACTTCTCTGTAAATTTAATCACATGATCATAGTGCATAATTTTTCTTCAAAAAAGTTATGTATTTATTATCATCAAAACCAATAATTGGATTTAGAACCAAACAGTGTTTTAATAATCTCCCCCTTTTTGTTGATGACAAAACTTATATATTTTGATGAAAAATTTATAATTTTCAGAAGATAAAAATTTCAGAATCTCTCCCTTAGTTGAAGACTCAGATAAAATTTAAATAAAAGAGTAGATACTTCCCTAAAAAGATATCAGAGCATATGATGGAAGTTCTGAGAAGCCTATGCTGAAGGTTGGTAAGTCATACTACAAGTTTAAAGTGATCTTTTCCCTGTTAGATTCCAGAAACATAAGTTATGTTATTTGAAATGTTTGAGACTTAGTCCATAACTGTTTATATCAAAATATATTACTTTTCACCCCCTTTTTGTCATAAAACAAAAAGAAATAAAAACACGTAATATGAGTTAAAAGTTATGCATTTAAAAGCAGAGGAAAATACAATGAGATACAAAAACAAAGATAAGTTAAGCATAAAGAACCTGAACAAAAGAAACAAAAGACTAGATCTAAGGTTGTGAAGGTGGAAGACGTGTGAACAATGCTTCTAGAAGACCTTTGATCTAATTGTTGGCTTCTTCTTGCTTGCCCAACATTCCGTTGATCTATTTGTTGGTTTCATCTTATTTATCCAACCTTTCCCTAACCCCTTCATTCTCATTCTTCAATTCATTCAAAGTTTTTAGCATAAGAGAAGTCAGAGCCATTTCTTTAGCAAGGACCGTTGCTTCAAAATTCATACTAGCAGAAGATTCTTCAACAAAGTTTCCTTTATCTTAAAAGATGATCAGAGGAAAAGGTTCAAGAGAGGGTTCTTTATTCTCTGGTGAAGATACCCAGGGAGATTTATCCAGATGAAGAAGAGGTTTCCTTACCTATAACTTCAGCACTTCTTCCTTGAAGACGTTCAACTGATCACTGAAGTTCTGTCGAGAAATCTCATAGTTGAGCTCCTTCATCTTGAGAGATTCAGAATTAAACCATTTTCTGAACTGAGTTCAGAGGTAGTCAGAGGCAGCTGGATTAAGATTATTGATGCAAGCATGCTTCAGATAGTTAACCCATTCCTACATTTTTGTCTTAAAAACTAGCAATGATTTACAAACTTTTGATTTGGATGGTTTTGGTTTTAGTTTCGCGATGGCTATTTTTTGAGAGGATTTGATGAGTTTGTTCAAAGTTGGTTGATCAACTACAGTTCATAGAGGATCTTCTGTTAGATCTATCGGAGTCGGAAGGTCTGGAGAGCCGGGAATGATAATATATGAGTTTGGTGGTGTTGATTCATATGGAGAGGGAATATCTGGAATGGATATGTTATGGAATTGATTGGTGATGGTATGTGGTGGTTGAAGATAATTGAGAGGGCAGGTTGTGCCTGGTATTATTAGTGTGGTTTTAAGAAACTGTTCACAAATAGTATTTGGGTTTTCTGATTGGGGAGCATCAAAGAGTGGATCATATTAATCAATATCAGGGAGAACTTGGGTGAGTTCTAGATGAGTTTGAGAAATATTGGTAGAAGGTGAATTGACCAGATTTTGATTAGTGGTTATGGTTGGATTTTAGAGTTAAAATCTTCAAGGGTTTGTTGTAAATTATGTTCAAAAGGTGTTGGTGAAAAGGGTTCAGGTGTTGTTAAAAGTATTGATTCAATAACGGAAATGAGAGAAGATGTACCTTTCTTTTTAGTAGCTTTAGGAGATTTGTGAGAATTTCCTTCACCAGTAGCTTTCCTTTTCTGTGACTTTCTGAGAGCAATTTCTAGGGGTTGTTGGTGAAGATCTTGGATATTTAAATATGGAGTTGTTCCATCTTTTTTGTGGGCCTCCAGATTGTTGTTTTTGAGTGGAGGAAGCCATTTTAAACACATTTTAGGGTTTTGAGAAAGAATAAAGGGGAAACGCAATTTCAGAGAAAACAATTGATGAGTGAAATTTGTGGTGAAAAGTGATTGTAAGAGAGGTGTATAAATAACTAACAGAAAGAAAAGAACCATGAAATTAATAGCAATTAAAAAAATTAAACATAATGATTCAAAGAAATAGATGACATATTACAAAGGGGATATCAAATATATTTGAAACTGTTGTACCCTAAAATTTGCCCTCCCATATTTCTCAAAATATTTCAAGAAAAATCCTCCAGTTGCTCAAGGTAGTCCAAGGGTTGACCAGACAAGCTCTCTCCTAAGGCAGTCTACCTCAAATTAGGGTTTCATATTGCATCAAGATTATTGAGTCCAAGGGATCCAAAATGCTCACCAATGTCCTAATATGTTCTCAAGGTCATCCATGTCAAGTTTCAAGCTTTGCAGAAAAAGTTTGCTCAGTCAATTGCTCAAAAGCCCAAAATCGACTGTGCTAGGGCAAAAGTCAATTGTGGCCCACATACAGTCAAACTTCAAGTTTTTTGGTCAACATCCTAATTTTTAAGTATATTTCATAATTTGATAAAGGGTTGATCATGATTCATCAAGGATTGCTCATAATTCATCAAGAATCAAAAGTTGCTAAATTAGGGTTTTGTAGGAAAAGTCAACTCAACTTTGACCAAGCATAACTTTCTCATAATTTATGAGAAATGACCCATCCAAAGCTCAATTTGAAGAGTATGTCATTCTCTACAATCCATATTCAGATCCCAAGTTAAAGATATGCACTCACAAGAAGTTATGAATTTGGACATTATAGGTCATTTTGAAAAGTCAACAAAAACACCTTTTTTGTCAAAGTTTAATACATGAGCATGGAATATCAAATTGAGATGAGACCAAAAGGGTTGATTAGAGGACATCTTAAGATTTCTAAAGAGTCCAATAAAACCTTCAAATAGTTAAAATTGAGGAAGTTATGCATTGGTGAAGTTGACCTTTTTTGCAAAATTGCCAAAAGTCAACTATGCCTAAAACTTCAATATTTGCCTAATGGGCCCAATCTTTTTCACTTGTTTTAAGTTGGCAACATAGTCCACGAGCTCTAGCCCTTTCCACTTGTCATTATCATGTTTTTATTATTTATTTTGATTTTAATTTTGATTTAATCAATTTTAATCAAAATAAATCATGAGAAAATCTAAAGCATTGAAAACTCAAGATTTTATACTTGTTTCAGGTCTCAAATCCAGTTGCAAGTATTCAAATTTGTGTAAAGGCATGAGGTGCATAAAAAGATTGGTTTTAGGCTATTTTTTGAATGATATTCAAGTGTATCAAATCATAACCAAATTCAATAATGGAGGAAGATTATGATCATTCTTTCAACCCTAATCTATTCCTCAATACATATAGAAGGAAGGCAGACCAAAAACTAGGAGAGAGAGGCGTATGAACCAGAAGCAAAACTTGAAAAAACAAGGAAAAGTGGTGAATCAAATTCGTACTTAGAGGCCAATTCAAGACTCTTGGACTATCCAAATCATTTCCCGAGGTCATCAGCAAGCAAAAGCAATCAAAAGCAAGCATTTCCAGGCCCTATATCGCGCTGTGAGTCATCCACGACATCCATGTATTCTTGAATTTGGTTTGCATGATTTAGACATTGTGAGCATAAATTAACCATATATTGTTGATCCATAGAATATTTTCAAGCTTTCTGCATCATTTAATTTCATTTATATGTCTTGTACAAGATTTCACCATTACTAGGGTTTCTTGCTTCGATTTGGGATTTTCATTTACAGGAAAAATTGGGCCATGAAAGGGCCACCATTGTGTTCAGCAAGGCCAGACGAATCCATCCATGGCCTTGGTTTTCATTTATCACGCATGTGTTGAGTTTTGAGATTTGCAGGACTTGTAGCTACGGACAATCGTCCATAGGTAAAAGTTTGGAACTTTTACTAACAGATCCAAGGAAGAAGATGACCAGTTGGCAATCAACCAATGGCCTGTTCAAATTTTTGCGCGCTGAATTGATATATGTGGCTGTTTTAATATATAATTATTGTTTTGTGTTATTATAACAATTAATCACGCTAGCTCAGCTGGTAGCCAGTCATTGGAACGTGCCTCAGGACCTGAGTTCGAATCCCAGGTCCCCCACTTTTCTCATATTATTTTCTTTCAGGCAATCTCATGCGTACACAACACTAGGGACTACCATAGACTCTCAGGATCTAGCCCTTGGATCTCTAGATGGCCAAATCTGATGGCCATCATCTGAAGGTGCATCATGAGGCCTAGTCAACGCAACACACTGGATCCAAAAAAGTCAAGCGTGGACCTCTCTATTTGGGCCCAGATATTGCTCAGGCCCAAATTTCTTTCTCTATTCTTTTTTTCTTTTATTTGATTTATATTTATTTATTTTACTAACCAATTAATTATTTTCTTTTTTATCAAAAAATCATAAAAAATAATACTTTTCACAAATTAGGTTTAGATTTTACTTTTTTTATCAAAAAATTAATTAATTAAATTAGATTTTAATTTTTAGGTAAACTTTAATTCTTTTTTTTGTAAATAATTAAAACTAATTAGAATAATTAGGTTTTTATTTCCTAAAAATAACAAAAACACAAAAATAGGCCATGTAATTATTTTTATTAATTAATTTAATTAACTAATTAATTGCATATTTAATTTAGAAAAATTAATTCTTTTAGTAAAAACAACAAAAACATTTTCTCTTTTAATGAGGATAGAAGGGTCAAAACCCTAGTTCGCATTCGTTCTAATTTTCATCACGCGCTTTATTATTTTATTTTTACCCTATTATTGTAACTGCTCACAAGGTGTAATAGTTAATTAGGACGTTTATTTTAATTTATTGCTTTATTCTTTTTTAAAGGGTTTGTTTTTGGCTATGTAAATACCCGAAGCCTTGTAATAGCGTAGTTTAAATTCCGCACTTTTAAATTCTGCAAAATATTAACTGTTAGATGTATGATATAGGGATGCATGACAAGAATGTATGATTAACATTAAAACGGTTAGATAACCCTAAAATGTGCAAAGATAAAATAATCTGAAATTGAGTCACTCGCACATGCGCACTCCTAGGGTATACTCCCACTTGGTTGCCTTCGGTAAACAATCATTGAGTATAGGATGCTTTAGTGGTCGTCCTTTTGTCCAAAGATCAAAGTTGCCTCGGAAAGGTTGCCTCAGATATTGTTGTCTCAGATAATTGATCTAAGACATTAGGGTTATTACTAAGACGTCCTAACATTGCTATAGTGATCGTACGTCCCTTTCGAATTGACCCTCAAAACTCCAACGATGGTACTACCTACTCACTAATAGTGGGATAGCGCTGTCTAAAGGAAACAAACATAGAACGATTCTTTTTTCGAGTAGGTAGATTAACTCTTAAGTACTTGCTCAATCCAAACAAACTTTTTCACACTTACACTCTTTTCAAACAAAATTTTCAAAAACACTTCATTACACTCTTGAAGACAGAAGCAAGAGTTAAATAGAAGTCAAAACAAAAAGTTTTCAAACCACACAAAGCACACAAAAAAGAAATTTTGAAAATGATGAGCAATTACCTAAGAGCCCGTAGATAACTATGGATAAAAAGGGTGCTAATACCTTCCCTTTCTATAATCTACCCCCCGTACTCAGAAATATCTCGAAAAAGGAATTTTTCTGTGCTTTTTTCCTTTCCTTGTTGGATAAAATAAAAGACGGTGGCGACTCTTGCTTACCGTGACATTTTGAGAACACAAACGTAAAATGCAAACCAACAAATCCTAAAAAACAGTCCCGGTTCTGGCCACCGCATCACAGAACTGGCGACTCTGCTGGGGAAAGATTAATAAGTGGGGTGTACTTAGGAATAGTTCATCATATTGTTTTCAATTGTTTGATTTGATTGCTTTATCTTTGTGGGTTTTGTATCAGAGTTACTATAGATCCAAACCCAGATCTGGGGACACCTTTTAGGTAAGTAGCAATACACTGTGAGGGAATTGTACATCGTAGACTGATACGGTTGAAGCAGTAGCTACATTGATGTGGCACATTAGTTGGTACTGATACCCCTTGTGGAGGAACAAGGAGAGTATGGGGCTGCTATATGGGTCATTAAGCATCAACTGACCTTAGAACCTATAATTGACCAACTTGGCCGTATAAAGCAGCAGGATGCTACACTCATTGAGACCATACTCTCGCGATGGTTCTGGCTGCAAGAAAAGATTGCGTGAGCTGAAACTATGAACGATGGTGGATGGTCATTGATATTGAGAACCTCTAGAACCCAGTTACTATTATTAGGACAGGTTGAACCGACTAAACTGCACGAGGGTAGTACCTAAACTCCATGCCAACCTAAAATTTAAGGGCTATTGTGTGACTTGTTTGCCCTTACCATGTTTTCTATCTGTGATACCTGTGGTGTGTTTTTATCATGACATCATGCATCATGACATCACATGCATATTTCATTAGACTAACCATTTAGAAGACCGAGGAGATTCATCTTTGTTCTGTTTTGCAGATCATGGCTTCTATGCGCAGAAATACCATTCGAGTCAGCTTCGTGCAAATCCCTTCCCAGCTTAGAGATTTGGTTTCAAAAGTTCCTGATACTTCCTCCTTTGTTAGAAGACATGGTCATCTCCTTAGCCTGGTCACTTCAAAGTTGGATGAGCAAATGATGAGCGTCCTGTTCCAGTTCTTTGACCCGTTGCATCATTGTTTTACCTTCTCGGACTATCAACTAGTCCCTACTTTGGAGGAGTTTTCTGACTTACTGGGCATATCTATTCTAGAGAAGACACCCTTTACAAGTTTGGAGATAGCTCCTAGGCCAGAGGATATTTCTTCGGCCCTACATCTAAAAATGGCTGATGTAGTATCTAATTGGGAGATTTGGAGCGGGGTTAAAGGTTTCTTGGCTAAGTTTTTGATTGATCAAGCTCAACAGTTCTGGGATAGTTTGGATTTTCAAGCATTTGAAGACATCCTGACTCTCCTCATTTACGGCTTGGTTTTGTTCCCGAATCTGGATGCCTTCATAGATGTGAACACAGTAAAGATCTTCATGTCTCGTAACCCAGTGCCTACTCTTCTAGGTGACATTCTGCATGCTCTTTATACCCGTACTGTAAGAAGAAGGTGAAATCTCATGTGCTGTACACCGTTGCTGGCGAGGTGGTTTATTTCTCACCTCCCCAAATCTGTATTAAAGAATGAATAAGGTGTAGGTTGGGCTTACAGAATCATGTCCCTTGCTCATACGAACATCCTTTGGAGTATTAAGAACATGGAAAAGCTGTCCTTGATCGATGTGGGGAATACCCCAATGTTCCATTGCTTGTAATTAGAGGAATAACCTATAATCCTTGTTTGGCTTTATGACAGTTTGGACGAGCTCGAAGGGACGGTCCTCATGAGCTGCTGCTTACAGGCATTGTCTTTGACCATAAGGGGGATGTTGAGGGACATCGCCACAGGTTTATACGAGCCTGGGACAGGGTGAATAGTTCTGATACACATGAGATAGGAATGAAGACTTCTCTCCCGATGCAACCATATCTCCAGTGGGTTTGAGCCCGTTCTCAAAAGCTGGGGATGCCATATGAAGTTTTTTTCCCGGTGATTGTGGAGCATACTGATGAAGAAGGGGGTTCCTTATACAATTCTCCATCCTTATATGCCTACTGATCTGGGGGAATTGAAGAGATATTGGATCCAGTTAAAGGAAGAAAGGTATACCTACAGAGAGAAGTATCATGAGCAGGAACGGAAGATCTTAAAGCTTACAAGGCAGCTCGAGAATGAGAGGACAATCAACGATTATGTCAGCACGAAAGGAAAACGACCATGGGAATTCTGATGTCTTTTATTGTTTCTAGTTTAGATTTGCTTTTCAGTATTTCTTTTGTAACACCTTAAAGGCATTTGTTAAACATTTGTTACCAGTCTAATCTAATAAAGAGTGTTTTATTTTGGTTTACAAATTTGAATCTCCCTAAGTCTTTGAAATCATTTCATACGCATTCCATTACCATGCACCTCATTACAGGTACCCTTACAGGTTTCTTATCTTCTCCGCTGTTTATTTCAGTGCAACACGTCTTCTACAACACCTACTGATCAAGCTATTAAGGCTCTTCAAGCTCAGAATGCTCAGTTCCAAGAGATGTTCCTGAACCTGGCCAAAGGGCAGCAAGATTTGAAGACTCTCATCTTGAAGGACAAGAAGAAGAAGAAGAGGGTGGTTCTGCTGAACATGGGTCACAGATTCGGGAACAATTTGCGATAGGAAGCTGATCTGTCTCATTCATCTGGAAGAGAAGAGAATCAAGAGGAAAGGAAAGGTCCTAGTCCTGTGGTTTCTGACAATGACACTGATTTTGATGAAGACCAGTATCCTCCTACTGAGGATAAGTATAAGCAACTTGAAGACCGTCTGAGTGGCATGGAGATTCATAAGGTTCCCGGTTTGGACTTTGGATATCTGGGGCTGGTATCTGGGGTGGTGATCCCACACAAGTTTAAAGCACCTGTCTTTGCTAAGTATGATGGGGTATCTTGTCCAAAGCTACACCTCCGCTCATACGTCAGAAAGATTCAACCATATACTGCTGATAGGAACCTCTGGGTTCATTTCTTTCAAGATAGTCTGTCAAGGACTCAACTTGAATGGTTCTATCAACTGGAAGGAGATAATGTCCGCAACTGGGAGGACCTTGTTGTTGCTTTTTACAAGCAATACCAGTATAACGCCGACCTCGCTCCCACGCGTACCCAACTTCAGGGGATGTCTATGGGTGCAAGTGAAGGTTTTAAGGACTACGCTAAGAAGTGGAGAGATCTGGTTGGAAGAGTACAAACCCCTCTGTCTGATAGGGAGTTGGTGGATATGTTTATTGGGACTTTGTCTGGTCCATATTTCAATCATTTGATCGGTAGTTCATCGTCTGGGTTCACGGAATTGATAATAACTGGGGAGAGAGTCAAAGTTGGTATTAGAAGTGGCAAGATACAGAAAGGTGCTTCATCGAGTACAGAAAAGAAGCCTTTCAAGAAGTAATCTAGTGCCGTTTATAGCTCAAGGAGCCAAAACCGACCTGAGTGCCACCAAGCAGTGAATGCGGTGGTAATATCAATACCTACTGTTGCCCCACAACGCAACAATCAGCAAAGAGCAGAGAGACCGCAAAGACAGTATACTCGGCTCAATATGACCTTGTCTCAAATTCTGTCGCAGTTGTTGAAGACAAACCTGGTAACTCTAAGGGAAGCTCCGAAGAATCCCAGTACCACCTCTCCGCTGTATAATCCAAATGCCCGCTGCGCTTATCACTCTGATAGCCCAGGGCATGATACCAAAAACTGCTGGGCTTTGAAGAATAAAGTGCAAGATTTGATTGAAGCTAAGGAGATTGAGTTTGAAGCTCAGAAGAAGCCTAATGTCATGACTGCTCCTATGCCCAAGCATGGAGTAAATGTTGTGGATGATGATTCATTCGTGGCCTCTGTGGAAGACATTTCAACTCTGTTGTTGACCGTTAAGAAGAACCTATTGTTGGCCGGTTTATTTTCGGACTGTGGCGAAGGTTGCCACCTGTGTTCCATCCTACCATCCTACCTGCTGGTTGCCATCTATTAAAATCAGGTGTTCAAAGCCTGATGGATAACAAAGAGATCCTGTTCGAGAAAACTTTGGTTCCATTGATTCCTGTTGAAGATGTTTCCATAATCACCATTTCCGCCAATTCTTCCAAGGCTTCCTCGAGAAAGCCTGTTAGAATTACATCTGTTCTGAGAGTTGCTCCATTGATCATTACTATTCATGGACCTATCTCTTACACGTCGGATAAGGCTGTCCCATGGCACTATGGGGCCGATGTGTATTATAATGGGATAAAACAAGACTTGAAGGTTGAGGAGGCTGATACTGATGTCAGCAATATTGTCGGGTCTAGCAAGCTCACCCAAAGCAGAAGACTTTTCTCTCTTGAGATTTCTCCTCCAACTATTCAAAAGCCTGTTGTTATTCCATCAGCCAGTACGTCAGCTGCTGTTCTAATTCTTACACCAGTTATCACCCCTGTCTCTGAGTCATCTGACACTTGGGGCAAAGAGATCACCGGTGAGCCTCCCGGATGGAGGCACCGAAGAAGATTATTGTTGAAACCTCTAGGCAGGAGATAAAGGAAATTTTGAAGATTATCAAGAAAAGCGACTACAACGTAGTCGAACAGCTGGGGCAAACCCCGTCGAAGATCTCTATGTTGTCTTTATTGTTGTGCTCAGAAGCCTGTGCTAAGGCTTTAATTGCTTTCCTTAAAACTGCACATGTGCCGCAGGAAACATCTGCTGATCAATTCAAAGACTGTGTGGCTAGTTTGACCGCTGACAACGGGTTGGGTTTCTCCGACGCACATCTGACTTCCAAAGGAAGGAATCACAATTATGCTCTGCATGTTTCAATTGAGTGCAAGGGCACTACTTTGGCTCATGTGCTGGTGGACACTGGGTCTTCCTTAAATGTTTTACCCAAGAAAGTATTAGATTGGTTGGATTGTGAAGGGTTGGTGCTGAAGCCAAGTAATATTATGGTCAGGGCCTTTGACGGGTCCAAAAGGATGGTACATGGAGAGGTGGATGTCCCTGTTAAAGTCGGCTCTCAGACTTTTGCATCTATGTTCTATGTGATGGACATTCAACCTTATTATTCTTGCTTGTTGGGTCGCCCATGGATTCATAAAGTTGGGGCAGTAACTTCTACGCTCCATCAGATGTTAAAATATCCAGTGAAGGGGAAAATTGTTACAGTACGAGGGGAAGAGGAGTACATGGTGAGCCACCTTAACTCTTTTCGGTATGTGGAGATGGATGGAGAGTTCATTGAAACCCCGTGCCAGAACTTTGAAGAAGTCCCCCAAACTCTAGCATCGACTGAAACTGTTGCTGAAGATCCTCCAATGAAGATGGCTTCCCTCAAGGATTCCCGGGCTGTTATTGAAAAAGGTTGGTGTGCAAATTGGGGCCAACTCCCTGACTTTACACACAAGTCTGACAAGTTTGGTTTGGGTTTTACTGCAGAAGCTCAAAGGGCTGTTCGGCGTGCGCGGATTGGAAGACCTCCCCTGCGTATCAGTAATCCGGGAGTGAATGCGATTGAAGATGATGATGAAGAGTCAGATTTCGACAGATGGATTTACCCGACTACCAACGGTGGCTTGAACAATTGGACGGCGAAGGACTTCGTGCCCATTTCTTTTATTACATAGTAATAGACTTTTGTTTTGAGACTTGTAACAGACAATTTGAAACTTTTATGGCCCGGTGCCTTGCCCGAGACACCGTGGCTTTGTTTATGAGGGCTTATTATGTGTCATTTCCATATATCATCAATAAAGCATCAGACGTTTCCTGCATTACAAATTTTGCGCTCCTTGTTTTTTTATTTTCCATCTTGCACTTTATCAAAACAGCTATTTGTCTTAGACACACTCACATATCATAATACAGGTCCACATCCATTCTGGATCCCACTGATAATGACTCTGCTACTGCCAGTTATGACTTTGAAAGTCCGATCAACCAAGCTGAGGACGAAGGTGTGGATGATTGTGAAGTGCCTGGGGAATTTTCTAGACTGCTACTTCAGGAAGAGAGGGCCATACAGCCGCATGAAGAGCCAGTGGAAACAGTAAATCTTGGTACAAAGGAAGACAAGAAAGAGGTCAAGATCAATGCAAATCTGGAGTCTAGTGTCAAGCAACGGTTGATACAGATGCTGCGTGACTATGTTGAGATCTTTGCCTAGTCTTATGAAGATATGCATGGGTTGGATATTGATATTGTGGTTCACTGCCTGCCAACTAAGGAAGACTGTCCTCCAGTGAAACAGAAAGTTCGCCGAAGGCGCCCCGAGATGTCTGAGAAAATCAAGGCTGAGGTTATGAAACAGTTTGACGCCGGTTTTCTAGTTGTTACTTCTTACCCGCAGTGGGTTGCCAACGTGGTTCCAGTGCCAAAGAAAGATGGTAAAGTCCGTATGTGTGTAAACTATAGGGATCTGAACAGGGAGAGTCCCAAGGATGATTTCCCTCTGCCTCATATCAACGTTCTGGTTGACAACACCACTCAACATAAGGTCTCCTCCTTTATGGATGGTTTCTCCGGTTACAATCAAATTAAGATGGCTCCAGAAGACATGGAGAAGACAACTTTTGTTATGCAGTGGGGTACCTTTTGCTACAAAGTCATGCCGTTCGGATTGAAGAATGCTGGGGCAACGTATCAGCGCGCCATGGTCGCTTTGTTCCACGACATGATTCATCATGAGATTGAAGTATACGTTGATGACATGATTGCAAGGTCCCATACTGAAGAAGAACACCTTAACCATCTTCATAAGCTATTCGATAGATTGAAGTTGTATAAGCTGAGGTTAAACCCGAACAAGTGCACCTTCGTAGTGAGGTCTGGTAAACTGCTAGGTTTCGTCGTTAGTGATAAAGGTATTCAAGTGGATCCTGCAAAGGTGAAGGCTATACAGGAGATTCCATCTCCCCGAACAGAAAAGGAAGTCAGAGGCTTTTTGGGACGTTTAAATTACATTGCCCGATTCATCTCACACCTGACTGCTACTTGTGAGCCAATCTTCAAGCTGCTGAAGAAAGATCAAGTAGTAAAATGGAATGATGAATGTCAGGCCACTTTCGAAAGGATCAAAGAATATCTCCAAGAGCCACCTATTCTGATGCCTCCAGTTGAAGGGAGACCTTTGATCTTATAATTGACAGTACTCGATAATTCAATGGGGTGCGTGATGGGGCAGCATGACGAGTCTGGCCGAAAAGAGCATGCTATTTATTACCTTAGCAAAAAGTTTACCGACTGTGAGACCCGATACTCACTGCTTGAGAAAACTTGCTGCTCTTTGGCATGGGCTGCTCGCCGGCTGAGACAGTATATGCTGACTCACACTACTCTATTGATATCAAAGATGGATCCAATCAAGTATATCTTCGAAAAGCCTACCTTGTCCGGAAGAATAGCAAGATGGCAGATGATCTTAACTAAGTATGAAATCTAATACACGGCCCAAAAATAAATCAAGGGGAGTGTGTTGGCGGATCATTTGGCGCAACAGGCCGTGGATGATTACCAGTCTATGAACTTCGAATTCCCGGATGAGAACACCATGTTAGTAACTGACTATGAAAAACCTGGACCAGATGAAGGACCTAAGGAGGGATCCCGATGGTCTATGTACTTTGATAGAGCTTCGAACGCCTTGGGTAATGGCATTGGCGCCGTGATCATATCTCCTGAAGGCTTCCATACTCCATTTACCGCCCGATTATGTTTTAACTGCACCAACAATATGGCGGAGTATGAAGCATGCATCATGGGTCTTCGAGCAGCTATTGACCTAAGGATTAAGTTCTTGAGTGTGTTCGGAGATTCCGCTCTCGTGATCATTCAAATCAAAGACGAGTGGGATACGAAACACCCAAATCTTATTCCTTACAAAGAGTATGTATTGACATTGCTTCCACACTTTGAGGAGATAACCTTCGAATATTTCCCAAGAGAGTAGAATCAGTTAGCGGACGCGCTAGCTATGATGTCTTCAATGTTCAAGGTCAGATGGGACAATGAAGCTCCTCAGATTACCATCGAGAGGTTGGCCGAACCAGCACATTGTTGTGATATCGAGACTGAAGAGGTAAAAGATAAACCCTGGTTTCATGAGGTAAAGAGGTATCTTGAGGCACAAGAGTACCCCGAGGGTGCATCTGTTAATGATAAGATGTTTTTGAGGAGGTTCGCTGCAAAGTTCTTCATCAGCAATGGCATCCTTTACAAGCGTAACCATGATTCAACCTTATTGCGATGTGTGGATAAGAACGAGGCAGAAAGGATCATGGCAGAGTTACATGAAGGTACTTTCGGGACTCATTCTAGTGGACATACCATGGCAAAGAAAATCCTACGGGCTGGATATTATTGGTCTACTATGGAAGCCGACTGTTATCATCATTCTCGGACCTGTCATAAGTGCCAAGTATATACTGACAAGGTGCACGTACCTCCAGTTCCTCTGAATGTCTTGATAGCACCTTGGCCTTTTGCAATGTGGGGCATCAATATGATCGGCGAGATCAGACCTACTACGTCCAATGGGTATCGTTTCATCCTGGTAGCAATTGACTATTTTACGAAGTGGGTTGAGGCAGCTTCTTTTGCTAGTGTAACCAAGAACGTCGTGGCACGGTTTATTCGGCACAACTTGATCTATCGATATGGTGTACCAGAGAGGATCATCACTGACAATGGTACAAATCTCAACAATACAATGATCACCGAGCTCTGCAAGCAGTTCAAGATACAACATCATAACTTTTCTCCTTACCGGCCGAAGATGAATGGGGATGTTGAAGCGGATAATAAGAACATCAAGAAGATTGTGCAGAAGATGACGGTGACTTACAAAGATTGGAATGAGATGTTACCATTTGCTCTTCATGGGTACCGTACCTCAGCGCAGACGTTAACAGAGGCAACACCCTATTCCTTGGTATATGGCATGGAAGCAGTCTTACCCATTGAAGTTCAGATACCCTCTCTTCGGATTATGAAGGACGCATGTTTGAGAGAAGATGATTGGATCCAGACTCGGCTTGATCAGCTGAACTTAATCGACGAGAAAAGACTTACTGCTATTTGTCATGGTCAGACATATCAAAAACGGATGATCAAGGCATTTAACAAGAAAGTTAGACGACAAGAGTATCAAGTTGGGGATCTGGTCATCAAGCGTATCATACTACCTCAAGGTGATCCCAGGGGAAAATGGACCCCTATGTATGAAGGGCCATTTGTGGTTAAGAACATCTTCTCAGGAGGAGCAATGATTCTAACCACCATGGATGGTGACGACCTTCCTCACCCCGTCAATGCAGACATAGTGAAAAAATACTACACCTAATCAAAGACCCGCTAGGTTGACTGGCCTAGGCAAAAATAAGGGCTCCCGACGGACCAAAAGGGTTCGGGTAAAAATAAGGGATGAAAATGAAAAAAAACTGTACACCCGACAAGTCAAAAACCTAAAAAGGCGGCTTGGGCAAAAAAGGGTATCTCGGTGGATTGAAAACCCGAAAGGGCGGTCCAGGAAAAAATTAGGGATCAAAGCGTAACACTATGTCTCATTGGATAACCTTGCAACCAGACTTTGGTATCGACTATCAAGCTTGGACGGTGCCAAAAAATCTGATCTACCTTCAACCAAGTAGCAAAGTGATGAGATGCTCGAAGATATAAAGGCAATAGCAGAGTTGAAACCCAGTGGGATTGTTCACATAGCTGTTTTTCTTTATTTTTTCACAAACTGTATAAATTCTATTGTTTGGTGGCGTTCTCTTACTAGGGCGTCAGCCTCTTGTACAAAACGCCTATTTACAGGCCAAACTTCAAAATTAATACTATTCATTTTTCACAAAGAAATTTCAAATTGTTTTCCTTTTTCTGTTTTGTTTTGCAAGAACGTCCAATGTTCATTTTTGATATATGCATTTGACATTAATTGTTGTTCATAAATATTTACATGCGAAACAAAGACGATTACTCGTAATATCAAAAACAGGGGCAAACAAGAAATGTCCAGACCTTACAGTTCCTCTATTCACCAGGTACAGGAATAAACATGGATGAAGAATATGACTAAAATACATTCACTCCCCGCAGAGTAAGAAAAGGACAGTGGTGTTAATTCTCCCCAGCTGAGGCTCGCAACCGCGAATGAGTCGGTAATATTCTCCCCAAGCAGAGTTTATCTATCATCAGCACTAGAAAATTATCTCCAGTAGAGTCTGGAGGATTACCCCCAGTAGAGTCTAAAAGATTATCCCCAGTGAAGTCGCAACTGGAAAATCATCCCCAACGGAGTTCATTCCTTTCACAAACAGAAACTCAATCCCCAACAGGGTTCATCATCACCAGCAACGATAATTCATCCCCAGCTGAGTTTATTTCTTCCAAATCAACAAATCCTCAGCAAAGTATATCTTCCCCACAGAGTCATTTCCTCGTCAGTTTATTCCCCAACGGAGTGATCCTCTCCTGCAGGTTTATTCTCACAATCATCTTCATTCACTATTCCCATCAGAAACGAAGAATTCAACTCTTTTCTCCAGCAGCAACCCGAGATTTATTTTCCCCAACTAGAGAGCATCATAAAAACATTACATATCCATACATCAGGACATACGCATAAACATCATGCAACACAATCTCATTTATTTTGAGAACATCATTGCTTGATACATGTCATGCATTACATACAACTAACCTTTACCTTTCAGGAAAGATACAATCAAATTCTCACAAAACTCAAGCTATGAAGCCCGGGTACGACCGGATAGTATCTTGATCTCTACAGCATACTGTGAAGCCCGAATTACGACCGGATAAAAATATCAAACACCGCGAAGCCTGGATTCGACCAGATAGTGGATTATCTTTAAACTATGAAGCCTGGAGTACGACCGAATAATAGTTTAATCCCCAGTAAGTCACTGTAAAGCCTGGATTACGACCAGATAACAATCGGTCTTATCACTATAAAGCCTGGACCATGACCAGATAGTAGTTCATTCTCAACTTTCCTCTTTAATAGAGATGATTCCTCAATAGAATAACGGACAACCGAAGTTCCTAAAATTCGACAGAGATGATTCCTCGGTAGAATAACGGACGACTGAAGTTCCTAAAATTCAACAGAGATGATTCCTCAGTAGAATAACGGAAGACCAAAGTTCCTAAAATTCAACAAAGATGATTCCTCAGTAGAATAACGGAAGACCGAAGTTCCTAAAATTCAACAGAGATGATTCCTCAGTAGAATAACGGACGACCGAAGTTCCTAAAATTCAATAGATATGATTCCTCAGTAGAATAACGGACGATCGAAGTTCCTAAAATTCAACAGAGATGATTCCTCAGTAGAATAACGGACGACCGAAGTTCCTAAAATTCAACAGAGATGATTCCTCAGTAGAATAACGGACGACTGAAGTTCCTAAAATTCAACAGAGATGATTCCTTAGTAGAATAACGGACGACCGAAGTTCCTAAAATTCAACAGAGATGATTCCTCAGTAGAATAATGGACGACCGAAGTTCCTAAAATTCAAAGAGATGATTCCTCAGTAGAATAACGGACGACCGAAGTTCCTAAAATTCAACAGAGATGATTCCCCAGTAGAATAAAGGACGACCGAAGCTCCTAACGTTCTATTTCTCTCAAGACAGAGATTAGCATTCCCCAGCAGAATCTTCCTTCACGACAGGTGTACAAGCTCTCGCCAAAGAATCCCTTGGGCGATCGACACTCCTTCGGATGGCATCTTTAAGCCCATCTCCTATCATCAGTCTCCAAATGGCATCTTTAATCCCATACCCGATATCACAAGACAAGTACCACTCCATGCGAGTGCAAATTTCTGGGCACTCTAGTGTTCAATCATCTTCAACCCTCAGATCACGAAAGGCAGACAAGCCAATCTACATCCTCAGGTTTAAGAATATTTAACACGGGAAGCTGTTGTACCCCAAAACTTGCCCTCCCATATTTCTCAAAATATTTCAAGAAAAATCCTCAAGTTGCTCATGGTAGTCCAAGGGTTGACCAGACAAGCTCTCTCTTAAGGCAAGTCTACCTTAAATTAAGGTTTCATGTTGCATCAAGATGATTGAGTCCAAGGGATCCCAAATGCTCACCAATATCCTAATATGTTCTCAAGGTCATCCATGTCAAGTTTCAAGCCTTGCAGAAAAAGTTTGCTCAATCAATTGCTCAAAAGCCCAAAATCGACTGTGCTAGGGCAAAAGTCAACTATGGCCCACATACAGTCAAACTTCAAGATTTTTGGTCAACATCCTCATTTTGAAGTATATTTCATCATTTTATCAAGGTTTTATCATGATTCATCAAGGATTGCTCACAATTCATCAAGAATCAAAAGTTGCTAAATTAGGGTTTTGTAGGAAAAGTCAACTCAACTTTGAACAGGCATAACTTTCTCATACTTTACGAGAAATGACCCATCTAAAGCTCATTTTCAAGATAATGTCATTATCTACAATCCATATTCATCTCCCAAGTTCAAAATATGCACTCACAAGAAATTATGAATTTGGACATTATAGGTCATTTTGAAAAGTCAACAAAAACACCTTTTTTGTCAAAGCTTCATACATGAGCATGGAATATCAAATTGAGATTAGAACAAAAAGGTTGATTAGAGGACACTTCAAGCTTTCTAAAGAGTCCAAGAACACGTTCAAAGAGTCAAAATTGAGGAAGTTATACATTGGTGAAGTTGACCTTTTTTGCAAAATTGCCAAAAGTCAACTATGCCTAAAACTTCAATTTTTGCCAAATGGGCCCAATCTTTTTCACTTGTTTTGAATTGGCAACATAGTCCACGAGCTCTAGCCCTTGCCACTTGTCATTATCATGTTTTATTATTTATTTTGATTTTTATTTTGATTTAAATCAATTTTAATCAAAATAAATCATGAGAAAATCTAAAGCATTGAAAACTCAAGATTTTATACTTGTTTCAGGTCTCAAATCCAGTTGGAAAGTATTCAAATTCGTGTAAAGGCATGAGGTGCACAAAAAGATTAGTTTTAGGCTATTTTTGGAATGATATTCAAGTGTATCAAATCACAATCAAATTCAATAATGGAGGAAGATTATGATCATTCTTTCAACCCTAATCTATTCCTCAATACATATAGAAGGAAGGCAGACCAAACACTAGGAGAGAGAGAGGCGTATGAACCAGAAGCAAAACTTGAAAAAACAATGAAAAGTGCTGAATCGAATTCGTACTTAGAGGCCAATTCAAGACTCTTGGACTATCCCAGTCGTTTCCTGAGGTCATCAGCAAGCAAAAGCAATCAAAAGCAAGCATTTCCAGGCCCTATATCACACTGTAAGTCATCCACGACATCCATGTATTCTTGAATTCGGTTTGCATGATTTAGACATTGTTAGCATGAATTAATCATATATTGTTGATCCATAGAACATTTGCAAGCTTTTTGCATCGTTTAATTTCATTTATATGTCATGTACAAGATTTCACCATTGCTAGGGTTTCTTGCTTCGATTTGGGATTTTCGTTTACAAGAAAAATTGGGCCATGAAAGGGCCACCATTGTGTTCAGCAAGGCCAGACAAATCCATCCATGGCCTTGGTTTTCATTTATCATGCTTCTGTTGAGTTTTGAGATTTGCAGGACTTGTAGCTACGGAAAAACATCCGTAGATAAAAGTTTGGAACTTTTACCAACAGATCCAAGGAAGAAGATGACCAGTTGGCAATCAACCATTGGCCTGTTCAAATTTTCGCGCACTGAATTGATATATGTGGCTGTTTTAATATATATCATTATTGGTTTGTGTTATTATAACAATTAATCACGCTAGCTCAGCTGATAGCCAGTCACTAGGACGTGCCTCAGGACCTGGGTTCGAATCCCAGGTCCCCCACTTTTCTCATATTATTTTCTTTCAGGCAATCTCATGCGTACACAACACTAGGGACTACCATAGACTCTCAGGATCTAGCCCTTGGATCTCCAGATAGCCAAATATGATGGCCATCATCTGAAGGTACATCATGAGGCCTAGTCAACGCAACACACTGGATCCAAAAAAGTCAAGCGTGAACCTCTCTTTTTGGGCCCAGATTTCGATACTTGCACCCCCCATATTGCTCAGGCCTAAATTTCTTTCTCTATTCTTTTTTTCTTTTATTTGATTTATATTTATTTATTTTACTAACCAATTAATTATTTTCTTTTTAATCAAAAAATCATAAAAAATAATACTTTTCACAAACTAGGTTTGGATTTTACTTTTTTTATCAAAAAATTAATTAATTTAATTAGATTTTAATTTTTAGGTAAACTTTAATTCTTTTTTTGTAAATAATTAAAACTAATTATAATAATTAGGTTTTTATTTCTAATTTAATTATTTTCTAAAAATAACAAAAACACAAAAATAGGCCATGTAATTGTTTTTATTAATTAATTTAATTAACTAATTAATTTCATATTTAATTTAGAAAACTTAATTCTTTTATTAAAAACAACAAAAACATTTTCTCTTTTAATTAGGATAGAAGGGTCAAAACCCTAGTTCGCATTCGTTCTAATTTTCATCACGCGCTTTATTATTTTATTTTTACCCTATTATTGTAACTGCTCACAAGGTGTAATAGTTAATTAGGACGTTTATTTTCATTTATCGCTTTATTCTTTTTTAAAGGGTTTGTTTTTGGCTATGTAAATACCCGAAGCCTTGTAATAGCATAGTTTAAATTCCGCACTTTTAAATTCCGCAAAATATTAACTGTTAGATGTATGATATAGGGATGCATGACAAGAATGTATGATTAACTTTAAAACGGTTAGATAACCCTAAAATGTGCAAAGATAAAATAATATGAAATTGAATCACTCGCACATGCGCACTCCTAGGGTATACTCCCACTTGGTTGCCTTTGGTAAATAGTCATTGAGTATAGGATGCTTTAGTGGTCGTCCTTTTGTCCAAAGATCAAAGTTGCCTCGGAAAGGTTGCCTCGGATATTGTTGCCTCGGATAATTGATCTAAGAAATTAGGGTTATTACTAAGACATCCTAACATTGCTTTAGTGACCGTACGTCCCTTTCGAATTGACCCTCAAAACTCCAACGACGGTGCTACCTACTCACTAATAGTGGGATAGCGCTGTCTAAAGGAAACAAACATAGAACGATTCTTTTTTCGAGTAGGTAGATTAACTCTTAAGTACTTGCTAAATCCAAACAAACTTTTTCACACTTACACTCTTTTCAAACAAAGTTTTCAAAAACACTTCATTACACTCTTGAAGACAGAAGCAAGAGTTAAATCGAAGTCAAAACAAAAACTTTTCAAACCACACAAAGAAGCAATTTTGAAAACGATGAGCAATTACCTAAGAGCCCGTAGATAACTACAGATAGAAAGGGTGCTAATACCTTCCCTGTCTATAATCTACCCCCCGTACTCAGAAATATCTCGAAAAAGGAATTTTTCTATGCTTTTTTCCTTTCCTTGTTGTATAAAATAAAAGACGGTGGCGACTCTAGCTTACCGCGACATTTTGCAAACACAAATGCAAAACGCAAACCAGCAAATCCTAAAAAACATTCCCAGTTCTGGCCACCGCATCACAGAAACAATTACCGATGGCTCGCACCTCAATGCATTAACTCAACCGTTGAACAATCAGAGTGTGAACACAAGTTCTTTCTCTGATGATGATTTAACATATAAGATTGACAGATGTTGATCTGGTGAACTTCATGATGCTATCTTGAAATGAAACGTTTCAATTATACATTCAGATCTACTAGATAGTTTCTTAGTCAATTTCCCTTCCCACTTTTGAGGAACTATTGCTCAGATGTTCATAAAAAAAACAGAACATTCAGAGGATTAAATATATAGAAATAAGATTTTTCATTCTGGACATAATTCCATACTGAGATGTTTCAGAATAAAATTAAATCTATCTTCAGCAAGGGGTTTTGTAAAAATGTCATTCCATTGATGGTTTATATCTATAAATTTTAAGAAAAGAATTCCCTTCTAAGTATAGTCCCTAATGAAATGGTTTTTAATTTCTATATGTTTAGTTCTAGAGTTTAAAATAGGATTTTTAGAAAGACAAATAGCATAAGTATTATCATAGAGGATATGAATATTACTCTCGTATATATGATAATCTTCAAGCTGACTTTTCATTCAGAGCATCTGAATATTGCATCCAACTGTAGCTATATATTCATCTTCAACAGTTGATAGTGTAATGATGGATTATCTTTTGTTGGACCATGATACTAAGTTGTATCCCATAAACTGACAGGTTCCATAAGTACTTTTTCTTTCTATTCTATCTCCAATAAAGTCCGCATCACAGTATCCTATTAATTTAAATTCATGGGATTTTCTATAACACAAACCAAGATTAGTAGTACCTTTTAGGTACCTGAAAATTCGCTTAACTTCTATTAAGTGAGATTCTCTGGGATCTGATTGGAATCTGGCACATAGGAAAACTCTATAGAGAATATCAGGTCTTGAAGCAGTTAAATAAAGGAGATAACCAATCATACCTCTGTAGAGCTTCTGTTTTATTTTCCTACTTACCTCATCCTTTTCTAGAATACATGTAGGATGCATTGGAGTTTTGGATGGGATATTTTCTAACCTTGCGACTGAAGAAAAGATCTTTGTATAGTCTATCCCTTCCGATTGACTATAACCTTATGCAATAAATCGTGCCTTGTTTCTGACGACTTCTCCTTGTTCACTTAGCATGTTTCTGAAGACCCATTTAGTTCCAACAATATTCTTGGTAAATTGATTTAGTTCTTCCTGCATTGCAAGTATCCAATCACTTAGCCTTTTGGTTTCAGAACTAAATCCCATACATCATTTATGGTAAATTGATTTAGTTCTTCCTGCATTGCAAGTATCCAATCATTATCTTAAAGTGATTCGTCTATGGAGGTTGGTTTGATCAGAGATGCCAAACCCATGAGAGACTCTTCAGTATTTCTGAATGTAGATCTTCTTCTTATTGGATCGTCCTTCTTTCTATATATCATATCTTCAGGATATGCTGATCTGATTATGGACTGTGTTTTCTGGATGGGTTCTTCAGAAGTTTCTGTAGTGTTGGTGTTGATGTATTTTTCAGTATTGGAATGAGTTTATGAGTTTTTGTCTTCAGAAGATCTCTCTCCAGTACCTGTAATTTGAATTTCTATATCTTTAAAATGTTCAACCTTCTTTGACTTTTGAGAGCCAAGCTTATCATCAAATTTGACACTAATGGATTCTTTCACAATTTATGTTTCTGTGTTATATACTCTATAATATTTTGAGCGTTCATAGTATACTAACATGAATTTTTTTTTGCCTTAGAATCAAACTTGTTCAGATGTTCTTTGGTGTTCAACATATAACAGATACATCCAAATGGATAGAAGTAAGAAGTGTTGGGCTTTCCGTTCTTCCACATTTCATATAGAGTCTTTTCTAGAATATGTCTTATGTGATTTTATTTTGAATGTAGCATGGTGTGTTAATTTCCTCTGCCCAAAAGTGTTTAGAAATATTAGTCACATTAATCATGGCTTTGGCCATTTCTTATAAAGTTCTATTCTTTCATTCTTCAACTCCATTTTGTTGGAGAGTTCTAGGACAAGATAATTCAAGAGAAATACCCTTTTCATAAAAAAACATTTCAAAACTTTTATTTTCGAGTTCACCACCATGATCACTTTTGACTTATACAATTCTTAACTCATTTTTATTCTGAACATGGTTAAAAAATATAGAGAACACAGAGTGTGACTCGTCCTTGTGTCTTAATAACTTTACCCATGTCCATCTACTATAGTCATGTATGGTCACTAATCCATACTTCTTGTCGCTGATGAATGCAATTTTCACTGGTCCAAACAGATCTATATGCAGAAGTTCTAATGGTCTAGAGGTAGAAACAACATTTTTAGATTTGAAAGAGGATTTTGCAAACTTTCCCTTTTGACATGCTTCACACAGAGCATCTGAGCTTAACTTCAAGGTAGGAAGTCCTCTAACAAGATTGAGTTTGTTAATCTGAGATATTCTTCTCATACTAACATGTCCCAATAATTTGTGCCAGACCCATTGCTCATCGTTAACAGACATAAGACATTTTACATTCTGAATCTTTAGTTCAAAAAGTTTAATCTTATAAATGTTGTTCTTTCTCTTACGATTAAAAAGGATAGTTCCATGTTTCTAAATAACTGCTTTATATGACTTTTGATTAAAGACTATATCATAATCGTTGTCACATAATTTACTTAAGGATAATAGATTATGCATTAATCCATCTACTAAGAGAACATTAGTTATAGAAGGACGTGTACTGTTACCAATGGTTCCAGAGCCAATTAATTTTCCTTTCTAATTGCCTATGAAACCTACATAACCTCCAGATTAAAGTTCTACACTTTGGAACATATTCTTTTTTCTCATCATGTTTCAAGAGCATTCAGAGTCCAGGTACCAAGAATGGTGTTTCAACTTTGCTGTTAAAGACATCTGCAACATAGATGATTTTATCCCTAGGTACCCATATCTTTTTGGGTCCTTGTTGGTTAGAGTTTCTAGAATTCTGATTTAATTTTTATTTATCATAAGAGTTCACAAAATAAGATTCATTGGTGTATTTTATGTCATGTGTGTGTCCATATGTGAAATGTAAATTTAGGGGTGTGTACTTTATGACCATGTTATCGACTTGTTTTGGTTGATACAGTTCTTCCCATTTTGGTTTCACATATCCTATACCTTTTTCTCCGTTTCTACTAACTCCATAAATCATCGAGGCCATCTTGCTTCTATATATGTTTCTAGCTAGAAATTTTTGAAAGCTGTGATCATATTCATTTATGATGTTATCGAAACTACTTGAAACTTTTGAAACATATTCTTTCTAAGCTTTTTGTAATCCAGTTCTAGTGAAGGAATTTTCATTTTTAAGTTTAGAATTAATTTCTTTTAGCTCAGAGTTTTCTGTTTTTAGTTTCCTAGTTTCTTTAGTTTCACTTTATGAGTTAAGTCAATTAATGTCTTAGTCTCAAATATTTACCGCTACAGAAGTAATTGGCGACTTCACTGGCGAATAACCATCTCTAAGTGGGTTGAGCCTATCTTTGAAAAGATTAAAATTCCTTTGATAAAACCATCTCCTTCTTTTTTTCCTTTAAATGATCACTAGTGGGCCAAACTTTATGTTTGAAAGCCCGAGTATGGTTTATTATTGGACTATGGTTCAAAACCTTTGAAGCTCATTGGTAGGAGGCTTTGATTTTATAAATACTCTAATGAGTCTTAATCAACTTAGACCTAAGTTCATTATTCAATCATCATTGGTAATTTATTATGGATTTTATCTCCTTCATCCCTTTCTTCTTATTTTTCTTTAAATGATCATTTGTGGCTCAAACCTTGTGTTTGAAGTTAAAGTATGTTTGATTGATTTTCTGGGTTTAAATACCTTTGAAGCTCATTGTTAGAAGGCTTTGATTTTATCAATCTTATAATGATTTGTCATTACCTTTGGTCCAAGATCATCCTACAATCATCATTGATCATGCCTTTTACCATTAACGATTAACCATTAACTTCACACTTCTAACTCATTAACAACTAACTTTACTTTATGCCTTTACTTTATGCATTTATTTTATGTATTTACTTTTATGTACTTTTTGAAGGATAGAAAAATATAAGAAAGGGGGTTTGAATCTGGGTTTTCAAAAACAAAATTAAGGCTAAAAAAAAACATTGGTTATCCTAGTTCGTTTTAAACTCAAAACTACTTCAGTCCACCCGCCAAGGTGATTTCGCCTCTCTCAATCGAGGTCTTAATTCACTAATCACAAACGATTATAATTCACGAAGACAACCGTTAACATCTTCTTGAGATTAAACCATAACTTGTTTTCTCAAGGAAATGCAACTAAAAATAATTATACAATTTATTTGAGTTTGCTTCTTACAAGCTTTATCACAACTATGATGTTTACATAAATTTGCAGCAAAATTATATTTCAAGAAATAAAAAAATATAGAGTTTTGGTTGCACTTGTTTGATATGTGTGTGAGTGTGTTCTTGAATCCATATTCATCATCTCCTTTAAATAGAAGAAGCATTTGATATCTTGGAGACATAATATTCTAATTTTGGAAGGTTGTTGATTTGAGATTTGATTTGATTTCCTAAAATAAAGATCTTATTCCATCTATAAAGTTTTCAGCCGTTACTTTAAAAATGCCAATAATATGATGTCAAATCTACGCTGTCTCAGAGTATCTTGAGCTATTTGCTTGTAATAAGAACTTTGAATATGATAGTTACGTTGAAAGCTTCTTTGTTATTTCAAAATTTTATATATCAGAGTATAACCTGTAACTTGGTGCTTCCGAAATTTGAATGTCAGCATCAGAACTTCTCTTTCTTGTATGTTATTTTAGCTTCGCTTCAGAGATTCTTATACGTTCTTCTTCTTCATAGCTTCATATGTGATTTTTAACGTCATTAAGATTCTTGCATTCATCAGAACTTCTCTGTAAATTTAATCACATGATCATAGTGCATAATTGTTCTTCAAAAAAGTTAGGTATTTATTATCATCAAAACTAATAATTAGATGTAGAACCAAACAGTGTTTTAACAATTTCCCCCTTTTTGTTGATGACAAAACTTATATATTTTGATGAAAAATTTATAATTTTCAGAAGATAAAAATTTCAGAATCTCTCCCTTAGTTGAACACTCAGATAAAATTTAAATAAAAGAGTAGATACTTCCCTAAAAAGATATCAGAGCATATGATGGAAGTTCTGAGAAGGCTATGCTGAAGGTTGGTAAGTCACACTACAAGTTTAAAGTGATCCTTTCCCTGTTAGCTTTCAGAAACATAAGTTACATTATTTGAAATGTTTGAGACTTAGTCCATAACTGTTTATATCAAAATATATTACTTTTCACCCCCTTTTTGTCATAAAACAAAAAGAAATAAAAACACGTAATCAGAGTAAAAATTTATGCATTTAAAAGCAGAGGAACATACAATGAGATACAAAAACAAAGATAAGTTAAGCAAAACGAACCTGAACAAAAGAAACAAAAGACTAGATCTAAGGTTGTGAAGGTGGAAGACATGTGAACAATGCTTCTAGAAGACCTTTGATCTGATTGTTGGCTTCTTCTTGCTTGCCCAGCATTCCGTTGATCTATTTTTTGGTTTCATATTATTTATCCAACCTTTCCCTAACCCCTTCATTCTCATTCTTCAATTCATTCAGAGTTTTCAGCATAAGCGAAGTCGGAGCCATTTCTTTAGCAAGGACCGTTACTTCAAAATTTATACTAGCAGAAGATTCTTCAACAAACTTTCCTTTGTCTTAAAAGATGATCAGAGGAAAAGGTTCAAGAGATGGTTCTTGATTCTCTGGTGAAGATACCCAGGGAGATTTATCCAGATGAAGAAGAGGTTTCCTTACCTATAACTTCAGCACTTCTTCCTTGAAGACGTTCAACTGATCACTGAAGTTCTGTCGAGAAATCTCATAGTTGAGCTCCTTCATCTTGAGAGATTTAGAATTAAACCATTTTCTGAACTGAGTTCAGAGGTGTTCAGAGGCAGCTGGATTAAGATTATTGATGCAAGCCTGCTTCAGAGAGTTAACCCATTCCTACATTTTTGTCTTAAAAACTAGAAATGATTTACCAACTTCTGATTTGGATGGTTTTGGTTTTAGTTTTGGGATGGCTATTTTTTGAGAGGATTTGATGAGTTTGTTCAAAGTTGGTTGATCAACAACAGTTCATAGAGGATCTTCTGTTAGATCTATCGGAGTCGGAAGGTCTAGAGAGTCGGGAATGATAATATAGGAGTTTGGTGGTGTTGATTCATATGGAGAGGGAATATCTGGAATGGAAATGTTATGGGATTGATTGGTGATGGTATGTGGTGGTTGAAGATAATTGAGAGGGCAGGTTGTGCCTGGTATTATTAGTGTGGTTTTAAGAAACTGTTCACAAATAGTATTTGGGTTTTCTGATTGGGGAGCATCAAAGAGTGGATCATATTAATCAATATCAGGGAGAACTTGGGTGAGTTCTAGATGAGTTTGAGAAATATTGGTAGAAGGTGAATTGACCAGATTTTGATTAGTGGTTATGGTTGGATTTTAGAGTTAAAATCTTCAAGGATTTGTTGTAAATTATGTTCAAAAGGTGTTGGTGAAAAGGGTTCAGGTGTTGTTAAAAGTATTGATTCAATAACGAAAATGAGAGAAGATGTACCTTTCTTTTTAGCAGCTTTAGGAGATTTGTGAGAATTTCCTTCACCAGTAGCTTTCCTTTTCTGTGACTTTCTGAGAGCAACTTCTAGGGGTTGTTGGTGAAGATCTTGGATATTTAACTATGGAGTTGTTCCATATTTTTTGTGGGCCTCCATATTGTTGTTCTTGAGTGGAGGAAGCCATTTAAAACACATTTTAGGGTTTTGAGAAGGAAAAAAGGGGAAACGCAATTTCAGAGAAAACAACTGGTGAGTGAAAGTTGTGGTGAAAAGTGATTGTAAAAGAGGTGTATAAATAACTAACAGAAAGAAAAGAACCATGAAATTAATAGCAATTAAAAAAATTAAACATAATGATTCAAATAAATAGATGACATATTACAAATGGGATATCAAAGATATTTGAAACAATTACCGATGACTCGCACCTCAATGCATCAACTCAACCGTTGAACAATCAGAGTGTGAACACAAGTTCTTTCTCTGATGATGATTTAACATTTAAGATTAACAGATGTTGATCTGGTGAACTTCATGATGCTATCTTGAAATGAAACGTTTCAATTATACATTCAGATCTACTAGATAGTTTCTGAGTCAATTTCCCTTCCCACTTCTGAAAAACTATTGCTCAGATGTTCATAAAAAAAAACCAGAGCATTCTGAGGATTAAATATATAGAAATAAGATTTTTCATTCTGGACATAATTCCATACTGAGATGTTTCAGAATAAAATTAAATCTATCTTCAGCAAGGGGTTTTGTAAAAATGTCATCCCATTGATGGTTTATATCTATAAATTTTAAGAAAAGAATTCCCTTCTGAGTATATTCCCTAATGAAATGATGTTTAATTTCTATATGTTTAGTTCTAGAGTGTAAAATAGGATTTTTAGAAAGACAAATAGCAGAAGTATTATCATAGAGGATATGAATATTACTCTCGTATATATGATAATCTTCAAGCTGACTTTTCATTCAGAGCATCTGAGTATTGCATCCAACTGTAGCTATATATTCATCTTCAACAGTTGATAGTGTAATGGTGGATTGTCTTTTGTTAGACCATGATACTAAGTTGTCTCCCATAAACTGACAGGTTCCATAAGTACTTTTTCTTTCTATTCTATCTCCATAAAAGTCCGCATCACAGTATCCTACTAATTTAAATTCATGGGATTTTCTATAATACAGACCAAGATTAGTAGTACCTTTCAGGTACCTGAAAATTCGCTTAACTTCTATTAAGTGAGATTCTCTGGGATCTGATTGGAATCTGGCACATAGGAAAACTCTATAGAGAATATCAGGTCTTGAAGCAGTTAAATAAAGGAGATAACCAATCATACCTCTGTAGAGCTTCTGTTTTATTTTCTTACTTACCTCATCCTTTTCTAGAATACATGTAGGATGCATTGGATTTTTGGATGGGATATTTTCTAACCTGGCGACTGAAGAAAAGGTATTTGTATAGCCTATCCCTTCTTGTTGACTATAACCTTATGCAACCAACCGTGCCTTGTTTCTGATGACTTCTCCTTGTTCACTTAGCATGTTTCTGAAGACCCATTTAGTTCCAATAATATTCTTGGTAAATTGATTTAGTTCTTCCTGCATTGCAAGTATCCAATCACTTAGCCTTTTGGTTTAAGAACTAGATCCCATACATCATTTATGGTAAATTGATTTAGTTCTTCCTGCATTGCAAGTATCCAATCATTATCTTAAAGTGATTCGTCTATGGAGGTTGTTTCGATCAGAGATGCCAAATCCATGAGAGACTCTTCAGTATTTCTGAATGTAGATCTTGTTCTTATTGGATCGTCCTTCTTTCTCTATATCTTATCTTCAGGATGTGTTGATCTGATTATGAACTGTGTTTTCTGGATGGGTTCTTCAGAATTTTTTGTGGTATTTGTGTTGATGTATTTTTCAGTATTGGAATGAGTTTCTGAGTTTTTCTCTTTAGAAGATCTGTCTTCAGTACCTGTAATTTTAACTTCTATATCTTCAAAATGTTCAACCTTCTTTGACTTTTGAGAGCCAAGCTTATCATCAAATTTGACACTAATGGATTCTTTCACAATTTGTGTTTGTGTTATATACTCTATAACCTTTTGAGCGTTCATAGTATACTAACATGAAATTTTTTTTGCCTTAGAATCAAACTTGTTCAGATGTTCTTTGGTGTTCAACATATAACAGATACATCCAAATGGATAGAAGTAAGAAGTGTTGGGCTTTCCGTTCTTCCACATTTCATATGGAGTCTTTTCTAGAATATGTCTTATGGAGCTTTTATTCTGAATGTAGCATGTTGTGTTAATTTCCTCTGCCCAAAAGTGTTTAGCAATATTAGTCACATTAATCATGGCTTTGGCCATTTCTTATAAAGTTCTATTCTTTCATTCTTCAACTCCATTTTGTTTGAGAGTTCTAGGACAAGATAATTCAAGAGAAATACCCTTTTCATAAAAAAACTTTTCAAAACTTTTATTTTTGAGTTCACCACCATGATCACTTCTGACTTATACAATTCTTAACTCTTTTTTATTCTGAACATGGTTAAAAAAGGTAGAGAACACAGAGTGTGACTCGTCCGTGTGTCTTAATAACTTTACCCATGTCCATCGACTATATTCATCTATGGTCACTAATCCATACTTCTTGTCGCTGATGGAAGCAATTTTCACTGGTCCAAATATATTTATATGCATAAGTTCTAACGGTCTAGAGGTAGAAACAACATTTTTAGATTTGAAAGAGGATTTTGCAAACTTTCCTTTTTGACATACTTCACACAGAGCATATGAGCTTAACTTCAAGTTAGGAAGTCCTCTGACAAGATTGAGTTTGTTAATCTGAGATATTCTTCTCATACTAACATGCCCCAATAATCTGTGCCAGACCCATTGCTCATCGTTAACAAACATAAGAAATTTTACATTCTGAATCTTTAGTTCAAAAAGTTTAATCTTATAAATGTTGCTCTTTCTCTTACCATTAAAAAGGATAGTTCCATGTTTCTAACTAACTGCTTTATAGGACTTTTGATTAAAGACTATATCATAATCGTTGTCACATAATTTACTTATGGATAATAGATTATGCATTAATCCATCTACTAAGAGAACATTAGTTATAGAAGGACGTGTACTGTTACCAATGGTTCCAGAGCCAATTATTTTTCCTTTCTAATTGCCTCTGAAACCTACATAACCTCCAGATTAAAGTTCTACACTTTGGAACATATTCTTTTTTCTCATCATGTGTCGAGAGCATTCAGAGTCCAGGTACCAAGAATGGTGTTTCAACTTTGCTGTTAAAGACATCTGCAACATAGATGATTTTATCCCTAGGTACCCATATCTTTTTGGGTCCTTGTTGGTTAGAGTTTCTATAATTCTGATTTAATTTTTGTTTATCATGAGAGTTCACATAATAAGATTCACTGGTGTATTTTATGTCATGTGTGTGTCCATATGTGAAATGTGAATTTAGGGGTGTGTATTTTATGACCATGTTATCAACTTGTTTTGGTTGATACATTTCTTTCCATTTTGGTTTCACATATCCTATACCTTTTTCGCCGTTTCTACTAACTCCATAAGTCATCGAGGCCATCTTGCTTCTATATATGTTTCTAGCTAGAAATTTTTGAAAGTTGTGATCATATTCATTTATGATGTTATCGGAACTACTTGAAACTTTTGAAACATATTCTTTCTTAGCTTTTTGTAATCCAGTTCTAGTGAAGGAATTTTCATTTTTAAGTTTAGAATTAATTTCTTTTAGCTCAGAGTTTTCTGTTTTTAGTTTCCTAGTTTCTTTAGTTTCAGATACAAGAACGCGTTTCAGGTTCTTGTATTTGACTCGAAATTTCTGATATCTTCCAAAAATTTCATACAGACTATCTTCTAATTGAGATCTAGAAATTTTTTAAAAGACCTCTTCTGAGTCTGACTCAGATTCTGATGTATCTGTGTCTTCTGATATGCTGGCCATTAATGGTATATTGGCTCGTTCATCTTCTGATTCAGTTTCTACTTCAAAATATTCTGAGTCATCCCTGTTTGCCATAATGCTTTTCATCTTTTCTTTGAAGAACTTCTTTTTAGGATTTTCTTTCTAAAGTTTGGGGTAGTCGCTTTTGTAGCGACCTTGCTCTTTGCATTCATAGCATATAACATCTTTGTTGCTAGACTTTATGTATCCAGGGGATGATTCAGAGTGATTACCTGTTCTTATGGGGTTTATGAATTTCCTTTGTTTGTGCTTCCATAGCTGATGGACTCTTCTGGAGAGAAGAGAAAATTCATCTTCTTCTGATGAGGATCCACCAGAGCTTTCTTCTTCTTCTTGAAAAGCTTTAGTTTCATATTTTTTATTAAATTTAAGAGCAAGCGACTTACCTTTCTTCTGGGGATCATCTTCTTCTAGTTCTATCTCGTGACTTCTCAGAGAAACGATTAGTTCCTCTAGTGATATGGTGTTCATATTTTTGGCTAACTTTAAAGTTGTGACCATAGGTCTCCACTTCTTGGGTAAGCTTCTGACAATTTTCTTTACATGATATGCTATGGAGTATCCTTTGTCCAAAACTTTCAAAACAACAACCAGAATTTGAAACCTTGAGAACATTGTCTCAATAGCTTCAACTTCTTCCATTTTGAAGGCTTCGTACTTCTGAATAAGTGCAAGAGCTTTGGTCTCTTTGACTCGTGTGTTTCCTTCATGCATCATTTTTAGTGATTCAAACATGTTCTGAGTCGTTTCTCTGTTAGAGATTTTCTCATACTCAGTACATGAGATGGCACTCAAAAGGATTGTTCTGGCTTTGAGATGGTTTCTGAATTCTTTCTTCTGTTCATCTGTCATCTTCTTTATAACGATCTTCCCACCACTTGCATCAACTGGATGAATGTAGCCATCAGTTACCATTTCCTAGAGATCAGTGTCATAAGCTAGAAAGAAACTCTCGATTCTGTCTTTCCAGTAATCGAAGTATTCTCCATCAAAGATTGGCAGTCTGCCGCTGATTTGGTCCTTCTTATCATGGTTGTCGTTGTTGTTGTTTTGACTTGGTTCCACCATAGTGTTTTTCTTTCTTAAGATCTTTTTCTGACACAGTTAAGTGTTATCACTCAGAACCAAGCACTCTGATGCCAATTGAAGGGTATAAAAACACAAGAAAGGGGGTTTGAATTTTGGTTTTCAAAAAAATAAGGCTATAAAACACGTTGGTTATCCTAGTTCATTTTGAACTCAAAACTACTCTAGTCCACCTGCCAAGGTGATTTCACCTTTCTCAATCGAGGATTAATCCACTAATCCCAAATGATTACAATTCACGAAGACATCTGTCAACATGTTTTTGAGATTAAACCACAACTTGTTTTCTCAAGGAAATATATCTAAAAATAATTATATAATGTGTTTGAGTTTGCTTCTAACAAGCTTTATCCCAACTGTGATGTTTACACAAATTTGCAGCACAATTATAATTAAAGAGATAAAAAAATAGAGTTTTGGTTGCTCTTGTTTGATATGCGTATGAGTGTGTTCTTGAATCCATCTTCATCATCTCCTTTAAATAGAAGAAGCATTTGATTTGTTGGAGACATAATATGCTAATTTTGGAAGGTTGTTGATTTGAGATTTAATTTTCTTTCCAAAATTACATATATTTTTTCAACCATAAAGTTTTCAGCTGTTACTTTAAAATTTCCATTAATGTGATGTCAGATCTACGCCGTCTCAGAGTATCTTGAGCTAATTGCTTGTAATCAGAACTTTGAATATGATAGTTACGTTTAAAGCTTCTTTGTTCTTTCATAACTTTATATATCAGAGCATAACCTACAATTTAGTGCTTCAGAAGTTTGACTGTCAGCATCAAGACATCTCTTTCTTGCGTGTTGTTTTAGCTTCGCTTTCAGAGCTTCTTATATGTTCTTCTTCAGCGCTTCATATGTGATTTTTCACGTCATTAACATTTTTGCTTTCATCATAACTTCTCTTTAGATTTAATCACATGATTAGAGTGCACAATTATTCTTCACAAAAATTATGTATTTATTATCATTATAGTAAATTATTCGATGTAGAACTAAACTATGTTCTAACACTTTTATATTTAGCATTTACATTTCATGCTTTTTTCCTTTTGCTAACTTGAGTATTCATTTTTATGTCATTTCTTCTTTGATCATAATAGCTTTTTTTTAAGACACTTAATAACCAACTTGAACAATAAAATACTTAAGGCTATTTATGGACTATTGGTTACTATCCTTGGCATATTAGAGTTATGGACCTCTTGGACTTAGGATTATAAGCCTTGATACTTTGAGACCATAAGACCTTTGGACTTGGTTTACTTGTTGTTGTTATGCTTGTGTATTGGAAAATATTTTGTGTGTATGTGTTGTAATGTTGGCTTTAAGTGATCTATATGGCACATGGCTCAATATTGAAGACCTTGATTTGGGTTTTAAAACCTTGGGTTTCTTTGATACTTCCTTACTTGTGATTTATTTTCACATAATGATTGATAAGCTCTTGGTCTATTTGGTACTTGTGGCTTTAATCCAAAGGATGGAAATCCTACATTGACTTCATTATATCAAGTGTTGACTTCTTGTTGGTTAGACCTTTTCTTACCTTAGATTTTACTTAATGCTTTAGGATAGTCTCTTCATCTCTTGCCCATCTTCTTTAATTTTCAAAATCTTCTCCCTCCTTTTTAAAGGATTCTTGTTTTTTAACTTGAACCTCTTTCATAATAAACTTTGACTTAGGTCCATGTCCTTTTCAAAAACTCTTTTCTTAATAAAGTCATCAATCAATCTTAATCAAGATATGACTTCTTTCTTCAATACTTAATGTTAATTCTCTATTTTTGTGGTTGGAATTATGTTTGGTAAATAAAACTTCACAGAAACATGTTGATTAAAGATGTTATATAATCTGGAGTAACATGTCGAATGTGATGTCCTATGAAGGTTCTTTCGACGTCGTGATTTTGTACAGCTGGACTGTTGGATAGTTTAGTTTCTTATAGGTCAAAAATATTCAGAAAATATTATGCTATCCTATGTGGCGCACATTTTGAAGATTGAGAAGATTCAAGTTGATTCCAAGGAGTATTCTTAGTTTCTAATTATAGAGATAATTTAGGAAAATATTGACTGATGGCCTATCTTTGAGAAGATAATTATGTAGTGCCTCTATCATATCCAATTGTGTTCGTGAAGCCAAAATCAAGTGCATTTAAGATTATAAAAAGAAGGCTTTAACCCTAGTATTAGTTGAACTTACGTTGTATTTTTTTAGGGTTTGGTTGTTTATTGTGAGCCTCTTGATTATCATATTGATGAAAGATTGGGACTCTGTTTTTGAGTTATAAGTTTTGTTATTCATTCCAAAGCTTTTAAGTAGTAAATGATTATGTATTTGAAGTGTGTCTTCTAAGCAGTTTGTTTGAATTGTGTTCTTGTCACTGTCTATGACTGAAAGATATTTGAGAAGGGTCTCATACCTAGGCGAGTCTTAGGTAGAAGTTAAGCAAGGGTAGTGATTAAGTGAGAAGTTGCAAACGTGGGAGTTTAGATTCAAATAGATACTATTTAGTTAAATTTGTCTCTGGCTTGGTATCCCCTAGAGTAGGTAAGTTTGCATCGAACAAGGTTAACAATTATGCGTGTTATTTACTTTTCTACATTGTGGTTATCGTTTACCTTGTCATTGTGTGAAAATTCAGAGATTAGTGTCTCGATATCTCTTAGGACATCTGTGATATGAATAACAAAATTTCAATTGTTATCAGAGCCGACATCCTTCTCTGACTCTGGGCGAGATTCATGGAATTTACTTCCTGGTAAAATTGACAACGAAGGAGGATTTTTGAACAGACCACCCATCCTCGATGGAACCAACTATGACAACTGGAAGGTTCGTATGATGGCCTTTATCAAATTCGTGGATAGAAAGGCTTGGAAAGCTGTGGTCAAAGGATGGGTTCCTCCAATGGTTGTAGGTTTGGATGGGAAAGAGGTTGTGAAGCCTGAGGTTGATTATGATAATAAAGATGAAAAAGCATCAGAGGGAAACTACAAAGCATTGAATGCATTGTTCAATGGAGTGGATAAAAACATCTCCATACTGATATGAAATTGTACGGTGGCCAAAGAAGCTTGGGATATTTTGAAGACGGCTCATGAAGGAACCTCCAAGGTAAATACGTCAAGACTCCAAATTCTTAGTACTTAGTTTGAGAACTTAAGAATGAGAACTTAAGAATGAAGGATGATGAGAGTATTCATGACTTTCAAAAAATGTCAGAAGCCAAGTTGGTCAGGAAGATTATCATAACTCTTCCAAAGGGGTTTGACATGAAGGTGACTGCCATTGAAGAAGAACAAGGTGTGAAAATCTTGAAGGTTGATGAGCTCAAGGGATCCTTACAAACCTTTGAGTTAGGGATCAGTGAAAAATCTGAAAAGACGAAGAACATAGCCTTTGTCTCTAACACTGATGATCCAAAAGATAAGTGTGACTTGGATACATAAGAAGGGATGTCCAATGCTATTGTGCTACTTGGAAAATAATTCAACAAAGTGTTAAAGAAGATTGACTGAAAATCAATATCAAATTTCAAGAACAAGTCATCTGATTAGTCATTAGACATCAACAAAAACCAGGACTTTGAAAGATGAGATGTAACTATTGACAAATCTTCCCAAGGAAGAGGAGTCTAGTGTTATGAATGTGAAGGATTTGGGCACATAAGAACGGAGTTCCCTGCCTATTTCAAGAAGCAGAAGAAAGGTCTATCTAAGTCTTGGTCATAAGATGACTCTGACAGTGATAGTGTAAAGGAATCTGCGAAGCAAGTAACTGCACTTTCTGGAATTTCTGATTCAAATAATGAAACAAGTGTTAGAGACCTTAATTTTGGAGATCTTGTTACTTTTTACAAGGAGTTTTGTATCAAGAGTCAAGAGGGGGGTCACTTGATAAAAAGGCAAGATAACATTATTGCTCAACTAGAGGCTGAAAAAGAAGAGCAGCTGTCTATTATCTCTGGTCTGGAAGCTGAAAAAGTAGAGTACCTATCTGCCATAGTTAATATGAAGGGTGAAATGCTTTTGCTTAATTTGCAAATTGATAATGTGCTTGATAAGATTATTAAGTCTATCAAGAATGCTGGAAAGGTTCAAGGGGTTGGTTGTATCAATCAGTCTATGAGGAACAAAGGAAAAAAGGCTGAAGTGGAGATGGTTCAGCCAAAACTGGAACATAAGATGTCAAATAAAATGTTCCAACATCAGGATAGATAACAAAAGAATCACTCAGAAAATAACAACTCTATTGTTCTAGATGAAAAAATTATTCAAATTGGGAAGAATACTGTAAAGATTAAGGATCTGGTTATAATAATCAAGCTGTAAAGACCAAAGGAGAAAGGCCTAAAGTAAAGCATGTATCTCTAAAGAAGAAACTAGGGTAGAAGATGTTGAGCGAAATGTCTTAACATCAGCAGAGATATCAAAAAAAGTACAACAAAGGCAGGAATCAACAATGAAGATATGACTATTGTGCAAGGTTTGGGCATTCAAAATCCTTTTGCTACAAATTGTGTGGCTATCCCAATCATGTTACACAACATAGAAGAATACATGGTGATGTTAGAGTCAAGTCTAAGAGGGCTTCCAAGAATGGAACTTTTGGACTCGTAGCTCACACCTCTTTAAGAGCTTCTACAAGATAGGATTGGTATTTTAATAGTGGTTGTTCTAGACACATGACTGGTGTCAAGAAATTTCTTATGAATATTAAACTACTTTCCTCTAGTTATGTCACATTTGGATATGGGTCAAAAGGTGAAATAAAGGGTTCTAGAAAGATGAACTCCATTGGATTGCCAAATCTCAATAAGGTGTTGTTTGTCAAGGGACTGATTGGTAATTTAATAAGCATCAGTCAACTATGTGACCAAGGTCTCAAAGTCAACTTTACTGCTTCTGGATGTCTGGTTACTAATGAGAATAATGATGTGATCATGAAAGATGTAAGATTAAAATATAATTGTTACTTGTGGACTCCTCAAGAAATAAATTACTCATCCATATGCTTGCTACCAAAAGAAGTTGAGATGAAGTTATTGAAGAAAAAACTTGATAAACTATTTCTGAAAGATATGAAGAAAGTCCAATAGAAGAAAGAAGCCAGAGGTATACTCAATCTTATGAAAGAAACGGCATGTGGTGAAGATCAAATTAGGAAGAGAACTAAAGTGTCTCTTCCAAGGTTTCAATATCAAACTTCTTTCAAAAGGGTGGAAATAATTCATATGGCGCTTATGGAACCTTAGAAGGTTGACGGGTTTGGAAGAAAGAAATATGATGGTGTAATTACTGATGGTTTTTTAAAATCTTCCTGGATTAACACTATCAAAGAAAAATAAAATGGTATTAAAGTTCTTAAGGATTTATAGCAATTACAAATGGGAAGGAGTGCAATAGTTTCTCTATCCTTCCTCCAGGTTTACGTGGTTATAACTTCTAAAGGGTGGAACAAAAGGTCTTTGTAAAGGAACGAGATGATGAAGAGTTTCTCTGATGTGGGAACAAGTAAAGTTAGTGATGTAACTCCTAAAACTGGTGACAAACTCAAGGAGTGCAAAAGGTTGTTTGATAGAGGAAATGGGTGGAGGATCATCTGAAGAAGATCATGTTTGTCTTGTTCCATGGATATAATGTGCCTCTACTACTATTATTGATGGTTGTTTCCGTGTGTGAAAGATGTCCTATGAAATGCTACAACATCGTTTATGATGTATGAACTTGAGAAGTTCATATTGGTTTATTGCTTTTGGATTTTTCTATTGAAGGGGGAATCATAGATCACTAGTGTGAAGAATACATCTTCTACAAGAAGTTCATCATGATGTGTTTTGGCACTCGTGTTTGTTGGGTGTTTGTGGATGGAATTCTCCATCATCTCAGCATCTAAAGGCTTCAGAAGCAAGGAAGAGATTTATTTGAGAAATATTTAGTCATGACTATTATCTTCAGAGACATCTTCATCTTCATTTTCATTTCTCTTTCCTCTCCTGATGGAAAGGTAGTAGTTGGTGAAGTGGCTGGAGTATCTCTTTTTGGACAAGATTTGTGCAGCCAGTGTCCCATGGAAAATTCTTCTTTGTGGCTCCTTGTTCGGTCATTGCTTATTTTATATTCTGTCCTTGTTCAAAGACTATGCTTAAGATTTGGGGCACTCTAATCTCTCAATGATTTTGGAAGTGTTATAGTTTGCAAAGCTCAACCGGGTGTCATGACGATTGTATAGTGATCATGATGTGTGATACAAGTTTTGCGGAAGGGTAGATGTGATATTGTGGTAATGAAGATTGAGTGTAGGCTCTAGTATACTGAATGCTTACATCTAGTATCACATGAATAAGTGTCCTATTGAGTTGAATAAGTTACATCTGATGTTGGAACTTCTTTCCTGTCAAGACTTGTGAAGAGAGAATGGTGCACAGTTAAGAATAAGGACTTTATCTTCTTAAAAAACACATGCATTGGATAGTTATTTCGTTAAAAATAAGGCTAGGTAAACCCTCTTGTATTTACTTACACCTTGCTTGTGTCTTCTTTTGGCTAAAAAGGGGGGGGGAGGTAATTGTTGAAAGTGAGTCTTATTTACGTGTATTGAGTGTTGCTATCATCTCTTTGGGAGCAACAATGTTTGAGCGTAGCTGCTCATCTCTTAGGGGTGCAACACTTCAGGGGGAGAAGGTTTCTATTTCCTTTGTGCCTTGTGACCTGAGTTATGAACACAATTCTGTCATGTGTCCTAAGTTACCCAGAATTGAAGTTTGCTCCCATGAGTCATCTGGATTGTTCAGGAAAATCATGTGGTTATTTTGTGTCAAGAAGTGGCTCTATGTTTGAAAGGGAGTAATTTGGATGATTCTGAAGACACTTTTTATTTCCTTCAGGTTATTGTCTTCTTCATGTACACCAACAGAAGAATATAAAAACTGTTATGGCTCCCTGGTGATGTGTTCCACTCTAGTTTGGTTAAAGAGGTGATTGTTTGATTCTTGGGTGAGTCTGAATTGCTACTATTGAGGGGGAGAATCTTCAAATTATATGCGGTGCTCTGAGGGAAGGTATTGATTTGGATTAACTTGAAGAAATGTCGCACATGATGTTTGGACATGTTAAGGGCTGATATGCTTAGAATTTGTTATTCTCTTGTGTAGTGTGTTAAGTAGCTTCCACTAGCTGTTTGCTCTGATATGAACTGCACTGACTTCTACTGTTGCGCCTCTAGTTATTTGTGTGTTTGATCTTGTTCAAACCTGAGCAGACGTTTGGTTGTTTATGTTACAAAGAAGTACTAAGTTGTTTTTTCCAAAATAAGCCAAAGGGGGATAGTGTTAATTCTCTATTTTGTGGTTGGCTTTATGTTTGGTAAAACGAAATTAGCAGAAACATATTAACTAAAGGTGTTTTATTATCTAGAGTAACATGCAAAATGCAAAATGGATATTTTAGTTTGTTACAGGTGCAAAATATTTAGGAAATATTATGCTATCCTATGTGGCAGAATGTTTGAAGATTGAGAAGATTCAAGCTGATTTTAAGGAGTATTCTTAGTTTCTAATTATAGAGTTAATTAAGGAAACTAATGATTGATGTCATATATTTGAGGAGATAATTCTACAGCGCCTCTATCATATCCATCTGTGTTTGTGAAGCCCAAATCTAGTATATTGAAGATTATAAAAAGAAGGCTTCAACCCTAGTATTGGTTGAACTTACATTGTATTTTGTTTAGGGTTTGGTTTTTTATTGTGATCCTCTCAATTATCATATTGATGAAAGAGTAGGACTGTGTTTTTGAGTTGTAAGTTCTGTCATTCATTCCAAAGCTTTTAAGCAGTGAATGATTGTGTGTCATTGAAGTGCATCTTCTAAGTAATTCGTTTGAAATGTGTTCTTGTCACTGTTTGTGACTGAAAGGGATTTGATAAGGGTCTCATACCTAGGTGAGTGTTAGGTAGAAGTTAAGAAAAGGGAAGTGATTAAGTTATAAGTTTAAACGAGGGAGTTTAGCTTCAAATTAATACTATATAATTCAGTTCATCTCGACGTCTCTTATAACATCTGTGATATGAATACTAAAATTTAACTTGAAAAATAGAAAACAAATTCAAACCATTTTTCCGCTTCAACTTTTTACTTTAAAACCCTTTCTTTAAAATTAACCAATACACAAACTTTGTTCTTTATTACCCGAACTACATGGGTTTTGATTTCAAAATTGCACATTGTTGGTATGTTGGCCTAGAACTCATTGGAAGGTTTATCAAATAAAAAATTATAAAAAAAATATTTCTTTTCTCATCTCCACAATATATTTGGTAAATACTTTCTTCTAGCCAAATACGGAAATTTTCAATGAGGTTCCTATGGAGTATCGTAAATGTTTAGGGTGTTATTACCTTCCCTTTTCATAACCAACCCCCTTACCTTGATCTCTATTTCATTTTGGGTTTTATTCGCTCTTTTCCCATTCCTTTTGAAAAATAAAGTGCAGCGGCGACTTTCACTTTATGAGTTAAGTCAATCAATGTCTTAGTCTCAAATTTTTATCGCTATAAAAAAAGTGTCGACTTCGCTGGGGAAGAAATATCTAAGTGGGTTGAGTCTATCTATGTTTATTTGTGTATTTTCTATATTATTATTTCTTGTATATATGCTTTTTTGTTTGGATTTTTCTAGATTTCAGGGTGCTTGGTCATCTCTTGTAAGTCCTATACCCAGACATGAGCAAAGTTAAGATTAGGATGGGTGGTATAGTCATGTTTACTTTGAAGGAGTAATCCTAAAATATTTTGCATGAGAATCCCCCACATAAGGGAGGCCCTCTTGATTGTGGTATTTGTTTACCGAGTAATCGAGAAGACATTGTTGCTTTCAATCTGAGAACCAAAGAAGCTGAGGACCGTAGAACCCTTAACCCGTATTGGCGTTTTAGAATGTAGTGCAGAGACTATGACGGCGTAATCCTGAAATAGTTGTTACGCAATACTGCACTCAAACGAGTTTCTCTTGAGAGAAATGTTAATTATTGAGTAAATAAAGACGTTGGTAATATACGAAAGGTGAATGTAGACTCTGGGAACTTTTAGAACCTTGTCCTACAAGTGATATAAACTATTAGTCCTTACCTTGTAGGTAGTACCTTTGACTTCATGCTCTTGACGTCGAACCGATGAATCCCTCATGTTTGTGATCTTGTGTGTTATTCTTGCATAATCATGCATTCATGCACCCGTGAGCATTCTTTAAACAGGTTTTCAAGGAAATTAAGGCTTCTCTTTGCAAAAACCACATGTACTCTTTAACCATGGATTTTGGAAGGAGAAAGACTCATAAGTACAATTTCAAGATTCCTAAGATAGGTGAGTTGAAGAGTCTGGCTTCTGTGATTGACAATCCTGAGGATTTCAGAAAGATATATGGAGAGCTTTTTTCACTTATGAGTTTTACCATGAGGGATAATATTCTCACTACATTGGTCCAGTTCTATGATCCGTTATACCGATGCTTCACCTTTCTGAATTATCAACTTATGCCTACACTAGAGGAGTATTCTTATCTGTTTGATCCAGCTAATACCAATCATGTTCCTTTCTCTGGTTTGGAATAAGAGCCTAAGTATCATGAAGTTGCAGAAGTTACTCACCTGAAGAAGTCATAGATTGAGGCTAATATGACTACTAAAGGAGGCATTAGGGGTTTACCTGCTAAGTTATTGTTGGAGAAAACACATCACTTTGTTAGGATGAAGAGTATGGACGCTTTTAAGGCTATCTTTGCTCTACTCACCTATGGGTTATTCTTGTTCTCTAATGTCAAAAAATTTGTTGATGTTAATGCTATAAGGATCTTCTTGATTGAAAATCCAGTCCCCATGCTGCTTGAAGATGCTTATTACTCTATTTACTTTCAGAATTCTTATCAAGAGGGATTATTATTTGTTGTGCGCCTCCGTTATACAAGTGGTTTATTTTGTCCTTGCCCCGGTATGCTACTTTTTGGCATCTCATGAATGAATCGTGTTGGTCATAGAAGATTTTTTATTTTACTCATTATGATATTGTTGTACCCCAAAATTTGCTCTCTCATTTTATCAACATTCCTCATTACAAGGCTCTTAGAACTCAAGATCAAGCTAGAGTTTGCTCTGCTCAAGACATCTCTTTGCACTGATGACCTAAACTAGGGTTTGAGTTTGCACAGGGATTTTTGGACCTTCAATGCCCAAAGTGACTTTCATACTTCATGTTGGACCCATAAGTTTTCCCATACCAAGTTTCAAGCCTTGAATCAAATTTTTTCCCAATCAATTGGACAGTTGACCTAGAAATCAACTGTATTGGGAAAAAAGTCAACTGTGGCCAATTTACAGTCAAACCTCATGAATTTTGACCCACATCAACATTATGAACTCATATGAACCATTTGATCAAGTTTGGACCATAATTCCACAAGAAATTTAATCAGATCACCAAAAGGGCAAAATGGTCATTTTTAGGGTTTTGACTATACAAAGGCAATTTCTGGCTTTTTGACCTAGCCAATGGCAAATCAAGTTCAACCATGCACTCAAGGACTCAATGGCATCATCTTGACTTATTCAACAAGTTCAAAAGATCTCAAATGCATTGGATTGACAGATGAATTTTTTAGTCAACTGATCACAATTTGACTGTACACTGAAAAGTGAAACTTTGACTTTTTGGTCAAAATCAAGTGCCAAGGGTCATTTTTCATAAAGATGTGTCAAATTATGAAACTTGTTCATCAAGAAACCCAAAATTGCAAATTAGGGTTTGAAATTGAAAATTTTCATAACTTAGAATTTTTCTAAGTTATGAAATTTTCTTAATTTTTCTTAACTTTGTCCCATATTTTCACCATGATGCAAATGAATTCAAACAAAACTTACAGCATGAAAGTTGTAGTCCTCCATAAAGTCTACAACTTTGATTCACAAAGTTTTCTCAAAAGAAGCTTGGATCTCAAGTTATGATTTTTGGAACAAGGGTCCCTAAAACTTTTAACTTAGTGAAATTTTGCCCTAGTTTAGGCAGGATTTTGACCTATCTTCTTGGCCATTTTTCACATAGTTACACTTGGAGTCTCAAGTTGCATTTCAAATATGGATTATAGTGCATGTTGAAAGCTTCCCAAATTGTCCAAGAACTCCTCAAACACATTTTTGGTTAGGGAGAATCGAATGCTTGAAGTTGGAAAAAACTCACTTTGTATCCATGGCCAATTCATGTTCATACAAGTTGCATTTTCAAACCAGCATGCTTTGTACTAGTTTTCAGGCCTCTAAACCATTTCACACTCCTTAATTAAATTCAAATCCATCAGTCTAAGCATTTGTTTTGGCCATTTGGACATTGTACACAAAACTAATCCCTAAATGGTAAAAGGCACATTTCCATTTTTGCAAAAGTATGCTTTATGTCAAACCATGATCTTTGAGTATAGGGCCAAGATCTCAGAAGCTAAATCAAATCCACAAATTCCAGCAACCAAGAGGATTGTAAGAAGCATATTTGATGGCTTGCACAGGCCTGTATTGACAACTTCCATATCTTTGCTTCAAAAATAAGAAATTGTCCAAACACTTGACAACTTGAAAACCAGCCATTGTTAGCTTACACAAACATTACAAACAACTTTCACACAACCCTTTGAGCAAGAAACACGAGGGCTTGAGCCTCAAAACCTCTCATAGCCAGAAATCACTCTTCTTTGGCAAAACAGGACAGGTGGTGCAACTTGAGTGCCATAGCTCATTTGGCTCGTGCATTTTGCCCCTTTTTGCTTCAAACACCTTCCATTCAACTCACTCAAGCTATCCTAAACCTCCATTGCCAACTGTAACTCCATTTACAGTGTTCATCATTTTCATTTCAAGCTTATACAGGTTGAGTTCTAGAGGCTGATTCAGGGACATTCAAGGCAAGCTAGCTATTGGAAAAGATCAAGTGAAGTTCAGGCAAGCTACAAGACACCTCAAAACCTGTTGAGAAGCACTGCATTGTCCTACACGAATCCAACTGAAACAGGTTTTTCTTCACTTTCTATCTCTCTATTTAGGAACATTTAGCCTTAGGTTTGTGAATGAAAAATGTAGTATTCAATTCCATGAAGCTGTACATATGCTCAGTTTTCATTTATATTAAGTGTGCTAGGAGAATTTCATCCATGAACATGCTGAAAAAACTAGGTCATATTTTAGGGCCAGAGAAATTCTCTCTGGTGTTTGAGAGTTAGATTTAGTTTTTTATATGGTTGGAATCGTCTTGAAATTCTCTACAAGTTTGATGTTGTGAGTTTTTGCAATAGATCACTGAAACAGGATGTCCAAGTTTGTACAACAGGCGCACGTTTTTCAAATGTGCTGGAGGAAGAAGATGAAGTGGTGGGATGGGCTTGGCCTGCTTGCTTCTAACACCCCCCATTTTCAGTTTTAAACCCCCTGGTCCAATTTCTTATATTTTGATATTTTTGCATTTCTATTTTCATTTCTGATTTTCTTTATTTATTTTCAAGTATAAAAAATGCATAAAAAATATTTTCATAATTTTTTACATTTATTTGGTATTTATTTTAATTTTTCTAATATAAAAAACATTTTTAATAATTTTATATTATTTGTTTAAACTTAAAAAAGTAATATGTAAATTATACTTTTATTTTTATTTCTTTATTTTTATTCGCACTGAAAATATTATTTAAAATATAATTTATTTTTGTACATATTTTATTTTATATTATACATATTCAATATATATATATATATATATATATATATATATATATATATATATATATATATATATATATATATATATATATATATATATATATATATATATATATATATATATATATATATATATATATATATATATATATATATATATATATATATATATATATATATATATATATATATATATATATATATATATATATATATATATATATATATATATATATATATATATATATATATATATATATATATATATATATATATATATATATACACACACATATATACTTTTATTTTATTAAATACTTAGAATAAAAATATAAAAATATTACATTTTTACTTTTATTATTATTCACACTAAAAAATACTTTTTTTTAAGTATACTTTATTTTTTGTACATATTAATATATTTTTTGTATATAAATAATATAATACATTATTTTCTTAAAGAAATTAGGGTTTACCCTTAAACAAATTAAATAATCTTTTTTATTTATTTCTTTATATTTTTTTTACATAAAAAATACCTTTACATACATAGGTAAACAAAAACCTTTTTTGCATAATTCATATTTATTTGATATTTATTTATTTTGTTTATTTAAATAATTGTCCATTTAAATATTGTGATTCAATTTGGATGTAATAGTAAATTAGGGTTTATATTTCTTGTCAAATATCCCCATTCAAAATTGTACCCCCATCCCCATAATCATGTTGTAATAGCTTAGAACTTTAAATTCTCGCATTTTACGCTTTCAATCATGCCATGATTAGAGAATTAGGGTTTGTATGTAAAATCAAAATCAACAAATAGTTTGACCTAATCAAAGACAAATATGCATGAAAATCAAACACAATGCACACTTGTACCCCTAGGGTTACAATCCACTTGTTGCCTTCAAAAATGGGCCATGGTATGCATGTTGGGTATTTTGGCAAAACAAAAACAAAACAAAAGATCATAGTCCCTCGATGATGCTATCTTGGTTGCCTAAAAAAAAATGATCAAGTCCCTCAAGAAAATTGCCAATGATACTCAACACAATTGCTATCATGGTCTATACGATGACCCGCGCCTGTCCCGTTTAACATCCTAACACAAGGTTGTTCACCAAATACAATGGTGAAACAACACTGTTAAAAGGGTTAAGAACATAAGAAAGATCTTTGAGTAAAATAGGGTAGATAGCTCTTAGTTACTTGATCAAAAGCTTGCAAAAACATCCTTGCTAGTTTCAAACACACTTTACTACACAATTTCAAAACATTATCCAAATCAAACTTTCAAATATTGAAATCTTTTCAAAAGACAAAAACATCTTTGTATACATTCAAACAAGAATCATTACAAAGATTGCCACAACGATGGCCTCTTTTCAAAACATCTTTCAAAACCACACACAAAGCACCATTTCAAACAATTGGAAAAGCAAAGCAAGTGATCTAAACAAGTAACTGAGAGCCCATGGATAACCATGGATGAAAAGGGTGCTTGTACCTTCCCTTTTCATAATCTACTCCCCGAACCCAAGAAAACATCTCAAAAGTCTTTCCTGTGCTTTTTGACCTTTCCTTAGGATAAAATAAAAAGTCGGTGGCGACTCTTGCTAAACCGAAACATTTGCGAACACAAACGTAAAACCTCAAGTCAGTTCTCCCACCGTATCACAGAATTGGAGACTCTGCTGGGGACAATTCTAAAAGTGGAGTAACCTTAGGGTTTAGATCACCTTTGCATGCTTATCTTGTTTGCTTTGATTGATTTACATTTGGTTCTCTTGTTTGGGTTTGAATCCTCCACCCGGATTGTTGGGAAACATTCATAGGTAAATAGCAATACATTGTGGAAACTGTATGGGGTATACCGACATGGTTGAAGCAATAGCTATATTAGTGCGACATATTTGTGAGTACCGGTAGCCTTTGAGTCAATCAAAGAGAATACGGGGCCGCTGAGTGATGTCATGAAGCACTAATGAACTCTTAGAACCTTACTTGACCATCTTGGCCTTTTTTAGGGGTAGTGAGATGGCCGACTTTGGTGCAGTCCGAAGTTGGTAGATACTCGATACTACACTCATTGAGGGTTGTTTTCTTGGAATATTTTGGTCGCCAGTTAAGTGGCTAAACCAAAACAATGAACACAGAAAATAATCCAGTGATATTGAGCTCCTTAGAACCCGGTTACTATTTATAGGACAAGTTGGGCCAACTAACTTCAAGAGGGTACTTACCTATGAAACCTCTTGTAAGCCTGAAACTAGGATCTTGTGTGACTTGTTTGTACATGTGCTTGTGCATACATCATGAACATAATAAAGCATCATATGCATCCACTAACCATTTCAAGGGTTTGGATCTTCATCTTTGTTCTTGTTTTGTAGGTCATGGAATCTCTTCGCAGGAAAACAATTCAAGTCAACCTTGTGAGAATCCCTCCTCAACTCAAGGAGCTTACTTCCAATATTCCAGAGAATTCTCCCTTCAGTGAAAGACATGGTAGACTTCTCAGCTTTGTTAACTCCAACATTGAAGATGATATGGTGAAAGTTCTCTTCCAGTTCTTTGACCCCCTACACCACTGTTTTATATTTCCTGATTACCAACTAATACCTACTTTGGAGGAATTTTCTCAACTCCTGAGGATTCCTATTCTCCATCAAATACCCTACAACGGTACGGAAAGAGAACCAAATCCTGAAGATATTGCTCAAGCATTACGCTTGCAACCATCTGATATCAAAAGACATTGGGAAACTAGAAGTGGTGTCAAGGGTTTCTTGGAAAAGTTTCTATTTAAGAAGGCACAAGACTGCTGGAATTCTCTAGATCTACAAGATTTTGAATAGATTGTGGCACTCCTCATCTATGGGTTTTTCTTGTTCCCAAACCCTGACCAGCTTATAGATGTGAATGCTGTCAAGATTTTCATATCTCGGAATCCGGTGCCTACATTTCTTGGGGACATCCTACACTCATTTTACACACGAACAATGAAGAAAAGAAGTGTTCTCATGTGTTGTACTCCTCTTATATCAAGGTGGTTTATTTCTCACCTTCCCCAATCAGTTTTGAAGAATGAGCAGGGTTTAAGGTGGTCACAACGGTTGATGACCCTCACACATTCTGATGTTCATTGGTGTTCTCGGTCCAGAGAAAATGTCATCATCATTGATCGTTGTGGGGAATTCCCTAATGTCCCACTACTTGGAATTAGGGGAGGCATTACCTACAACCCCTGTTTAGCTTTGAGACAATTTGGATATGCTCGAAGAGATGGCCCTCACGACATGTTGATTCCTGATTTGGTTTTTGACTTCGATAATGATGCTCAAGGACTTTGACAAAGGTTTATCCGAGCTTGGAGGATGACCAACAAAGTGGATAGTAAGACACTGGGGCACAAGAATTCCATCCCCCTTGAGCCTTACCTCAAGTGGGTACGAACCCGTGCCCAGAGTCTTATGATGCCTTACCCTCACATTCTCCCCGTGATCAAAGAGCCTGTTCTGGAAGGAGAGGTTCCATACACCCTCCTACATCCTAACATGCCAACATAAATGGAAGAATTATAGAAGAGTTGGATACAACTCAAAGAAGAACGAAATACTTTTGAAGCCAGCTTCTATGCCAGTGAGAAGAAGGTTTTGGAGCTTACCCGCCGACTTTATGAGGAGGAAACTCTCAACACTTACATTGCACCAAAGAGGATGTGTAATGTCTTTTTACATTAAGAATTTTGTAATATTTTGCCCATGGGGCATTTATGTACTAACAAATTTCTTCTTAATATGATGTGTGTTCTTTTTGTTTGCAACAAATTTGAATTTCTGAATCCTTGAATGCATTACATGAATAACACATCATTCATCATATGTATAAACAGGTCTTCACACCAGGTTTTCTTATCTTTCTACTGTTTATTTCAGCAAGATGGATTTAGAGCAGACGGTTAAAGATCTGCAAGCCCAGAATTCGCAATTCCAACAACTCCTCATGACCTTAGCAAAGGGTCAAGAGGACCTTAAAGCATTGTTGGAGAAAGATAAAGAGAAAAAGAAGAAAAGGACTGGTATGGCCACTATGGGAAGAAGGTTTAAAAACCAGGCTAGAAAGGTTCTCGAGTTCCCCTCGATGTTTGATGAAGGGGTTGGTAAAGGAAAAGGAGCTGCGATGCCTTCCGAATCTGAAGTTGAAGAAGAAGAAGAGGAAAAGGATGAAGATTACTCCGAACAGCAATATCCCCCGACGGATGATAAATATAAAAATCTTGAAGATCGATTGGCAGCCATGGAGTTGCAAAGGGTACCTGGTTTAGATTTTGAAGAACTAGGGTTGGTCGCTGGGATCGTCATTCCTCCCAAGTTCAAAGTACCAACATTTGCTAAGTATAACAGTTTGTCCTATCCAAAGATGCATCTGAGATCCTAGGTCAGAAATATCCAACCTCACTCCTCTGATAAGGATCTTTGGGTCCACTTTTTTCAAGATAGTTTGTCAAGCACGCAATTGGACTGGTTCTATCAACTTGAGAGATCTGATGTTCATAACTGGGAAGACTTAGCTGTTGCGTTCTACCGACAATACCAATACAATGCATATTTAGCGCCCACTCGTACTCAACTACAGAGTATGGGTATGGCTTCTAATGAAGGATTTAAGGAATATGCCCAGAAGTGGCGTGATCTGGCTGGAAGGGTGCAGCCACCGTTGTCGGATAGAGAGCTGGTTGACATGTTTCTGGGGACCCTGTCTGGCCTATTCTTCAATCATTTAATCGGGAGTTCGTTTGCAGGATTCACCGAATTAATTCTGACCGGTGAAAGTGTCGAGGCTGGCATTAAAAGTGGTAAAATTCAGAAGGATGCTTCCGCTTCCACTGCTGTTAAGAAGACCTTCCCAGCCAAGAAAGAAGCTTCTGCTGTTTATTCTCAGAAAAATCAAGGAAGAACGGAGCGCCGACCAATGGTGGGGGCTGTGATGATTCAAAACTCCTTAACTGATCAACCACGAAGCAGTCAACCTAGAGCTAACCAGCAAAGGGTAGAAATGCCACAATGGTAGTTCACCCGAATCAATATGACACCGGCTCAAGTCCTCCCTCATCTGTTAAAGTTAAACCTTACCAATTTGAAAGAAGCACCGAAAAACCCTAATACCTCTTCTCCTTATTATCATTCCAATGAAAAATGTGCGTACCACTCGGATAGTGAAGGATCATATTAGGAGGCTCAAAGGGAAGCGTCAGCATGAAGAAGGATCTTCTTCAGCATTGCCTCCTTAGGAATTTTAGATTCTATTATTTCTCAAAGTGAGGCATAGTGGCAGTGTCAAGTGTGCATATTGGAGCATGTGGTGCACATCAAGAAGGACACAAAATAAAATGGATTTTGGTGCGTTCAGGCGTCTATTGGCTCTCAATGCTAAAAGATTGCATCGAATTTGCTAAAGGTTGCAGAGAATGCCAAATGCATGAGGGCATACAACATGTCCCTGCAAGTGAATTACACGCAGTTATAAACCTCTGAAAATTCAGAGGATGGGCCTTAGATGTGATTGGAGAAATAAAACCAACATCATTAACATAGTAAAGATATATTTTAGTCGGTATTGATTACTTTACAAAATGGGTCGAGGTAGTAGCTTTAACTAACGTCGACCAAGAAGTTGTTATTGATTTTATACAAAATCGTATCATTTTTCGGTTTGGAATTCTAGAAACAATTACGACCGACCAAGGATCAGTGTTTACTGGATGAAAAATGCAAGAATTTGCGCAAGAAGTTGGAATTAAATTGTTAACTTCTACTCATTACTATGCTCAAGCAAATGGCCAAGTCAAAGATGCTAATAAAGTGATAATTATCCTAATTAAGAATCATGTAGGAAAGAAGCTAAGGAATTGGCATAAAACACTGGATCAAGCCTTATGGGCGTGCAAAACTTCCCCTAAGGAAGCGACAGGAACTACTCCATTCCGACTTGCATATGGGCATGATGCAATGTTACCAGTGGACATACATGTTCAATCGATAAGAATCCAAAGACAAAATGAAATACCATCTGAGGATTACTTGAATATGATGGCTACGAGCTTGTCGACATAGATGAAGAAAGGATGTTGGCCCTTGATTCGTTAATAAGACAGAAAGAAAGAGTTGCCAGAGCTTATAAGAAAAAAAGTAAAGGATAGAGTATTTGTTGTCGATGATCTAGTATGGAAAGTGATATTACCTATGGACAAAAATGATAGAGTCTTAGGGAAATGGTCCCCAAATTGGGAAGGACCTTTTAAGGTCATGGAAATTTTTTTAAATAATGCCTATGAGCTTGAGGAGTTAGCCCCAAATCGATTGATCTTAAGGGTGAATGGAAAGTACTTAAAAAAGTATAAGCCCATTCTTCAAGAGATCAAAATCTAGAAAAAATAAATATTTGTCGAACCAACGAGCTGGTAAAATTTTGTCGAGACCAGGAAATTCAAAACACGCATAAAACATGGAAGGTATATATAAAACAAACAAAGAAAGGAATCGTTAAAATTTTTCTTAAAGCCATGAAGAAATTACAAGATTGGTGGTACAATGATTAAAAATGCTTAAATTTTGCTTGGAATGACTGCAGTTCACCATGGAGGTTGGTTGCCTGATATTCAAAACCTTCTTCCTGAATATTAAGTGTTTCAAGCTCTGTTTCGACATAATAAATCACGTCACTTACATCCACATCCATTTTCTCAACTTTTGCTTGGGTTGGATTAATCACATTGTTAATCTCTTCCTCTTGCTTGGTGATTAATTATAATTCCTTGTTGAGAGCAGAAATCTGGTTACGTATTTCAGCAACCCTGTTTTGTTTGGGAATCAGTTCATGTTTCTTCTTTTCAATCATTGCTAACAAATCATGAATTTCTTCAGTAACTTGCACCACCATATCTAACTTCTCTTTCACGAAGGCTTCCTTCGACTCAACGGCTTCCTCATTTGCCCAAATTCTTTCACATTTTGGCATAGAGGAATGAAAAGTTTCTCAAATTCCGTTATCATCAACCTGGCTGATTCAAACATATTGAGTTCCTTCATTTGAGTAAGAGCATCTGAAAGTTCTGGGCCAAGAGTTGGATCATAATGGAGCAGATGAGGCAGATCAGGATTCAAAGCATGATTCCGAATTTAGTCATCAGATTTTTGGCTTTAACTCCTTCAGGACTCATCTTGTCATTATACGCTTGAGATGGGTTGGAGTCAGAAGAAAGAGTGCGGGAACTCATAAAGCGACGCAACCTAGCAATTTCTTCTAGACCAGAAGGATTTACTCCCATGTGTTTTAGTTTATTGGGTGAGTCGACCTTTGTTTTCCTAGAAGAAACGAGAGGCACGCCTTGCGTGCTTTTAGGAGGGGCATGATTCAGGAGGTGGTGAAATTTTTTGCTTCTAAACCCTGCAGGGAATCTGAAAGGCTAGAATCAGAACTAGTTGAACTATAACCCTTATGTTTGGCAGGACTAGTGACTGAGTCAGAGTCACTGAGAGTAGCCGAAATAGTCAGGTCGATAAACTCACCATCAACAATGTCAAGATTCTCATGATGGTGAAGGGAAGAAGCTTTTGACAAATGGGTATAGTCAGGTACGCGTTGTTGTTGACCGGAGATGTTAACCTAAATAAAGTAAGAAAAGGTATTAGCCAAAACAAATTCAAAAAACAAAAAACAAAAGAAACTAGAAAACAACCAGATAATACATGTGTCGACGGATTAAGATCGACAGACTCATCCTTAGTGGAAACATCAATAAGGTCTCTCATTAGGCTTTGAACTTAATAAACCCTAGGAGCACGAGTCGGAGTAACCAGATCTGTGTCGATCACAATGGTTTCAGCACCTAAATCCGAAGTGGCTTCAGGATTTTCGACCAAGACCATGTTACGTCTCCTTCTTGTAATAAGAGGAATTTTGACATCAGTTGGCTCCTCTGTTTCATCAACAAGTTTCAAGCCAACCTTTGCTTCAGCACCCTGGGATACAGGTACCTTTGTCTTCTTCTTCTTCTTCTCCGCCTCGCCTTCAGTAGAGGAGTCTTTTTACCTTTTATGGCTTTTAGATTTGTGGGAGTGTTGAAAGGGCTGAACATCAGGTGATGGCTAAGTATCAGAGAAATATTTAAGTCGAATCAATTGTGTTAGTCAATAATGGAAGTTTTGAATCGACAAAATATACCTTAGCCCTCTCAGAAGTATGCTTTTTGTCCTTCTTGGACCTTTTGGATTTGTCAGAGGGAGCAGCCAAATCCGTTGGGTGTTTTTGACTCTGGGTAACAAGGAAAATACTAATGCAAGTTTAGGGCGTAAACGACATAGAAACAATAAGTACATAAATACACCCACCGAAGAAGCCTTCTTGAGTGAAGAAGAATGGGTTCAACATCGGAGGGTGTGTGGTCAGGAATGATCTACAAAATTAAGCTATGTCAGATATGCAAAATCAAGAATGATAGCTGGTAGAAAGTTGAAGTTTAAACCTGATGCGTTGAAGGCTTTTGTTTGCCGACAGGAATGACACCCTCCTGATCTATTGGTATAGCTGTAAGAAAAGTGTAAAACAATCAGATAAGCAACCAAAGTAAAATAGGCAGGGGGTAAGCTTTCCAGAAATCGTTACCAATTTGTGTAGTCGAAAGTACTCTAACATATCAGAGATCACAATGAAGATGCCTCGAATAGTTAGGTAGGTAATACTTCGTCGGTAACACTCTGACGGCCTTTGTCTTATAGGCATTTTGCATATCCGGTATAGAGCAATACCACCAATCAGGAATAGGTGGGCCAAAGGCCAAGGCCAAAGGGCTGGATGGCAAAGGAGGAAATTTGATGTTTCCAAAATGAAGGGCGTAAAGATATTTACCTTTCGTATAATTAGGGATTTTTAGCGTCGAGATTCTATCGGTTACCTTCCCCTTTAATTCGACAGTAGCCTCATAGATGGTCCAACGAATATCATTAGGTCGATACACAATTTGAAAGTAATTCTGAAAAGCTCGAATTTGTTTAAAGTGAGTAATCTTACACTTGGTTGCTTTTGCCTGCAAATTTGAGAAAGTAATAGTTAGTTCAATCAGCTTAGCATTAGAATCACCAATGAATGTAACAAAATATGACTGCCACCAAGTTTTAAATTCTTTGGTGTAGTAGAAATACAGTTGGAAAGGAGTGAGAGTGCGTGTGGGTCTTCGTGCCCATAGATTCCCTATATCATCCTTGATCATTTCAAAGGGTTGGTTAGTATGATGTCTACCAGTAGTCCGTGAGAATTGAACAAAGACTTAGGAACAAGTTGACAGGGTCCAAATTGTCGAGCCACCAAGTTAGGATGATAAGCGACCAAACCTGGGTTCACACCAACAATCATAGTAGATAAGAATTGGGGAGTCAAGTAACGCCTCCAGAGCATTAAGGAATTATTCTTTTCCTCTTCTCTTGCAGGTTGAAAAGCCTTAACAAACCACTCTGGGATATCTTGTCTAGCATGAAATGGGGCCATCGAGGGTGTAAAATTGACTCTTGTCAGCATAATGGTAAACAGCAGTCTGAAGACTTCAGGATTTGGGGAGCCTTTGTCGATAGGATTCAGAGGGAGAAGGCGTTTCCAAACGATATGGATTTGAGATGGAGGACATGCTACCTTTCTATTTCTAAATGGCTTAATCTCCTCAGAGAAAGTGGCATTCAACCATAGCTGCAAGAGCCAGAAAAGACCATGGACTAAGACGTTCTTTTTCTTTGGATTATTAGGGTCAAAATGCTTTATTTGGTTAGAAGCATCAGTCAAAGCTGCATAGAGAGAGGCCAAAATCAGTTGGCCTAAAGAAACATTCTCACCCATATGCAACTGGGTAGCCAGATAAGAAAATTTGTTAGCCACCTGCATTGACCTGGAACAAAAACAAAGCGAGATAGCCATAAGGTTAGAAACTCCACATGCTCTTCATCAGTTACAAGACCAGAGGTTTGAGCAGGATGGTCAATGAAATTATTATATGTTGGCTTTCCAGATTCACCTACGTCGAACCTTAGTGGCACAGGTTCAACATCTCTATAGTTGAAAACCGTGCCAGATGGTTTCAGCCGTGTGATGGCAGCGACGCCGAACAGGGTAGGAGTGATCATACCATATTTAGTATGAAAGGTGTTGGTTGATCCCTCCCAGAAATGTATGGAAGCTAGGAGCATGCCACTAGAATAAGGTTGACCATATCGAGAAAGTTCTAGTAGGGTATAAATACCCATCCTTTTCCATTGGTCTCCTTTGGCAATTTCTAAACGTGCCATCCAAGCACGAAATTTAGGGCAACACAGAGGCGAAGCGGTCCAAAAGTTCCTGTAAATATATTTAAGTGATATAGGGTTTGGAGAAGAGATGATGGGTCTGGTAGTAGTACTAGTGGAAAAAACGCTTCCTTATCATCTACATAGATTTCAGAGGGTGCATCAGCAGAAAGTGGTCCTAAAAAGGCTAAGGGTTTCTCCTCAAGAGAGAAAGGGATAAGTACCTAAGATTTCCAGATTTTGGCTTTCTCCTCAGCAAATAGAGGTTCCGGCACATAAGCTTTTTCTCGACAAGGAGCAGTTGAAGAGCGATTGCTGGAGAAGAAGTTTGATTTTTAACATTCGCCATTGTAAAAGGTTTAAAGGAGGGTGAAGATGAAGAACAACGTTGGTGTGTAGTTTCTGGGTTTTGTTTTCTAAAAAGAAATAGTTGAAGAAATGAAGAAAAATAGAAAAAAAAATGGGAAATAAGGGTATTTATAGACCCTAAGGAAAGAGGAAATAATGGGGAAAATCTTTTGTGATTTCCCAAGTTCAAATCACGTCAGTTGGTGGGACGCGTGTCGCAGGATCTACGTGAGTTAGTGGACCATGTTTCCCACTAAAAGTTCATGATGGAAAGCAATTAATGTCACACGCCTCGAGATTGAGAAGCGTGATACGCTACCATGATTACGTGACATCACAGAAAAGACAAAATGGTAATGTTTATTTTTAGAGAAATCGAAACGATTTGGTCAAATGGTGAAACCGACGCTTCAGAGATTCCATTATCTCATATTTGTCGAAATTTGAAAATGGAATCTCTGGGGGGAGTTTTGTTACCTTGGAAAATCTTAAGGTATGCAAGTACGTGTGGTAAATGAATATATTCTCATAAGCTAAAATCATCCTCCAAAATAAGGGTTTTTTGGGAAACGGGAGCTAGTGTTTGAAAAGCTGGTTTTATTAAGGTAAAGTTAATGCTTGAAAGGTGCCACACTGAAACTGTCAAAATCAAACTACGTCGACTAGGAAGAAATAAAAGAACATAAGAGGTTAAACCTGATTTAGTCGACCAAAGGGTAAAAGACAAGGACTTGGTCGAAAATGGTTTTAGTCGACAAAAAAGGGTTCTTAGACTTAGAGGATGTGTGATTATTCTTTGCCAGAAAGAAAGTGTCGAAGCAAGGCAGAAGCGGTTTACGTTCAAGAGGTTTAGAGGAATCATGGGTGGTTACCAGCAACTCACGACGTGTTCAAGCGCCAAATAAGTGTAACTTCAAAATCATGAGCAGTTACCAGCAATACACGATGTGTTTGAGCGCCAAATAGGTGGAAGCATCTAGTGAAGCAGTTACCTCAAGATGTTAATATTAGCCATATATTTTATCTAGGTAGTTACATTGTAAACACTATAAATAGGAAGATTTTATATAGTTTATAGGTGTTCACTTGTACTCTCAAATCACTTGCAAACTCTGTCATTCAGAGCGTCATGAAATCAAGAGTTAAGAGTGCTTGATGTACGTGAATCACCAGTTTTATTTCAATGAAAATCCTTTATCTTTCAATTATATCTTTTGAGTACTTTATATATTTTCTCTTTACTGTCGAGCAAGATCTATACATTATCTTCTATTTCACATAAACAATTCCACACTATCTGTTGGTCACGAGCCACCAGTTAGTTAGTTTAGTGAGTCTCGCTTTTGTATGAATGTCTTTTGTCGGTAACGAGTCACCAGTCAGTCGATTAAATCATAGTGTGGAAAAGAATTACACCCGTTTCCCCAGTCAAAAGAAAAACATTTCCCTTTACTAATATTTTGATGGAATATGTGTGATAGTAAAAACTCTTAGCACGCGTCTTGAGATCAACTTGTTGATCTCGCAAGTTACCCTCAGGTTAGGACCCTGGGAGGACCAGTGGTTGTTTACCATTTTCCACAGTAAACAAAATGTAATGTGAATGTAAATGTTTTCAAGTACCTTTAAGATTTAAATTTGTTTAAACAAAGAAGGAACAAACATTAATTGTATTAATAAGTTCAAACGGTTACAGAAATTCCTCTTGGGCTTACAATAAAAGAAAAGAAAAAAAATTAACTAATACAAAAAGTCTCAGGTATCCCATGGATGCTTCCTCTTTGGAGCAATGTAGGCATTCAAGTTCCGCTCCTCATGAAGTTGCCTCGTGAGCTCCAACACTTTCTTCTCTCTTGAGTAGAATTGGGCTTCAAAGGTGTCTCGCTCCCCCTTCAGTTGAATTGATGATCTTTGCAACTCCTCAAAAGTAGTATGCATGTTAGGATGAAGAATAGTGTAGGGAACATCTCCTTCGATAATAGACTCCATGATGATAGTTAGGATGGTCACATACGGCATCATGAGGTTTTGAGCGCGAGATCGCACCCACTTAAGATAAGGCTCCAAAGTAATGGAGTTCTTATGCCCCAACTTCTTGCTATCAACTTTGTTCACCATTCCCCAAGCTCGTACAAATCATTGACGATAACTTTGGACATCGTTCTCATAGTCAAACACAACAACTTAGACAAGCGCGTCATGTGGGCCATCCATCCGAGCATACCCAAATTGTCATAGAGCCAAGCAAGGATTATAAGTGATACCTCCCCTAATGCCAAGGAGAGGGATATTAGGGAATTCCCCACAACTATCAGTAATGATAACATCCTCCAAAGATCGAGAACACCAATGAATATCTGAATGCGACAGTGACATCAACCTACTAGACCATCTCATGCCTTGCTCATTCTTCAAAATAGATCGAGGAAGGTGTGAAATAAACCACCTAGGCAACAGAGGAGTGCAACACATAAGAATTCCCCTTCTCTTCATGGTGCAAGTGTGAAGAGAGTGCAAAACGTCTCCAAGTAAGGTAGGCACCAGATTATGAGATAGAAAAACTTTGACATCAGTCACATCTATGAGTTGGTCCGGGTTAGGAAATAGTACCATCCCATAGATTAGAAGAGCCAAAACCTCTTCAAAAGCTTGCAAATCCAAAGCATCCCAAAAGAGTTGAGCCTTCTCATACAAATATTTGGCTAGAAAACCCTTAACACCACTTCTTGTTTGACAATTTTCCACAATGTCAGACCGTTGCAAATGTAAAGCTCGAGAAATCTCCTCAGGTCTTGGGTCTTTCTCAATACCGGTGAAGGGTAGTTGATCAAGAATAGGCACTCCCAATAACTGAGGAAACTCCTCCATGGTAGGCACTAATTGGTAATCAGGAAATGTAAAGCAATGGTATTTAAGGTCAAAGAATTGGAAAAGCACATGTACCATGTCCTCTTCAAAGTTTGAGGTAGCCAAGTTGATATGACGACAATACTTCTTGGGTAATGGAGAATAATTTGGAACCTTTGACGCTAACTCATTGAGTTGAGGAGGCACTTTCATAAGATTGATTCGGATGGTATTTCTTCGCATGGAAGCCATGTCCTACAAAACAGCACAAAGGTAAATCCCAAAAGTCCTTGAAATGGTTAGTGCAAAATGCCATGGTATGGTGTCATGATGTTATGTACAAGTAAACATATACAAGAAAAGTAAACACATCCTTAGGTTTAGGCTTGCATGAGGTTCATAGGTAAGTACCCTCTTGAAGTCTAGTTGGTTCAACCTGTCCTAGAAAGTAAACGAGTTCTAGGGGATCTCAATATCATTGATCTTTTTTCATTGGGCATTGTTTTAGCACAAGCCTCTTTATTGGCGATTGAAATATCCCAAAATTCCGATCTCAATAAGCCTAGTATTAACTATCAACCAACTTTAGACTACACCAAAGCCGACTATCTCACTACTTCCTAATGGCCAAGTTGTTAAACAAAAGGTTCTAAGGTTAGTTAGTGCTTCATGACACCACACAGCGGCTCCGTATTCTCCTTAATTAGCCATAAGGGATACCGGTACCCACAAATGTGTCACACTAACGTTGCTATTGTTTGAACCACATCGTTCTACGTCGTACAGTCTCCATGATTTTTGCTACTTACCTAATAATGTTCCCAGATCCGACTAGAGGATCAATACAAAACCCAAACAAGGACCCAAAATGTAAAGCAAGAAAGTCAAACAAGGAAAGCATTTAAAGGTGATCTAGTCTCTAAGGTAACCCTAATCTTAAGTCTCTCCCTATTAGAGTCGCCAATTTTGTAATACGGTGGGAGAACTGACATGGGTGTTTTGCATTTTATCGTGATTGTTGTGGATAGCAAGAGTCACCACCGACTACTCTTTATCCAATAAAGGAAAGGGTGAAAAGAACAGGAAAGACCTTTTGATAATTTTATTGAGTTCGGGGGGTAGGTTATGAAAAGGTAAGGTGTTAGCACCCTTTTCATCAGTGGTTATCTACGGGTTCTTAGTTGCTAGCTCACTTTGAAATGATTTGTTTAAAATGTGTTTGTGATTTGTTTTTGAAAGTATTTTTGTAAAGTGCCTTCGTTTATGAGAACTTTATAATGATTCTCGTCTCTATAAGAATGTATACAAAGTGTTAACTTTTGAAAATATTTCATTCGAAAGTGTTGGTGTGTTTGAAAGGTGTTTTGAAAATGGTTGTGAGCAAGAAGCTACGAGCATTCTACCTACTCAAAAAGTTTTAGTTATTTTCCTCTTCCTTTATATATTTCTATCTTACAATTTATTGATAATAAGCCCTATCATTCGATGTGAAGGGACAGTCGTGGGTAATCGTATAATCACAGAAAGCAACATTGTAGGATATCTTAGCAATTTTGTAAGGGTCCAAGATCATTTGTAAAGACAACTTTGAAAGGTCATCGATGGACTATGATCTTGTTTTTTTATTGTTTTTGATAAAGTATCCCTGTTGTACCCCAAAATTTTCCCTTTCATTTATCAAGAATTTGCTCACAAGATCTCCTTGACTCAAGACTGCACTAGGGTTTGATTAGCTCAAGACACCTCCTTAAGCACTGATGACCAAAATTAGGGTTTGAGTTTACACAAGTATTTTTGAACTTCCAATATCCCATGTTACTTTAATGGATCATTAGGGACCCCCAATATTACTCATGTCAAGTTTCAAGCCTTGGATCACAGTTTTGCTCAGTCAACTGAGCAGTTGACCTAAAAATTAGTTGTATTGAGGAAAAAGTCAACCATGGCCAATTTATAGTCAAAATTCATAATTTTTGATCCACATCAACATTTTAAACTCATATGTATCATTTGATCAAATTTGGACCACAATTCCTCAAGAAATTTGATCAAATCTCCAAAGGGCAAAATGGTCAAAATTAGGGTTTTGACTAGGAAGGGGCAATTTCTGATTTTTGACCTAGAAAATGATAAATTGGTTTAAGAAATGATCTCAAAAATCCAATTACGTCATTTTGACCTAATGACTTGGTTCAAAACATTGCAAGTCCATTGGATTGACAAATGAATTTTGCAGTGAATTGATCAAAAGTCAACTGTATACTGAAAAGTCAAACTTTGACTTTTTGGTCAAATTCAAGTGCCAAAGATCGCAATTAATTAAAACATGTAAAAATATGAAACTTATTCATCAAGAAATCAAAAAGTCAAGATTTCATTTTGAAAAGTCAAAATTTCTAAACTTAGAAATTTTTCTAAGTGTTGGAAAGTTCATGTTTTTTCATAACTTTGAGCAATATTTTCACCATGATTCAAGAGAAACTTCCAACATGAAAGTTGTAGATATCCATGAAATCTATAACTTTTCTTTACAAAACTCCTTCCGAAAATGATTGGATCTCAAGTTATAATTTTATGAACACGTGGTTATGAAACTAAACACTTAGTGAAATTTTGCCCTAATTTGGCCAAGATTTTGACCTAACTTCATGACACTTTTTAATATAGTTCCAAGTGGAATCTTCAAAAGAAATTCAAATGTTGGTTGTAGAGCACATTTCAAGCTTTCCAAAATGTCAAAGAACTCCTTGAGATCATTCTTGAGTAGGGAGAATTGAAGAGATGAAGTTAGGGTTTCATCACTTGAATTACAAGTCATTTTTTGATTAACACATGAACCAAATCCATGCTAGGCTGCATAATATTTTCTTTGCAGGCCTCAAACTTTTTTGTCACTCCATAATTAAATGTTTACACAGCTGTTAGTGATTTGATCCAAGCAATTGAGCTATTATCCAAGTTGCATTTCCATTAATGGCACAAAGTTAACATTACCATTCTTGTAAAGCAAGCTTTTTGCATAAAGTCCATTCTTGAGCCTCTAACTTTTTCCCTCTGATCACACTCCATCCACAAAGTCAGAAGCAAGCTTGTTTAAAGCATAACCACTCTATGAACCAAGTACAAGGCATGGAAACTTGTTTTGTCAAAAACATTACATGTTGAACTTAAACATGTAAATTTGAATTCTGATCAACTAGATCATTCAAAACTTGTTGCTTATAAATAGAGTCACTATTTGTGAGCTAAGGGACGAGATTTAGCACCCTGAAACACTCCTAAATTCCCTCTAGCCAGAAATTGCACAAAAATCTCCATTGATACACAGTTCTAACCTTAAACTTGTATCTCCCATTTCCCTCGTGCGTTTTCCCTCAAATTCATTCCTAAAGCTTCCTTACATCAAATACAACTCATCCCCATCCTTATTCTAGAACTGTAACACCATTCACCATAACCTCCATAACCAAAAAACAGAGTCTGCAACTTGACTTCTCCAGGCCATTTCAGCCACTCTCAACTCAAGCAAACCATTGCCTTAGCTTCCTAGGACCTCAAGGAAGCTAACATGATCATCACCATCACTTGAAATAAGCTCAAACTCAAAACACAATTTCCAGTTTTGAGGTAAGTTTTCTTAACTTGGAACTCTTCATACAGGCATCATTAATAGTTTATTTGTGAAGAAAACACGTAGATATCATTGCCCTGAAGCTAACCATGTCCATAGTTTCCATTAATTTTGCTTGAGCTTAGAGATTTTTGAAACTGAAATTTTTGAGATTTTAGGGTTCAGATTAGGACCATTAAAATTCATGCTTATCTTTGATCTATAGTTTTAATGCTTTACATTTCTGAAACCGTGAGAAAGTTTGCTACAAGTTTCATGTTTAAAGTTTTCATTTTTGATGAGAAATGAGCAAGTTATAGTTGGTCTGGCTGGAGGTTGAAGATGAAGTCTCCAGGGCGCGTTTTGCCTTGTATATTTATTGTTTTTCTTATGTTAACAGATGTATAGCCACCCCAGTGATAGAAGCGCGCGCCTGTAACCTTTGAGACCTGGGTTCGAGCCCCAGTGGTACCCTTTTGCATTTTTTACATGTTTTCCATTATGACTGTTTTTTTTCCAAGCGCCTGGGCCTTATTGGTCTTGTGTTGCTTTTTTATTTCTTTGCTTCCTAACCCCCCCAGTAGGCTACTAGCACCCCTGGCCCAAGTTTATTTATTTTTTTATTTTATTCATTTTATTTTGTTAATATATTTTCTAAATATTAAAAATCATAAAAAATAAAAAATGATAGATTTATATTTTGACTTAGTTTATTTTATTTTTCCTCATAAATTTTTTTTATTTAACTATACTTTATTTATTTTTTACAAACTATCTTGTAAATTTAATAACTAAAATTAGGTTAATATTTACTTTTCTTTTACACCTATTAAAATATATTTATTTATATATAAAAAGGGCCAAAAATATTTTATAATGCTATAAATATTTTTAAGATAAAAATACCAAAAAATACTTTTCTTAAACTTATTTTCTTTTGATCAATTAATAGAACTAGGATTTTATTCAAAATTTTTTCTTAATAAATTTAAGTTTAATTAATTATTTTCTTTAATTAATTAGGTTAAGACAAAATCCCTTTTTTCTAAAACATCCAAAACAAATATCCATTTACTTCACATTTTTGCATTTTGTACATTTATTCATTTTATACATTGTATTCATTTAATTTCTTGTAAATTAAATATGAAATTCAATTTGGTTGTAATAGATTAATTAGGTTTATATTCTTGCAATCTCCATTCAGTTTGTACACCCCTCCCCACAAATATTGTAATAGCGTAGTAACTTTAAATTTCGCAATATATCGCTTTTATATAACATGCTAGTAATTTGGGTTTGTATGGAAAGACTAAAATCAATACTTAGAAAACCTTAACTCAAGACAAAAACAAGCATGAGAACATTACACTTGCACACAAGCACCCCTAGGGTTATTCCACTTGGTTGCCTTATACAAAATGACCATATTACGCATGGAAGGTATCTTAGCTAAAACAAACAAAATACAAGATCATAGTCCCTCGATGATGCTATCCATGTTACCTTTCAAAATGATCTTAGTCCCTAAAGAAAATGCTAATATACCTTGCAACATTGCTAATCATGGTTATACGATAACTCACGCCCTTCCTGTTTACATCCAAAGATAGGGTTGCTTACCAAATCAATAGTAAGACAACAATGTCAAAGGAAAAGAAAATGAACAAGAGAGACTTTTGAGTAGGTAGAATGCTCCTAATTACTTGATCCATTTCAAAACAAATATCCTTGCTATTTTGAAAACAAGCACCTATACTTTCAAACATCTTACAAACTTGGAAACATTTTAAAAAGACAAACATCTTTGTACACATTCTTACAAACAAGAATCATTACAAAGATTGCCTAAATAATGGCCTCTTTACAAAATGCTTTCAAAAACCACACAAATAACAATTTCAAACATAAAGCAAGTGATCTAGCAAGTAACTAAGAGCCCATGGAAATCCATGGATGAAAAGGGTGCTAATACCTTCCCTTTTCATAATCTACCCCCCGAACTCAAGAAATAATCTCAAAGGTCTTTCCTGCGCTTTTTCACATTTCCTTTTGAATAAAAGAAAAGTCAGTGGAAACTCTTGCTAACTGTAACATTTGCGATAAAACGCAAAACCTTCAAGTACGTTCTCCCACCGTATCACATAACTGGAGACTCTGTTGGGGAAAATTTTAAAAGTGGGATTACCTTAGGGTTAGATCACCTTTACTTGGTTTCATTGTATGACTTGTTTGCTTTACATTATAGTTCTTTGTTTGGGTTTGAATCCTCTACCCGGATTTGGGATACCTTATAGGTAAGTAGAAATACGTTGTGGAAACTGTGCGAGGTATACCGACATGGTCTAATAAATAGCTACATTAGTGCGACATATTTGTGGGTATCGGTAGCCTTTGAGTTAATCAAAGAGAATATAGGGGCCGCTGAGTGATATCATGAAGCAATAATGAACTTTTAGAACCTTTACTTGACCAACTTGGCCTTTAGGATGTAGTGAGATGACCGGCTTTGGTGCAGTCCGAAGTTGGTAGATACTCGATACTACACTCATTGAGGTTTGGTTTCTTGAGATATTTCGGTCGCCATTAATGAGGCTTGTGCTGAAACAATGACCAAGGAAACAAACCAGTGATATTGAGCTCCTTAAAACCCGGATACTATTACTAGGACAGATTTGAGCCAACTAAACTTCAAGAGGGAACTTACCTATAAGACTCCATGCAAGCCTAAACCTAAGGATTTGTTTGTTTTGTTTGTATATACATACTTGTACATAGCATCATGAACATAATAACATCATACTCATTCACTAACCATTTCAAGGATCTTGGGATTTATCTTTGTTCTGTTTTGTATGATATGGATTCTCTGCGGAGGAAAACTATTCAAGTCAACCATGTAAGGATCCCTCCACAACTTAAGGAGCTAGCTTCAAGGATTCCTGAAAACTCTCTATTCACCGAGAGACATGGTCACCTACTTAACTTAGTCACCTTTAACACAGATGAGGACATGATGAAGGTGCTCTTTCAGTTCTTTGATCCTTTACACCATTGCTTCATATTTCCCGGCAATCAACTTGTGCCTACTTTGGAAGAATTCTCCCGACTCTTGAGGATTCCCATTCTCAATCAACTACCTTTCAACGGTATTGAAAGAGACCCAAATCCAGAAGAGGTTGCTCAAGCTCTACACTTGCACTCATCTGATGTCACAATTCATTGGGAAACAAGGCGTGGTGTCAATGGTTTCGTAGCAAAGTTCTTGTTCGAGAAAGCCCAAAACTGTTGGAATTCTTTGGATTTGCAAGCCTTTGAGGAAATTGTGGCTCTCCTCATCTATGGGATGGTTTTGTTTCCAAATCCTGACCAACACATAGATTTGAAAACCGTTAAAATCTTCATATCCCGCAACCCGGTGCCTACATTGCTAGGGGATATCCTACACTCTTTTCACAGTCGCACAATGAGGAAAAGAGGTGTCCATATGTGTTGCACTCCTCTCTTGGCAAGATGGTTTATTTCACATCTTCCCCAATATGTATTAAAGAATGAGCAAGGTTCAAGGTGGTCACAAAGGTTGATGACGCTCAAACATTCAAACATCCATTGGTGCTCCCAATCCATAGATAATGTTACTATTGTCGACCGTTATGGAGAATTTCCTAATGTCCGTTTACTTGGAATTAGAGGAGGTATCACCTACAACCCCTGCTTAGCCTTAAGACAGTTTGGTTACGCCCGAAGGGATGGCCCGCACGAGATGCTGATTCAAGGATTGGTGTTTGACTACGAGAACGACGATCAAGGTCTTCGCCAGAGATTTATCCGAGCTTGGAGGTTGTTGAACAAGATAGATAGCAAGACATTGGGGCATAAAAATTCCATCCCTCTTGAGCCTTACCTCAAATTGGTACAAACTCGTGCTCAAAGTCTGATAATGCCTTATCCTTCCATTCTCCCGGTAATTATTGAGCCTGTCATGGAAGGAGACGTACCATACACTATCCTCCATCCTGACATGCCCACCTCTCTTGAACAATTACAAAGAGATTAGATACAACTCAAGGGGGAGCGAGATGCTTTCGAAGCCCAATTCTACGCAAGCGAGAAGAAGGTTTTGGAACTCACTAGACTACTTCATAAGGAGCAGACTATGAATGCCTACATTTCACCAAAGAGGATGCAGACTACCTTTTTATCTTAGAGTTTTTGTATTATTTTGCCCAAGAAGGCATTGATGTACTCAAGCTTTAATATATTAATATAACGTGTGCTTCCTTTTTTTTGTCTAAAACAAATTTGAATCTTAAAATCCCTGAAATCATTGCATAAGCATTTATCATTCATCATAACATAAGCAGGTTTCTTGCAACAAGTCTCCTCATCTCTCTACTGTTTATTTCAGTAAGATGGATCTCGAGCAAACGATGAAGGACCTCCAAGCTCAGAATGCACGGTTTCAACAGTTGTTCTTAACTCTAGCCAAAGGACAAGAGAAGTTGAAGACCTTGCTGGCTGAGGAGAAGAAAAAGAAGACGAAGAAGATAACCAGAGTTCTAAACATGGGAAGAAGATTACATCGGCAGACAAGAAGGACCCTAGACTTTGCAACGCCATCCGGTGAGAAAGACAATCAAGATGGGAAGGGTAAAGAAACAATTGTCCAGTCAGAGTTAGAAGAGGAAGAGGAAGAAGAAGACTATTCTGAAGAACATGCCCTCAAGTCAACGACAAGTATAAGCATCTAGAAGAGCGGTTGAGTGCAATGGAAATCCAAAAAGTGTCTGGATTGGACTTTAAGGAGTTGGGACTAGTATCGAGAATTGTTATCCCTCCAAAATTCAAAGCACCTGTGTACCTCAAATATGACGGAGTTTCATGCCCTAAAATGCTTCTCCAGTCCTATGTAAGGAAAATCCATCCCCATACCGCTGACAAAGACTTATGGGTAAACTTCTTCCAAGACAGTCTGTCTAGAACTCAACTTGATTGGTTTTATCAGTTAGAAAGAGCCAATGTTCATAATTGGAAAGATCTTGTTGCAGCCTTTTACAAACAATACCAGTATAACACTGACCTTGCGCCTACCCGTACTCAACTCTAGAGTATGGCCATGGTTTCGAGTGAAGGCTTCAAGGACTATGCTCAAAAATAGAGAGACTTGGCCAGAAGAGTTCAACCTCCCCTATCTGAAAGAGAGTTGGTAGACATGTTTTTGGGTCCCTTGGCCGGACCTTTCTACAATCACTTAATTGGGAGTTCATCGGTAGGTTTTATCGAACTGATATTGACCGGAGAAAGGGTAGAAGCCAGGATAAAGAATGGGATGATTCAGAAAGATGCATCCTCTACTGCTGTAAGGAAGCCATTCATTGGAAAGAAGGAGGTAGTTGCCGTATATCCTCAGAGAAATCAAGATAGGGCCGAACGCCGTCCAATGGTGGGGGCTGTTATGATTCCTAAATCTGCGCCTGATCAACAAAGAAACAATCAGCCAAGAATGGAAAGACTAGTCAGACAGTTCACCAGAATTAACATGACACTATCTCAGGTGTTGCCACATTTGTTAAGATCCAACCTAGTGACTTTAAAAGAAGCTCCAAAGAACCCTAACACAACCTCTCCTCACTATCATCCCAATGCCCGCTGTGCATACCATTCTGAATGTCCCGGCCATGACACTAATAACTGTTGGGCTCTAAAGAACAAAGTACAAGACCTCCTTGAAGCCAAAGAGATTGAGTTCGATGCACCAGAAAAGCGCAATGTCATTTCTTCCCTATGCCCAAACACGGCCATAATGCCAACGCCATTGAGGAAGATGTGTTTGTTACTTCAGTTGATGAACTTATGACCCCACTCCTGACTATCAAAGAGAACTTGTTGAATGCCGGTGTTTTCCCGGGCTGTGATGAAAGCTGTCATTTTTGTTTGTCCTCACCAACCAGCTGTCCTTTGTTTAAAGCAAGCGTTCAATGCCTAATAGATAACAAGGAAAATTTTGTTTGAAAAGACTTCTGCTCCAACTGTTTCTTATAATGATGTTTCCATCATGACCATTTCCGAAAATTCTTCGAGGGTCTCCACCAAAAGACCCGTTAGAATTACATCAGTTGCAAAAGTAGCTCCTTTAATAATTACAATGCTTGGACCAGAACCGTATTCATTGGACAAAACCGTACCATGGAATTATGGAGGGGATGTCTACTACAACAGTATCAAGCAAGATTGGCCAGTTGCTGAAGATTCAAGTTCTGAGAAAATTGATATCAGTAATATCGTCGGAACAAGCAAGATCACTCGAAGCGGAAGGATTTTCTTTCCAGAGATAGCTCCTCCAAAAGTTATTTTTGGAACCGTAATTAATCCTGTTGTGGTTGGTCCTCCAAAGGCAGTTCTCAGTCCTACAATCATCTTTGCTAATACTCCAATGGACAAAGCTGTTACAACCCCTACTATCACTTCTACTGATATTCTTGCTGCCGAGTTAACCGAGACTCGAGGAAAAGGTGTTCTGGTTGAGTCTGTCAAGACGAAGACACAATCATTGGCTATCCCTGAGACTTCCCGGAAATAGATGGAGGAAATTCTAAAGATCATAAAAAGAAGCGACTATAATGTAGTCGAGAAACAGGGGAAAACTCCATCTAAAATTTCCATGCTGGCTTTATTACAATATTTCGAGGCACATGCAAAGGCCTTGGTAAAATTCTTGAAAACTGCCCATATACCCCAAGAAACATCTGCCGATCAGTTCCAAGACTGCATAGCCAGCTTGACTGCAGATAATGGTTTAGGATTCTCGGATGTTGATTTAATACCAAGAGGGAGGAAGCATAATGAGGCATTGCATGTCTCAGTGGAATGCATGGGCACAACTCTGGCTCATATGTTTGTGGACACTGGGTCGTCTCTGAATGTATTGCCTAAAAAGGCTTTTGATAGGCTTGACTGTAAGGGATTAACATTGAAGCCAAGAAACATAGTAGTGAGGGCCTTTGAAGGCTCAAAAAGGATGGTGCATAGGGAAGTGGATATCCCCATAAAGGTTGGAATCCAAACATTTGATTCAACTTTTTATGTAATGGATATTCTCCCTTCATATTCCTGCTTGCTAGGACGACCATGGATTCACAATGCTGGGGTTGTTACTTCTATGTTGCATCAAATGATGAAGTATCCGATTCAAGGGAAGATTATCACCATTCATGGAGAATAAGAGTATATGATTAGCCATCTCAATTCCTTCAGATATTTGGAATTAGATGGTGAATTTATTGAAACTCCATTCCAACATTTTTAAGAAGTCCCGTAAGATGTGGCAGTAACCAAGGTTGTGTCTCAAGTTCCTAAGATCACCAGGCCTCCACTCAGGATGTCATCTTTGAAGGACGCCAAGGCAGTGATAGAAGAAGGTGGGTGCACTATTTTGAGACAACTCCCAGATATCCCATACCAGTCTGACAAGTTTGGCATGGGTTTCACTTCAGGTGCCCAGAAGGCTACACGCCGCGCTAGTGCTTGAGGACCACCCTTGAAGATCAGCAACCGCGAATTCAATGCGGTGGAAGATGATGAAGACAGCTACAACCTGAAGGATTGGATTTTCCCAACTGTCAGTGGAGGGCTCAGCAACTGGGAGGCTAGATATTTCGTCCCATCACTTTTATCCCACAGTAATTTGTCTTTACATTTTGTTGGATCTGTAATATTAAAACAATTCAGACTCTTAAAACCTTGTGTCTTACCCGAGGCTCAATGGTCCATTTGTAAGGGTTATTATCTCATTTCCATATGACATCAATGAATCATGGACGTTTTTGCATACAAACTTTGTGCTCATTGTTTTTCTTTTTACATTTTCATTTCATTCAAAGATAGTTATACCCTTACACACACTCACACTCACAATGCAGGTCTACATCCATTCGAGATCCCATGGATAACGGTTCTGCTATGGCCTTTTATGAGTCTGAAAATCTAATCTACCAAGCCGAAGACGAAGGTGAGGAAGATTTTGAAGTACCAGGGGAACTTTCCAGATTACTACAACAAGAAGAGAGAACCATTCAGCCCCACGAGGAACCAGTGGATACAATCAACCTAGGTATCGAAGAAGACAAAAGAGAGGTCAAGGTGGGTGCCAATTTGGAACCCAGTGTCAAAGAGCGTCTGATTCAATTCCTACACGAGTATGTTGAGGTCTTTGCCTGGTCGTATGAAGACATGCTAGGACTTGATGCATATATTATGGTACATCGCCTACCTACAAAAGAGGACTGCCCACCAGTAAAACAAAAAGTCCATCGAATGCGACCAGATATGTCGGAGAAGATTAAAGTAGAAGTTATGAAACAATTCAACGCTGGATTCTTGGTCGTTACCTCCTAACCGTAATGGGTTGCTAATGTTGTTCCCGTACCCAAAAAGGACGGCAAAGTACGAATGTTCATGGACTACATATATTTGAGTAGGGAAATCCCTAAGGATGATTTCCCGCTTCCCCACATTGACATCCTAGTTGACAATACGGAACAACACAAAGTGTTTTCCTTCATGGAAGGTTTCTCAGGCTACAACCAAATCAAAATGGTGCCTGAGGACATGGAGAAGACAACCTTTGTCACCTAATGGGGCACATTCTTCTACAAGGTTATGCCGTTCGGACTGAAGAATGCTGGGGCAACCTATCAGCGTGCCATGGTAGCTCTATTTCACGACATGATACTCTACAAAATAGAGGTCTATGTGGATGACATGATAGCTAGATCTCAAACAGAAGAAGAGCATCTTGATCATTTATAGAAACTGTTTGAGAGACTAAAGAAGTACAAGCCAAGGTTGAACCCAAATAAATTCACGTTTGGAGTAAGATCTGGTAAGCTCCTAGGCTTTGTCGTCAGCAATAAGTTTATTGAAGTAGATCCTGCCAAGGTGAAAGCGATACAAGAGATGCCTGCTCCTCATACTGAGAAGGAAGTTAGAGGATTCTTGGGACGTTTGAACTACATTTCCAGATTCATTTCTCACCTAACAGCTACTTGTGAACCAATCTTCAAGTTACTGAAGAAAGATCAAGTAGTCAAATGGAATGATGAGTGCCAAACTTCTTTTGACAAGATCAAAGAGTACTTACAATAGCCTCCTGTTTTGATGCCACCAGTCGAGGGAAGACCATCAATCATGTATCTGACTGTTTTAGAAAATTCGATGGGGTGTGTGTTGGGGCAGCATGACGAGTCTAGCCGAAAATAGCATGCTATTTATTACCTGAGCAAAAAGTTTATCGACTGTGAAACAAGATATTCACTGCTCGAGAAAACTTGATGCACTCTGACATGGGCTTCTCTCCAGCTAAGACAGTATATGCTGACTCATACTATCTTGTTGATATCCAAAATGGATCCAATAAAATACATCTTCGAGAAACCTGCACTCTCAGGGAGAATAACTAGATGGCAGATGATCCTGATAGAATATGACATACAGTATACTACCCATAAAGCAATAAAGGGCAGTGTGCTAGCTGATCACCTTACTCACCAAGCTGTGGAAGATTACCAGTCCATAAAGTTCTAATTTCCGGATGAAGACATCATGACGGTAAACAACTGTGAAGAATTCAGACCATATGATAGACCTGAACAAGGATCCCAATGGACCATGGCTTTTGATGGGGCATCTAATGCACTCGGCAATGGTATTGGTGTTGTACTCATATCTCCGGAAGAATGTCATACTCCTTTTACTGCAAGACTCTGCTTCAATTGTACAAACAACATAGCGGAATACGAAACATGCATCTTTGGTCTTAAAGATGCCATAGATTTGGGGATCAAATCCTTAAATGTATTCGGAGATTCAGCTTTGGTCATCAGCCAAATCAAAGGGGAATGAGACACCAAACACCCTAACCGTATCCCTTATAAAGAACATGTTTTGACATTGCTCCCGCATTTTGAGAAGATTACCTTCGAGCATTTCCTGCGAGAAGAAAATCAGCTAGCAGACACGCTAGCCACAATTTCATCTATGTTTAAACTTAAATGGGATAATGAGGCTCCCCAGATCACCATTGAACGAAGGGATGAACCAGCACACTGTCACGAGATTAATACGGAAGAATTAGTGGACTAGCTTTGGTTTCACGAAGTCAAGAGGTATCTCGAAACCCAATAATATCCAGAAGGAGCTTCAGTCAATGATAAGAAGTTCTTAAGGAGATTCTCTGCTAAATTCTTCCTTAGTAATGGCATTCTTTACAAACGCAACCATGACTGTGTTACTTCGGTGCGTAGACAAGATTGAAGCTGAAAGAATCATGGCTGAATTGCATGAAGGCACTTTTGGCACCCATTCCAGTGGGCATACGATGGCAAAGAAGATTCTACGGGAAGTCTATTACTGGTCTACCATGGAAGCAAATTGCTATCAACACTCTCGAACCTGCCACAAGTGTCAAATTTATGCTGACAAGGTGCACGTACCTCTGATTCCTCTGAATATCTTAATGGCTCCTTGGCCCTTTGTTATGTGGGGCATCAATATGATTGGAGAGATAAAACCAATAGCCTCTAATGGACACCGCTTCATCTTAGTGGCCATTGACTATTTTACAAAGTGGGTTGAGGCAGCCTCCTTCGCTTTTGTCACCAAGAATGTTGTAGATCGGTTCATTAAGAAAAATTTCATCTTTCGGTACGGTATCCCATAGAGGATCATCACGGACAATGGTACGAATCTAAATAATACTATGATCACTGCCCTATGCGAGCAATTCAAGATCCAACATCACAATTCTTCCCCTTACCGACCTAAGATGAATGGTACTGTTGAAGCCGCGAATAAGAACATTAAAAAGATCATACAGAAAATGACAGTCACATACAAAGACTGGCATGAGATGCTACCATTCGCCCTCCACAGGTATCGTACAAGAGCTCGCACATCAACTGGGGCAACACCCTATTCTATGGTATACGGTCTGAATCCCCTCTCTAAGAATTATGAAGGATGCAGGTCTGAATGAAGACGATTAGATTTAGACTCGACTTGATCAACTGAACTTAATTTATGAGAAAAGACTTATTGCTGTCTGTCATGGTCAAATGTATCAAAAACGGATGATCAAGGCGTTCAATAAAAAGGTCAGACGCCAAGTGTATCAAGTTGGGGATCTGGTGATCAAACGTATCATACTATCACAAGGTTATCCCAGGGGAAAATGGACTCCTACATATGAAGGAACATTTGTAATCAAAAACATATTCTCTGGTGGCGCAATGATCCTGACCACCATGGATGGTGACGACCTGCCAACGCAGACATAATCAAAAGATACTACGCATAAGAGACCCGCTAGGTTGACACACCTAGGAAAAACAAGGGCATCCCGGCGGACCAAAACGTTTCGGGCAAAAATTAGGGATAAAACAAAAAAATCTGTACACCCAGCAAGTTGAAAATCCGAAAGGGCGACTTGGGCAAAAAAGGGTTTCCCGGTGGACTGAAAACCCGAAAGGGCAGTCCAGGAAAAAGTTAGGGAATTAAAGCATAGGACTATGTCCCATTGGATCACCTTACGGATAACCTGACAAACTCAGAGGTTCTAATCAATTCAATCATCTTCGTACAAGGAAACAAATAGAAAAGATGCTCAGAGGCACGAAAGCTATAGCAGAATGGGAACCCCATGTGATTGTTTCACATAGCTATCTTTTCTTTGTATCAAATTTCATTTTTTACGACAAAATTCTCTTACTAGAATGTTTGTCTCATTGTACAAAAATACTTATTCAAAGTCAATACAAAGATATTCCTTTGAAAGTGCAAAACTATCTGTTTTGCTTTACTCTTGTGTTTTGTTTACAAAAACGTCCAAGGATTCATTTTTGAACATATGCATTTGAACATAATTACTGTTTACAAATAAACAAATATAAAGATAATCAATGATGGCTTTAAGAGGTAGAGAAATCTTTATATGCTATTCCCATAAGTCCCCCGCAGTATGCAGGTTAATCCCCAGCGGAACAAAGCTCCCAGTCATCAATCCCCGGTAGAAGTCATCCAATTTCTCCGAATTCCCCAAGCAGGATTTTTCAAGCAGTACATGGCATTTCCCTTACAACAGAGTTTATTTCTCTAAGGGGAAATTTATCAACACTTCAACTTCACCACGTGAAGACTTACATATCCTCAGTAGTGGTCAGGGATTCATTTCCCCAAATCCAACAAACAGTGCAACAGACTAGCTCACATACGCATACATTGCATCCATATATCATAAACATTGATAACACAAATGCACCATACCATGCATTTCATACAACATGACTTTGCATTTTAGCTAACATTTTACCCTTTTCCGGATAAGGTTAACAGCTACCATTGACAATATTCAAAGTTTTTAGATACAGTTCAGATACGCTCCAGACACGGATGCCATTCTGATATTCATTCAAATTCAACTCCCAGATACAGTTCAGATACGCTATAGACTTGGATGCCATTCTGATACTCATTCAGACACAATTCTCCAGATACAATTCAGATACACTCCAGACACGAATGCCATTCTGATACTCATTTAGATTCAACTCTCAGATACAGTTCAGATACGATCCAGACACGGATTCCATTCTGATACTCATTCAAATTCAGCTTTCAGATACAGTACAGATACGCTCCAGAAGTGGATGCTATTCTGATACTCATTCTTTCAGCTTACAAATTATAATTTAGCAATCACTTTAGATGGCATCTACTAGCCCATCTCCAAAAACTTTCTTTCATCTCTCCAAATGGCATTTTTAATCCCATTCCCTCTACCATCACATCACCAAGTGCAAATTTCAGGGCACTCTAGTGTCCAATCTTCTTCCACCTTCGAGTCACGAATGGAAAAACTTGTCAATCTAACTCTTCAGGCTTAAGAATATTGAACAGGGGAAGCTGTTGTACCCCAAAATTTTCCCTCTCACTTATCAAGAATTTACTCACAAGGACTCCTTGACTCAAGACTACACTAGGGTTTGATTAACTCAAGACACCTCCTTAAGCACTGATGACCAAAATTAGGATTTGATTTTAAACAAGGATTTTTGAACTTCCAATATCCCATGTGACTTTCATGGATCATTAGGGAACCCCAAGATTACTCATGTCAAGTTTCAAGCCTTGGATCACACTTTTGCTCAGTCAATTGAGCAGTTGACCTAAAAATCAACTATATTGGGGAAAAAGTCAACCATGGCCAATTTACAGTCAAACTTCATAATTTTTTATCCACATAAATATTTTAAACTCATATGTATCATTTGATCAAATTTGGACCACAATTCCTCAAGAAATTTGATCAAATCTCCAAAGGGCAAAATGGTCAAAATTAGGGTTTTGACTGGGAAGGGAAATTTTTTGATTTTTGACCTAGAAAATGATCAATTGGTTTAAGAAATGATCTCAAGAATCCAATTACATCATTTTGACCTAATGACTTGGTTCAAAATATTGCAAGTCCATTGGATTGACAAATGAATTTTGCAGTCAACTAATCAAAAGTCAAGTGTATACTGAAAAGTGAAACTTTGACTTTTTGGTCAAATTCAAGTGCCAAAGATCACAATTCATTAAAATATGTCAAAATATGAAACTTATTCATCAAGAAATCAAAAAGTCAAGATTTCATTTTGAAAAGTCAAAATTTCTAAACTTGGAAATTTTTCTAAGTGTTGGAAAATTCATGTTTTTTCATAACTTTGAGAAAAGTTTTCACCATGATGCAAGATGATTCAAGATAAACTTACAACATGAAAGTTGTAGATATCCATGAAATATAAAACTTTTCTTTACACAACTCCTTCCAAAAATGCTTGGATCTCAAGTTATAATTTTATGAACATGTGGTCATGAAACTAAACACTTAGTGAAATTTTGCCCTAATTTGGCCAGGATTTTAACCTAACTTCATGACACTTTTTCATATAGTTACAATTGGAATATTCAAAATAAATTAAAATATGGGTTGTATATCACATTTAAAGCTTTCCAAAATGTCAAAGAACTCATTGAGATCATTCTTGAGTAGGGAGAATCGAAGAGATGAAGTTAGGGTTTCATCACTTGAATTACAAGTCATTTTTTGATGAACACATTAACCAAATCCATGCTAGGCTGCATAATCTTTGCTTTGCATGCCTCAAACTTGTTTGTTACTCCATAATTAAATATTTACACAACTGTTAGGGATTTGATCTAAGCAATTGAGCTATTATCCAAGTTGCATTACCATTAATGGCACAAAGTTAACATTGCCATTCTTGTAAAGCAAGCTTTTTTGCATAAAGTGCATTCTTGAGCCTCTAACTTGTTCCCTTTGATCACAATCCATCCACAATTTCATAAGAAAGCTTTTTTAAAGCATAACCACTCTATGAACCAAGTACAAGGCATGGAAACTTGTTTTGACAAAAAAATCACATGTTGAACTTAAAGATGTAAATTTGAATTCTGATCAACTAGAGCACTCCAAACTTGTTGCTTATAAATAGAGTCACTATTTGTGAGCTAAGGGACGAGTTTTATCACCCTGAAACACTCCTAAATTCCCTCTATCCATAAATTGCACAAAAAAACCATTGATACACAATTCTGACCTTAAACTTGTACCTCCCATTTCCCTCGTGCGTTTTCCCTCAAATTCATTCCTAAAGATTCCTTACATCAAATACAACTCATCCCCATCCTTATTCCATAACTGTAACACCATTTACCATAACCTCCATAACCAAAAAACAGAGTCTGCAACTTGACTTCTCCAGGCTATTTCAGCCACTCTCAACTCAAGCAAACCATTGCATTAACTTCCTAGGACCTCAAGGAAGTTAACTTGATCATCACCATCACTTGAAACAAGCTCAAACTCAAAACACGATTTCCAGTTTTGAGATAAGTTTTATCAACTTGGAACTCTTCATGCATGCATCATCAATAGTTTATTTGTGAACAAAACACGTAGATATCATTTCCCTAAAGCTAACCATGTCCATAGTTTCCATTAATTTTTCTTGAGCTTAGAGAATTTTGAAACTGAAATTTCTGAGATTTTTAGGGTTCAGATTAGGGCCATTAAATTCCATGCTTATCTTTGATCTATAATTTTAATGCTTTACATTTCTGAAACCGTGAGAAAATTTGCTACAAGTTTCATGTTTACAGCTTTCATTTTTGATGAGAAATGAGCAAGTTACAGTTGGTCTGGCTGGAGGTTGAAGATGAATTCTTCAGGGCGCGTTTTGCCTTGTATATTTATTGTTTTTCTTATGTTAATGGATGTATAGCCACCCCAGTGGTAGAAGTGCGCATCTGTAACCTTTGGGACCTGGGTTCGAGCCCCAGTGGTACCCTTTTTCATTTTTTACATATTTTCCATTATGACTGTTTTTTTTCCAGGCGCCTTGGCCTTATTGGGCTTGTGTTGCTTTTTTAGATATCAAATTCAATTTGGTTGTAATAGATTAATTAGGTTTATATTCTTACAATCCCCATTCAATTTGTACACCCCCTCTCCACAATTTATCGCTTTTATATAACATGCTAGTAATTATGGTTTGTATGGAAAGACTAAAATCAATACTTAGAAAACCCTAATTCAAGACAAAAACAAGCATGAAAACAATACACTTTCATACAAGCACCCCTAGGGTTATTCCACTTGGTTGCCTTATACAAAATGACCATATTATGCATGTAAGGTATCTTAGCTAAAATAAACAAAATACAAGATCATAGTCCCTCGATGACGCTATCCATGTTGCCTTTTAAAATGATCTTAGTCCCTAAAGAAAATTCTAAGATACCTTGCAATATTGCTAATCATGGTTATACGATGACCCGCGCCCATCCCGTTTATATCCAAAGATAGGGTTGCTTACCAAATCAATGGTAATACAATAATGTCAAAGGAAAAGAAAATGAACAAGAGAGACTTTTGAGTAGGTAGAATGCTCCTAATTACTTGCTCTATTTCAAAACAAATATCCTTTCTATTTTCAAAACAAACACCTACACTTTCAAACATCTTACAAACTTGGAAACATTTTCAAAAGGCAAACATCTTTGTACATATTCTTACAAACAAGAATCATTACAAAGATTTCCTAAACAATGGCCTCTTTACAAAATACTTTCAAAAACCACACAAAGCAAAATTCCAAACATAAAGCAAGTGATCTAGCAAGTAACTAAGAGCCCATGGAAAACCATCTATGAAAATGGCGCTAATACCTTCCCTTTTCATAATCTACCCCCCGAACTCAAGAAATAATCTCAAAGGTCTTTCCTGTGGTTTTTCACCTTTCCTTTTGGATAAAAGAAACGTCGATGATGACTCTTGCTAACCGCAACATTTGCGATAAAATGAAAAACCTTCAACTCAGTTCTCCCACCGTATCCAATCCCATATTTGCGTAACATGACTAATTTTATCTTTAGGCAACAAGTGAAGTTACCCCAGAGGTGCAAGTGTGCAAAGTGTTTGTTTTTCATCCATTTTGTCTTGAATTAAGGTTTTCTACTTGTTGGTTTTATGTCTTGCCATGCAAATCCTAATTACTATCATTTATATTGAAAGCGATAAATTGCGGAAATGTAAGAATATACGCTATTACATCATTTGGGGATGGGGGTACAAATTTACTAATGGGGGATGAAAGTAAATAAACCCTAATTTAGTATTACAACCATATTGAATATGAACAAATAATTTACAAGGATGTAAAGGCAATATGAAAGGAAAATGAAATTGTTTTTGTTTGAGTTTTTTCTTTAAGAGGGTTTAATTTACTTAAATTAAAATAAAAAACAACTAATTAGTCTAAGTTAATTTAAGAAAACTAAACCTAAGTTATTTTGAGAAAAGAAATTGAATTAACCAAGAAAGCAATTTTTAGGGTTTTTATGAAATGGTTTTATCTTAATTAAACTAGTATAAAAAAGTTAATTAATTAAAAATCCTAAGTTCTAAATTAATTTGAAATATTAAAAAAGAAAATAAAATAAATATAAATCTAATATTATTTTAATTAAAAAATAAATTTGTAAAAGAAGATATTATTGGTCTTTTTGCTTTAAAAGAAATAAAATAAAATACTAAATATTATAAATTATAAATATAAAATATTTTTGGTATTCTTTATTAATAAATATAATAAGAATAATAATATTAATAATAATAAAAATAAAATAGAAAATAAAAATGGAAAAAATAAAATTATATGTCAGGGGGTAAGAAAGTGAAAATAGTGGTTTGGAAGAAAATCAGATTTTGTTAGGCCCAAAAGTCTGTTTTTGTTTTGTATTCAGAATAAAAAAAACAAGTGGACTACCTGTATGTAAGCAAACATGGAGTGTTGTTGAGTAAAGGAGAAAGGCCCAGTCTAAGGTTGGCCCAAGGCGCACTGTTTCAAACAAAAAAAGGAAGTGAAAATAATAGAAAAAAAGTAAAACGAACGATGGGGCTTGAACTCAAGTCCAAGAGGTAACAGGCGCGCGCTTTAACCATTGGGGTGGTGATACATCCATTCTCAAAAGTGAAAACGTCAAACATGTTAGAAATTTCACCACAATTCCAAATATGTAAACTAATTAACCTAACTCTCAAAGATGAACACGAATTTTATTGGTACCAAATTTTGACCTAAATATTTCAGAAAGTTCAAGACTAAAATTCACACTACTCAGGCAATATAAATGAATCCCAAGGACATGGTCAGTTTTAGGGCTATGATATCTATATTTTATCTTCACAAATGAGAATTAAATTATGCTCGTATGAAGAGATAGAAGTTCAGAAAACTCCCCTTGCAGATGGAGATCGTGTTTTCAGTTTGAGCAGCTTTCAAGGTGTTGCAATGATTTGGTTAGCTTCCTTGAACCACTAGGAAGCTAAAGCAATGCTTAACTTGAGTTGTGGATCGTGCTGTAGAAGTCAAAGTGCAACACGCTATTTTTGGTTATGGAGGATGGTGATGGAGGTGTTACAGTTCTAAAACAGGGATAGGGATGAACTATATTTGATATATGAAAGCTTTGAAAATAGTTTTGAGGGGAAACACACGATGGAAATGATAGATACAAGTTTTTAGGCAGAATTGTGTATAATGGGTGTTTTTTATGCAATTTCTGTATAGAGGGAGTTTGAGAGAGTTCTAAGGCTTGTAATTTCATGTGTAAAGTTGCATAAGAGTGTCTTAACATATAGGAAAAGATTTGGAGACTTGTAGAAGTCAGAAGTACAAAATCACATGTTTGTGGATTTTAACTTGTTTTTGAAGAAACATGGACAAACATGGTTTCAAGGCAAGGTAGGGTTGTTGATAACTTTAAACATACTTCTTCTGAGCTTATAGACTTAGTGTATGCATAAGGAACAACTACAAAACTCAAGGAGAGTGGACTTTATGATTAAAGCCATTTTTCCAAAATAGAAGTATGAACTTTCTTCCATTAATGGAAATTTGTTTTAGATAATGCTTGAATCAATTGGATAATGGCTTAATTAGTTGTGTAAACCATTAAGTATGGAGTGAAACATAAGTTTGAAGTCTTCAAAGCAAAGATTATACAACATGATTTGAGATTTGATTATGTGTTCATCACAAACTTAACTTGTAATTCAAGTTTGAAACCCTAACTTCATCTCTTAGATTCTCTTAGCTCAAGAATGATATCAATTAGTTATTTGACATTTTGGAAAGCATGTAACATCCTCTACAACTTTCGTGTTGGCCATTTTTGAAGAATCAATTTGGAACTATGTGAAAAATATCCATGAAATTAGGGAAATAATCTGCCTAAACTAGGTCAAATTTTCACTAAGTGTTTTAAGAAAAGGTATAAGACTTTGTAAATTCATAACTCAAAATCCAAGCATTTCTAGGACTTGATCAGAAAAGCAAAGTTGTAGGTCTCATCAAGATCTACAAATTTCATGTTGAAAATTTTCTTTGAATCATCTTGCATCTTGGTGAAAAGTTGGCATGAAGTCATGAAAAAAATAAGAGTTAAAAACACATAGAAAAATTCTAAGTCTTGAAAAGTTTGACTTTTTAAGATGAATTTTTACTTTCTTGATTTCTTGATGATCAAGTTTCATATTTTTGAATTTCTTGATGAAATGTGATCTTTGAATTTCAAATGCCTTTTCATCAGTTGATTGAATTTCAACTATCAACCAATTGATCTTGAGAAATAAATTGAGATATGCAATTAGGTAAAAATGATCCATTTGAATCCTTGAGATCATGTTTCAAACCAATAAGTCATGTATTAGGTCAAAATTCAAAGATTAGCCATTCTTAGTCAAAACCCTAATTTTAACCATTTTTCTCTTTTGGTGATTTGAACAATTTTCTTGGGGAATTGTGATCCAAACTTGATCAATTGATACATATAACTTAAAAATGTTGGTATTGGTCCAAAATCTTGAAGTTTGACTGTAGGTTGACCACAATTGACTTTTTACCCAATACAACTAATTTTGGGTCATTTGATCAATTGACTGAGCAATTTTGTGATCAAAGATTTGAAACATGACATGAGCAATCTTGAGGGTATATAATGATCCATGAAAGGCATTTGAAGTATTATAAGTCTGATTGTATTTGTGCAAACTCAAACCCTAATTTGAAGTATTAGTGTTGAGGAAATGGCTTTGACCTAGTCAACCCTTGTGCAAGCTTGAACTTTTGAAGATCTTTGTGAGAAATGTCTTGAGAAAGGAGACGGAAAATTTTGGGGTACAACAAATATCATAACGCAGTGCCTCTACCCAATTTCTGCAAATAAAAAATACTACTTGCAAAATAATAAGGCCAATTGTTGTACCCCAAAATTTGCCCTCCCATATTCCTCAAGAATTATCAAGAATCATCTTCAAATGGTTCAAGATTTCTCAAGGGATTGCACAGTCCAAATGCCTCCTAAGCCAGTCAAAATTAGGGTTTTTGTTCTCTCAATAAATTTGGGGTTTTCAATGGCTCAACCAAGTATCATATGCCTATATACATTGTCAAGCATCTACATGTCAAGTCTCAAGACTCACAGCATCAAATTGCATAGTCAAAAGCTCCATTTGCTTCACAATCAACTACAGGGGCAAAATGGTCATTTTGCAGTCAAAAGTCAGAATTTTTGGTTAACATCTTATTTTGAGGCCACAATCATCATTTGATCAAGTCTTGATCATGATTCCACAAGCATGGCTCAAAAATCATCAAAGATCCAAAAGTTACTATTTTTGGACAGTAGAAAAGTCAACTGTATCTTGACCAGGGCATAACTTTTTCATGCTTCATCAGAAAAATCCCATCCAATGCTCATTTTGAAGGGGATGACATTTCCTACAACTCATATTCACATTCCAAGTCCAAGAAATGCTCTCACAAAAAGTTATCAATTTCTACATTATAGGTCAATTCCAAAAGTCAACAAAAGTGCACTTTAAGTCAAAGACCATAACTTGAGATTGGTAAATCCAAATGACATGGGACCAAAGGAATTGGTTAGAGGACTTCAAGACCTTTCGAAAATGTCCAAGAACATGTTCATAGGATCAAAATTGAGCAAGATATGCATTGGAGAAGTTGGGAAATATTTGTGAATTTGCAAAAGTCAACTTTGCTCAAAACACATCATTTTTGCTAATGGGCCTCAAATTCCTTCTTGAAACTTTATCCAAGGCTTATGCACGACCAATTGAGATTAAATGGAATTATTTTCTTATTTTTTATTAATTAATTGAATTTTTAATCAATATTAATTCATTTAATTCATTTAATTGTAGGAAAATATCAAGATATGGTTTTGCAATCTTTTCATGAAGCAAATATGACCTACATGTGCTGGAGATTTCGTGTACACATCAAGGGGACAAGAATCTCTCAATTTAGCAAGTTTTCTCAATCAAAAAGATTGAAAAATATTTGATTTTCAATCAAATATTGGAACATCAATTTCATGGATTTCCTTGCAAGATTTTAACCTAAATCCATTCTACTATATATGCACAACTCAACCCTGATGCCATACACGTGAGAATTGCTGCAGAAAGCCATAGCCAATATTGAAAAAAATCAAAGAAAAGTGAAAACTGAATTCCACATTCCAACGTGATTCAAAGGCTTTTCTTGTTTCTAATACATTGCTGGAACTCTCAAGGACCTTTTGCAGTCAAAATCACACGCCAAAGCTCAAGAAATCACCATTCACAGACCCACGGTTTGCTTAACTTTTTCAGAATCGAAACTCACATTTTATGCATCATTAACATGTTCTAATCATTATTTTGCATTGCTTGAACCTTTACAAAGCTAATGGTATTGGTTAATTACATTATAGTGTACAGAATCGTGAATCACCATTGAAGAATTTTAGGGTTCTTGAGGTCTCAAATTGGGGCTTTATAGCCCAGGAAAAATTAAGCTTCATGAAACCTATGGTTGAATTCGTCAAGGCCAGACGAATCAAACACCATGCTCGCGAACAATTTATATTTTGCGTACGACTAATCGCTATTTTTCCTCATGCCAAATTGTGGGGGTTAAAAACCCCCGCAATCTGTTTGTTTTATACAAGTTTCAGGGAAGACGATGATAACGTGGTAATATGTGGTTGGGCAGTTCAAATAAAACGCGCGTGATTTTGTGTTTCCAGCATATGGGTTGTTTTTATATATTATTTTTAATTGCCATTATACTAACAAATGCAGGCGCATGGCTCAGTGGTTGGTGATCTGGCTGGTTATCATTGGGACCTGGGTTCGATTCCCAGGTCCCCCAAACCTTTGTTTCTATTTTTTCTAACTTGATCACATGCAGGCTTTCATAAACGTTCCACCATAAACCTCCAGCCAACAACATGCCAAGTGGCCTTATGCACAGATCTAATGGCTACAAGGGAAGGAACACCACGCTCCTGGTCAAAGCTAGCGTGGACAATTCCAGAAAGCCAACAGGCTTGTGTGCTTATTGGGCCAGATTTCCAAACAAACCTCCAAAAAGGGCCAACACCCCCCCTGGTTTTTATTATTTCTTTTATTAATTATTATTATTATTATTATTATTATTATTAACTAACAAATTATTTTCATAATAAATTCAGACAATAAAAAATGTAAATATTTTTATTATTTATTAATTAATTATTATTTTGTAAATAAATTCTAATTAATTAGTTTAGTTGTTTAATTAGGACAATTTTAATCTTTTTTTTATAATAAATAAAATAAGTTAGACTTAGGGTTTTTCTTTTGACACTTTTAATTTCTTTTTATTTTATTTTCATTAAAAACATAAAAAACACAAAAAATACTTTTTCTTTTAATTAATTAATTAATTAGTTTTAGGGTTAATATTTAATTTAATTGCAAAAAGGACAAAATTCCATTCTTTTCTCAAAAAGGGTCAAAACCCTAAGGACGTCCCGATTCAATTTCTTTCGCGCATTATTATTATTTTGATCATATTTATGTATCTGCTCCAAGAATGTAATAGATAATTAGGACTTTTATCGCTTTCTTTATTTTCTCGCAATTTATTTCCAAAGGGTTTATGTTTTTGGCGATGTATATACCCGCGCCTTATAATAGCGTAGATTCACTTTCCGCAATTTACCTTCCGCAAGTTATTAACTGTTAACGATGCATGACAAGATTGCCTAAAAAATAAAATCAACCCGTAGCTCACAATGATACATGTTCAAAGATAATTTAAACTGAAACTGGACACACATGCACATGCCACTCCTAGGGTACGCCTCACTTGGTTGCCTCGAGGTGGTCATTAAGTATAGGGTGTTTTAGAGGTCGCCCTCCTGTCTAAAGATCCAGTTGCCTCGAAACGATTGCCTCGGATAAAAAAGGATCTAGGACATTAGGGTTACCGCTAAGGCGTCCTACTATTGCTTTGGTGACCACACATGTCCCTATAATCGAATTGACCCGAATAACTCCAACGACGGTGCTACCTACTTCTCAATAGTGGGATAGTACTGTCTAAAGGACTCTTACACAGCCTAATTCCTTAGAGTAGGTAGATTTATCCTGGGTACTTGCTCTTTCAAAAAACAAAAACATCTTTTCGCACTCACACTTTCAAAAAGTTTTCAAACAAATACTTCATACACTCTTGAGGACTGATACAAGAGTTACCTAGAAGTTTTTCAAACTAAACTTTTTTCAAAACCCACATACACAAGAAAAGCAAACAATTTTTGAAAACATAGTGAGCAAGTACCTAAGAGCCCGTGGATAACCACGGATAGAAAGGGTGCTAACACCTTCCCTTTCTATAATCTACCTCCCGAACCGAGAAACATGTCAAAAAGGAATTTTGTTGTGCTTTTGTCCTTTCCTTGTTGGAGAACATAAAAGACGGTGGCGACTCTTGCTTATCGCGACATTTCGCGAACCAGCTTTAAAACAGTCAGTTCTATTTCCACCGATCACAGAACTGGCGACTCTGCTGGGGACACTGTATATAAGTGAGGTGTACCTTAGGATTAGACCACTCTTATGTTTTCAATTGCTTGCTTTGTTTGCTTTAATATTGTGGGTTTGTCTTGGAGTTTCATAGATCCTAACCCGGATCTGGGGGATACCTTTTAGAAGTAGCAACAAATTGTGAGGGAACTGTGCAGGGTATACCGACACGGTTGAAGCAGTTGCTACGTTGATGTGGCACTTTGGTGAGTACCGGTAACCCTTGAGTCAAGTCAAGGAAAGTACGGGGCCGCCGCGTGGTGTCGTGAAGCATCAACTGACCTTAGGAACCTTACTTGACCATCCTGGCCTCTTTAGGGGTAGTGAGATGACCGACTTTGGTGCAGTCTGAAGTTGGCAGATACTCGACACTACACTCATTGAGGGTTGTTTTCTTGGAATATTTTGGTCGCCAGTTCAGTGGCTAAATTAAAACAATGAACATAGAAAATAATCCAATGATATTGAGCTCCTTAGAACCCGGTTACTATTGATAGGACAGGTTTTGAGCCAACCAACTTCAAGAGGGTAGTACCTAAACTTCATGCCAGCCTGAAATCTAAGGGCTCTTTTGTGTGACTTGTGTGCCTTCAAACTTGACTACTTGCACATTCTTGTTATCTGACACATGAGTTTCTTGCAGGTCTTGTTTATAGTCCTTAATCTGGGCTTATAACAGGGTTTACTTATATCACTCCACACATAGCATAACATCATACCATCATACCATTGCATGCATCTTGCATAAGGACTAACCCATTTCAAGGATCTCAAGGGTTTGTGATGCAGGTCATGATGAACCAGCTGTCTAGCAAGGGGCAAAAGGGGATTTATTTTCCTCTAGCCAAGGTTGTTTTGAGATCAAAATGTGGTAACTCGAGTCAGGGGCTATGACCCACTCGATATGGTGAACCTTGACTCTTGAAGAAGGAATCTCAACAACATGAAGTTCCTTCAATCAAGCCATCAGATTCAAATTCTAACGAGTTTCTTTGTTTACCCCACGAGATCCTTGAAAACATTGCATGCATACATACATATCATTGCATTACAGGTACTCCTTTGACAGGTCACTTATCTTCTTCGCTGTTTATTTCAGCAATCATCATGTCCACTGAACCTTCCGCCGAACAAGCTATCAAGGCCCTCCAGGCCCAGAGTGCCCAGTTCCAAGAGTTGGTTATGAGCCTAGCCCAGGGTCAACAGGATTTGAAGACCCTGATTCTGAAAGAGAGGAAGAAGAAGAAGAGGACGGTTTTGTTCAACACTAGACGCAGATCTGGGAATGGACTACAGAATGAGGTTGAGCTGACTACTTCATCTGTGGGCAAAGACATTCCCCAAGAGAGAAGGGTTCCCAGTCCCGTGGTCTTCGACAACGAGATGGATTTCAATGATGAACAGTATCCTCCTGCCAAAGACAGGTACAAATAGATAGAGGACCGTTTAAGTGCTATGGAGATACAGAAAGTGCCCGGCCTGGACTTCGAAGATCTAGGTCTATCCTCTGGGGTGGTGATTCCTCATAAGTTCAAAGCACCTTCCTTTGCAAAATACGACGGAGCTTCCTGTCCTAAGCTGCATCTCAGATCATATGTAAGGAAGATCCAACCTTACACTGCTGACAAGAATCTATGGATCCATTTCTTCCAGGATAGTCTTTCAGGGACTCAACTTGAATGGTTCTATCAGCTGGATGGAGCCAGTATTCGTAACTGGGAGGACTTGGCTACTGCGTTTTATAAGCAGTATCAGTACAATTCCGACCTCGCTCCCACGCGTACCCAACTCCAGGGTATGTCACTTCGGACGGGAGAATGATTCAAAGAGTATGTGCAAAAGTGGAGAGACTTGGCTGGAAGGGTGCAACCACCTTTGACTGACCGTGAGCTTGTTGACATGTTCTTGGGGACCCTGTCTGGTCCGTTCTTCAACCATTTGATCGGAAATTCGTCAGCCGGATTTACAGATCTGATCTTGACTGGTGAGAGAATTGAAGCTGGCATCAAGAGTGGGAAGATTCAAGAAGCTACACCTTCTGATACTCATAAAAATCCTTACCATGGAAGAAAAGAGTCCAATGTTGTGCATGGTAAAAAGAGTCGTCATGATCAACATGTAGGGGCAACCCAGATCTCTAATCCTATGCCTGCTCAAAAAGGACAGGGGCAGTAACGTAAGGAGGTCGCACCTAAAAGACAGTTCATTAAGATCAACATGTCACTGGATCAAGCGCTACAACAAATGTTGAAGGCAGGGCTGATTACCTTAAGGGCTCCTCTTCGGAATCCAAACACTTCCGCTCCTAACTATCATCCCAATGAAAGGTGTGCATACCACTCTGATAGTCTGGGACATGACACAAACAACTGCTGGGCCCTGAAGAACAAGGTTCAAGACATGATTGATGCCAAAGAAATCCAGTTTGAAGCACCAGAGACTCCAAACATAATCACTTCTCCTTTGCCAAATCATTGAAGGATTTTTATTTTATTGGAATTTTCAAGTTGTATTTTCTTTGCTTATTCAAACAACTATTGTCATAGCAAACTCTTTTATTTCATCAATGCATCGCATATGTCTGTTTTGAATCAATCCATTTGTATTCACTATATTCAAATTGCTTTCATTTTTTGTGATGTTCAACTCTCGATTAAAAATTCTAAGCCTTTTGAGGGAGGATGACAAAAACGATACCACGATCTTTACAGTATGCTTTTGAACAGACCCCGCTGATGAGGTACAGGCATTATTTCAAATCCTAAACAGTGGAGTTATAAGGAAGATAATCCCTAGTCAACCCCTTTGAGCCAAAGAAGTTGGAGTTTTTCTTTTCACGCAGAAATTAAAACCCTTAATCATAACCTGGGGCAGGGTAGTTCTCTCAGTTAATCCAGGTGCACAATGAATGACATCAAAAGAAGTCCTTCCGAGACAAAAAGACAGTGTTGGTTCTGTATAACCGTAAGGACAGGCAGTCATTATCTCTCAAAATAAAAGCCCAATAAGTCAAAACCTATGAAGGAGACTTACAAAAACTGGGGCATCCTGCTGACTGTAATCACAAAAGAAACAGTTCAGGCAAAAAACAGGGATAATGAAATCAAAAAGAAAGAGGTCCTACTGACTCTCAACAAAAAAATATCGACTGCCTGTTCAAAGTAAACTATCAATATCCGAACCATCACCAGAATATCAGAGCAAAGACTCAAACAAAATCTAATGCCCGATTAGCTGAGTTTAGGTTTGAAGAACATCACGAAGAGTGGGTGGGTACAAATAAAATTTGAGCTTTTATCCTTTGTTTCTTAAACCGTGAACCAGGCCACGTTATAACCCTTAAAAGTCCTAGCTGAAGCATGGGTTAGTTCGAAAGCATACTGTTACAAAAGGTATCCTGACTCCTGTAGGGCTCGCTGTAAAATCTTGAGTTGACATCACATTTTACAAAAATTCACTTGTTTTATTAAAAATTGCATTTTCAAAAACTTCAAGACAGACATAAGCTTTGCATTTTTAATATAACATTGTTTGCATATGACTATTTGTTCAAATAGTAGAGAAATTCGCACGACGAATATCTAGTGAACAAAAAACCTTCTCAAGGGTCATCTCAAGTGGAAGAAACACCTCCAACCAAGGGGCAGATGTGATCATTGTCCATCATCTGGGGCAGTCCAGTCAAGATTCAAGTAATCTCTCAAGGATGCCAAATAGCCTGGGGCAGATCTCTGTCTGAGTCACTTGGGGCATTGGGCATGAATTCCAATGACAAATCTGGTACGATCAAACGTCTTCTGGTAGTATGGCAACACAACGCTACTGACAGTGACAACTCCTTACATCCTGAGAGCACGGACATAGTCGAAAAAATACTACGGATAATCAAAGACCCGCTAGGTCGACTGGCCTAGGCAAAAATAAGGGCTTCCCGGAGAACCAAAAGGGTTCGGGCAAAAATAAGGGACGAAAATGAAAATTTGTACACCCGGCAAGTCGAAAACCTGAAAAGGCGGCTTGGGAAAAAAAGGGTATCCCGGTGGGCTGAAAACCTGAAAGGGCGGTCCAGGCAAAAGTTAGGGATCAAAAGCGTACGACTATGTCCTGTCATCTCATCACTTGCCTATCAGAAGAAGATTTGTCAAATCGGCAGTTATCAAGACCTCCACAGGTACCTTCTCCCATAGAAGTTGGGGCAATAAGAATTGTTCGAACTGTACAAACTGCTTTGTCCACCAAGGTACCAAGGTAAGTTCGGCCGAAGAATGTAACCAAGATACCTTCACTCCCCGCAGAGTAAGACAAGATTCAACCATACTCTCCCCAAGCAGAGTTGGTCTACCATCAGCCCCGAAAAGGCACAATATCCCTAGCAAGTCAGTGATACTCTCCCCAAGCAGGGTTAGTCTACTGTCAACCTTAAGGAAGTTGGATATCTCCAGAAGATCTCAACATTCCCCAGTGGAGTATGCAGATATTCCTCAGCAAGCATCCCCGGCAGTCTTAATATAAGATTGTTCCCCGGCGGAATACCAGACACCCCAGTGGAGCCATTCCCCAGTGCAGTCCAAAAAGTTTCCCCAAGAGAGTTGAATCATTTCCCCAGTAGATTCTGGAAGCTTATCCCCAGTAGATTCTGGAAGCTTATCCCCAGTAGAGTCTAGAAGCTTATCCCCAGTAGAGTCTGGAAGCTTATTGTGATCGGTGGATCTGGAACTGACTGTTTAACGCTGGTTCGCGAAATGTCGCGGTAAGCAAGAGTCGCCACCGTCTTTTATTTTCTCCAACATGGAAAGGACAAAAGCACAGAAAAATTCCTTATTGAGATTAGTTCTCGGTTCGGGAGGTAGATTTATAGAAAGGGAAGGTGTTAGCACCCTTTCTATCCATGGTTATCCATGGGCTCTTAGATACTTGCTCATTTGTGTTTTCAAAATGTTTGTTTGCTTTTCAAGTGTGAGTGGGTTTGAAAAAAGTTTCGTTTAAAGATTTCTGAATAACTCTTGTATCAGTCCTCGAGAGTGTTTGAAAAATTGTTTTGAAAGCTTTTTGAAAAGTGTCGGTGTGAAAAGAGTTTTGTTTGTTTTTTTGAAATAGAGCAAGTATCTACGAGTCATCTACCCTAAGGAATTAGGCTGTGTAAATGTCCTTAAGGTAGTGCCATCCCACCATTGAGATGTAGGTAGCACCACCGTTGGAGGTGTTCGGGTCAATTTGTTTGTAGGGACAGTGTGGTCACCGAGCAACAATAGGACACCTCAGAAGCTACCCTTATGCCATTGATCCTTTTTAATTCCGAGGCAACCTTTCCGAGGCGACTGGATCATATCATGGACATAAGGACTTACTAAAACGTCCTGTACTCGACGACCACAATTCGAGCTTGTAGGGACAGTGTGGTCACCAGAGCAACAGTAGGACACCTTAGAAGCTACCCTTATGCCATGTTCATGGACATAAGGACTTACTAAAACGTCCTATACTCGATGACCACGTTTCGAGGGGCAAGGCAACAGTGAGGCGTACCCTAAGAGTGGTGTGTGAATTTGTGTATTGTTTTCAGTTATGTTTTATCTTGTCATGCATTATGGTGATCTATGCTTTGATTTTATTCGGGCCATTCATTCTTTCATGCAAAATTTAGCAATTAAGGGGTGCGGAAATTAAAGTACGGAAAACGTAAATCCTACGCTATTACAAGGCGCAGGTCTATACATCGCCAAATCTTTACAAAGACCCGTTTTAAGTAAATAAGTGCGGAAAATAAAAAAAAAACAGTAAAAATGTCCTATTTACTATTACATATCCGGAGCAATTCCATAATAATCGAACAAATTAAATATGCGCGAATAAAGAAAAGGGAATTAATTTTTTTGTCTTTTTTTTGGTAATTAAATGAAATTGAAAACTAATTAATTATTTTAATTACAAGAAAATATTTTTTGACCTTTTTTATGTTTTTATGAAATAAAATAAAAAAAGAATTAAAAATGTCAAAAGAAAAAGCCTAAGTCTAAATTTGTTTTTATTTATTGTGAAAAAAGGTTAAAATTAACTAATTAAACTAATTAATTTGTTAGTATTTTATTTTCAAAAATAATTACTAAAGTGAAATTAATAATAATAATAATAATTACATTTTTCTTGTTTTTTTTTCTGAATTTATGAAAATAATTATTTGTGAACTAACTAAATAATAATAATAATTAATAAAAGGAAAGAAAATAAGAAAAGAAATGCTAAACCAAGGAGGTGAAGGCCGGATTTTGGAGGTTTTACTCAAAATCATCCTTAGGCATCAAAAATTCCATCTAAGCCCATGGTTGTGATCGTCCATGTCTCCTGATCACGTCTTAGCTTATGGTTTGTCCCAATTTCACCTGTAGACAAAATACCTAAAAACAAAACCAACGAACCCTAGGTATGGGTATTGTTATACGAAGCCTAAAAATGAAATTGAATATAGCAGTTACATTGGAAATTAGGCATGGAGTATGAATATGCTATTATTTTCCAGAAAGTGCAAGAATGGAGAAACATGATTTCGTGTACAGGGGTGAGTTTGAGACAACTTACAGCGCTTGGTAGTGGACCTTAGGACGCGTTTGTGGTTGCTTTGGCTTCAGGGAGTGGCAAGGAAGAAAGCCACCTGCTTGCTTGGATCTGAAAATGTTTGCAACACCGCTTTAGATCTCTCACTTTTTGGACAAATTTTGAACTTTTCCTCTGGCCGTTTGTGCACACTCTCCTTTTTTTATAGGTTCTGCATGAGGCTTGCAAGGCTTGTATATATAGGCTTGGATGAGAATCAGTCACATTAAGGAGCTTTTAAGCCTTGCAATGAAGTTTTGATTTTCTCCATAATCACCATTGAAATAACTTACCATATTTGCTCCAAATTTGAATTTTTTTTGCTTGAAATAGGTCTTGAACGAATTTGGTATATGCATTATGGTAGTTTAAAGCTAATCAAAGCAAGATATGTCCCTTAATTAACCTTTTTTATTTTTATTTGATTTTAAAGGATTTAAAATGAATTAAATCCAATAAAATCTAACAAAAATGAAAAAATTAATTTTAAATATTGAAATAAAAAGTGGGACATGTGGGAAGCATGGCCAAGCTGATTCAAGTGGAAAAAGTGGGCCCCTTTTGTCAAAAATGAAATTTCAAGGATAAATGATTTTGGCCATTTCACAAAAATTTCCCAACTTCTCCAATGCATATCTTGCTCAATTTTGAAGTTATGAACATGTTCTTGGACATTTTGGAAAGGTCTTGAAGTCCTCTAACCAATGTCTTTGGTCCCATGTCATTTTGATTTACCAATCTCAAGTTATGGTCTTTGATTTAAAGTCCCTTTTTGTTGACTTTTGAAAATGACCTATAATGTTGAAATTGATAAATTTTTGTAAGAGCATTTATTGGACTTGGAATGTGAAGATGAGTTGTAGGAAATGTCTTCCCCTTCAAGATGAGCATTGGATGGAATTTTTCTGATGAACCATGAAAAAGTTATGCCTTGGTCAAGTTACAGTTGACTTTTCAGTTGTCCAAAAATAGAAACTTTTGACACCTTGATGATTTTTGAGCCATTCTTGTGAAATCATGGTCAAGAATTGACCAAATGATGATTGTGGCTTCAAAATAAGATGTTGACCAAAATTTTTGACTTTTGACTACCAAATTACCATTTTGCCCATACAGTTGACTGTTGAGCAAATGGGACTTTTGACTGTGCAACTTGACCTTGTAAGCCTTGAAACTTGACATGTAGGTGCTTGACAATGTTTATGAGCATATGGGACTTGATTGAGCCCTTTAAAACCTCAACTTCCTAGCAAGAACCAAAACCCTAATTTGACTGGCTTAGGAGGATGGTTGACTGTGTAGCCCTTGAGTAGACTTGAACCATTTGTGGATGATTCTTGTCAAAACTTTGAAGATTATGGGAGGGAAAATTTTGGGGTACAACAGTTGCCCCTGTTCAAACTTCTTAGACCTGAGGATGTAGATTGGCTTGTGTGCATTTCGTGATCCGAGGGTAGAAGATGATTGAACACTAGAGTGCCCAGAAATTTGCACTCACATAGTTGAGTATCAGCAGTGTGATGGCGGGAATGGGCTTATAGATGCCATCTGGAGATGTAATGGGAGGATGGGCTTATAGATGCCATCTAAGTGTCGATCGCGTAAGAGATTCCTTATCGAGAAACTTGCGTACCTGAGAAAGAAAGATAATTACCTGGCCTGTTACAGGAGTTGATCTTCAAACTCTTCATGTAGATGTGCCCTGGCTGGATACAGGAATCGAGTCGGGAGCTTCAAAAGGTTATGGATGAATCAGGGATGGTTACTACCTCAACGGGACGGTGAGAGAACCTGGGTCGATTACTACCTCAACAGTAACGATGAGAGAATCTGGGGCGATTACTACCTCAACAGTAACGATGAGAGAACCTGGGACGATTACTACCTCAACAGTAACGATGAGAGAACCTGGGGCAATTACTACCTCAACAGTAACGATGAGAGAATCTGGGGCGATTACTACCTCAACAGTAACGATGAGAGAATCTGGGGCAATTACTACCTCAACAGTAACGATGAGAGAATCTGGGGCGATTACTACCTCAACAGTAACGATGAGAGAACCTGGGGCGATTTCTACCTCAACAGTAACAATGAGAGAACCTGGGGCAATTACTACCTCAACAGTAACGATGAGAGAATCTGGGGCGATTACTACCTCAACAGTAACGATGAGAGAATCTGGGGCGATTACTACCTCAACAGTAACGATGAGAGAACCTGGGGCGATTACTACCTCAACAGTAACGATGAGAGAATCTGGGGCGATTACTACCTCAACAGTAACGATGAGAGAATCTGGGGCGATTACTACCTCAACAGTAACGATGAGAGAATCTGGGGCGATTACTACCTCAACAGTAACGATGAGAGAATCTGGGGCGATTACTACCTCAACAGTAACGATGAGAGAATCTGGGGCGATTACTACCTCAACAGTAACGATGAGAGAATCTGGGGCGATTACTACCTCAACAGTAACGATGAGAGAATCTGGGGCGATTACTACCTCAACAGTAACGATGAGAGAATCTGGGGCGATTACTACCTCAATAGTAACGATGAGAGAATCTGGGGCGATTACTACCTCAACAGTAACGATGAGAGAATCTGGGGCGATTACTACCTCAATAGTAACGATGAGAGAACCTGGGGCGATTACTACCTCAACAGTAACAATGAGATAATCTTGGATGTCTTCTACTGAGTCTTCATCAGGAAAATCTTTAGGAATCGATTTAACTGGCCCAGAGAAGGCCTTTGACTGGATAAGAATCAGAAAAATCTTTAGGAATCGATTTAACTGAACTAGGCAAGGTCTTGGAATCTTTAACTGAGTCTTCATCAGGAAAATCTTTAGGAATCGATTTAACTGGCCCAGAGAAGGCCTTTGACTGGATAAGAATCAGAAAAATCTTTAGGAATCGATTTAACTGAACCAGGCAAGGTCTTGGAATCTTCAACTAAGTCTTCATCAGAAAAATCTTTAGGAATCGATTTAACTGGACCAGAGAAGGCCTTTGACTGGATAAGAATCAGAAAAATCTTTAGGAGTCGATTTAACTGAACCAGGCAAGGTCTTGGAATCTTCAACTGAGTCTTCATCAGAAAAATCTTTAGGAATCGATTTAACTGGCCCAGAGAAGGCCTTTGACTGGATAAGAATCAGAAAAATCTTTAGGAGTCGATTTAACTGAACCAGGCAAGGTCTTGGAATCTTCAACTGAGTCTTCATCAGAAAAATCTTTAGGAATCGATTTAACTGGACCAGAGAAGGCCTTTGACTGGATAAGAATCAGAAAAATCTTTAGGAGTCGATTTAACTGAACCAGACAAGGTCTTGGAATATAGCTGAGAACTTTACTGGATCTTTCCTGAAAGGTAAAGGTCAGTCATATGCAATGCATGATATGGATCAAGCAATGATGTTCTCAATATAAATGAGATTGTAAGATATGATGCGTTTATGCATGCTATAATGTATGGAAATGCGATGTTTTACGAATGTATGCTTTCGTCTTAGGAAAATAAATCCTTGACGGGTGCCAGGAAGTCACATCTTGGGCTGATGTAGAGCTTTTGTTTCCATTGAGGAGTGATGGTTGCAAGAATGCCGGTAGGAGAAAATAACTCCGTTGGGGGGATAAACTTGACGAAGAGATTACTCTGCGGGGAGAAGATTACTCTAGATACCTTGCTGGGGAACATTACTCTGTGGTGAGAGAGGTACTTTGCTGGGATGTTGATGGTAACTCCGCTGGGGATACTGTTGTTATGTTGGAAGTGTTAATAGACTCCGCTGGGGATAGGAAGACTTCGCCGAGGACGATCTTTCCGTGGCTTTTGGCTGAGGATAACCCAGTTATATCCTGGTAGGGAAATAACCTTTGAATAAAGCCGGGGGACGCTTTCGTGCTCTGTAGGGGGGGAGCTTCCAGAATCTACTGGGGATAAGCTTCCTGCTGGGGTGATGGATTCAAACTTTCCTGGGGAAATCTGGATTGGACTCTCCTGGGGAAAGTTTCTTGATGTATTGGGGAAGTGGCTCCGCTGAATGTCTGGTATACCGCCGGGGAACAATCTTAGATCAAGACTGCCGGGGATGCTTGTTAAGGATGTCTGTATGATGTGCCGGGGAATGTTGAGATCCGCTGGAGGATACTCAACTTCCTTAAGGCTGAAAGTATAACTCCGCTTGGGGAAAGTGTATGGACTTGCTGGCTCACTCTCTGGGGACTTAAGATATCTTGGTTGTTCTTCAGCCAAACCTACCTTAGTACCTTAGTGGACAGAGCAATTAGATCGTTTGGATAACTCATCATTGCCCCTGTTTCTGAGGTGGGAGAGGAAGACCTGTGAGGTGCTGATAGTTGTTGACGGACAAACCTTCTTCTGGTAGGCGAGTGACGAGGTGACGGGACACAGTCGTACGCTTTGATCCCTAACTTTTGCCTGGACCACCCTTTCGGCTTTTCAGTCCACTGGGATACCCATTTTTGCCCAAGCCGCCTTTTCAGGTTTTCGACTTGCCGGGTGTACAGATTTTTATTTTCATCCCTTATTTTTGCCTGAACCCTTTTGGTTCGCCGGGATGCCCTTATTTTTGCCTAGGTGTGTCAACCTAGCGGGTCTTTAATTCCTGCGTAGTATTTTTTCGACTATGTCCACGCTCTCAGAATGTAGGGAGTTGTCACTGTTATTAGCATTGTGTTGCTATACTACCAGAAGATGTCTGATCATGCAAGATTCGTTGCTGGAATTGATGTCCAATGCCCCAAGTGACTCAAGCGGAGATTTGCCCCAGGCTATTTGGCATTTTGAGAGATTATCCGAATCTTGACTGGACTGCCCCAGATGATAGGCAATGATCATGCCATGCCCCTTGATTGGAAGTGTTTTTTGTTCACTAGATATTCTTCGTGCGAATTTCTCTACTGTTCAAACAAAAAGTCATATGCAAACAAAGTTATGTTAAAAATGCCAGTTTATGTCTGTCTTGAAGATTTTGAAAATGCATTCTTTTTCATAAAACAAGTGAATGCTTGTAAAATGTGATGTCAACTCCGTATTTACCGTAGGCCTTAAGGAGTCAGGATACCTTTCGTAACAGTATGCTTTCGAACTAACCCATGCTTCAGCTAGGACTTTTAAGGGTTATAACGTGGCCTGGTTCATGGTTTAAGAAACAAAGGATAAAGGCTCAAATTATTTGTACCCACCCGCTCTTCGTGATGTTCTTCAAACCTAAACTCGGTTGATTGTGCGTTAGACCTTGTTTGAGTCTTTGCTCTGATATTCTGGTGATGGTTCGAATGTTGACAATTTATTTTGAATAGGCAGTCATTTCTTTTTGTTATTGAGGGTTTGTATGACCTCTTTTTCCTGATTGATTTCGTTATCCCTGTTTTTTGCCTGAACTGTTTCTTTTTGGAATTACAGTCAGCGGGATGCCCCAGTTTTGTAAGTCTCCTTCATAGGTTTTGACTTATTGGGTTTTTATTTCTGAAATATAATGACTGCCTATCCTTATGATTATTCGGAATCATCACTGTCTTCTTTTTTTTTGTAAGGACCTCTTTGGTGCCATTTGTTATGCACTTGGATCAACTGAGAGAACTACCCTGCCCCAGGTTATGATAAAGGGTTTTAATTTTCGAAAAGCAAAACTTATACTTCTTTGGCTCAGAGGGGTTGACGAGGGATTATCTTCCTTATAACTCCGGTTTTTAGGGATTGAAACAATGCCTGTACCTCATCAGTGGGGTCTGTTCAAAAGCATACTTTATATCGTGGTATCGTTTTCGTCATCCTCCCTCAAGAGGCTTAGAATTTTAAATTGATCACTGAACATCACAAAATGAAAGCAATTTTAAATAATGAATACGAAATAATTACTTCAAAACAGACATGTGTAGTGCATTAATGAAATAACAATGTTTAACATGAATAAATGTTTGAACAATCAAAAGAAAATCACAACTTGAAAAAATTCTAATGAACAAAAGCCTTCTAGTCTCAAGTCTTGTTACTTCGACTGGTGCATCTTGTAGGGATGGCAGGAGCATTCAGCATGTCCCATATGGGTGAAATCCACAGCTCTTTCGTTAATCAGGTCTTGGATCTTATTCTTCAAAGCCCAGCAGTCGTCGGTGTCATGTCCTGGACTGTCAGAGTGGTATGCACATCTTTCCTCAGGATTGTACTTTAGGGAGGCTGTGTTGAGATTCTTAGGAGGGTCCCTTAACGTCACCAGATTCAACTTTAACAATTGTTGTAAAGCTTGAGACGGTGACACATTGAGCTTGGTGAACTGCCTTTTAGGCTTGTCTGGCTTGCTCTGATCAGTCCGTTGTTCTTGGCGAGGTCGTTGTTGGACCTGTGAAGTAGTAGCAGCTTGGAGAGGCCCAAACCTTTGACTTCTTGGAGGCTGATTAATGACTTGGTCCCTGACTTGGGCTGGTTGCTTCATGTCTTGATGAAGCTGACTGATCATGGCCCTCAGTTCTCCTTGCTCCCGAGCTAAACTTTGGATGAGAGCCCTTTGCCCCAGCATCTGGTTTTTCAATGTGTCTACCTCAGCTTGTAGACGTTTCAGCCGTTCGTCCTTGTCGTCTTCAGCACTGTTCCTGACCAAGGTCCCCGTGAGGAGTGTTCTCAGCTCTTCCTGCCCCTTGGATAGGCTTAGAAAGATCTCCTTGAACTGAGTCTCTTGAGTATGAAGATCCTAGTTATCTTGTTGGAAAGCCATTGCTGAAATAAACAGCGGAGACAGTAAGTGACCTGTCAAAAGGGTACCTGTTATGCAATGATATGTATGTATATATATGCAATGTTTTCAAGGATATCGCGGGGTAAACAAGAAAAAATGTTAGAGTTTGCATTTTGTAGCTTGATCGAAGGAGCTTCATGTTGTTGAGAGTCCTTCTTCAAGGGTCAAAGGCTCACCATATCCAGTGGGTCATAGCCCCTGACAACCTTGTCTAGAGGAAAATAAATCCTCTTTGCCCCTTACTGGGATAGTTGATTCATCATGACATGCATCACAAGCCCTTGAGATCCTTGAAACGGATTAGTCCTTATGCGGGATGTATGCAATGGTACGATGTTATGCTATGCATGGGGTAACGTAGGTAAACCCTGTTATGAGTCCCAATTAAGGACTGTAAACAAAACCTGCAAGAAACTCAGTAAACCCTGTTATGAGCCCCAATTAAGGACTATAAACAAAACCTGCAAGAAACTCAGTAAACCCTGTTATGAGCCCCAATTAAGGACTATAAACAAAACCTACAAGAAACTCAGTAAACCCTGTTATGAGCCCCAATTAAGGACTATAAACAAAACCTGCACGAAACTCAGGTGTCAGATAACAAGCCTGCAAGTAGTCAAGTTGGAAGGCACACAAGTCACACAAGAGAAGCCCTTAGAGTTTAGGCCAGCATGGGGTATGGGTATTACCCTCTTGAAGTTGGTGGGCTCAACCTGTCCTATTAGAAGTAACCGGGTTCTAAGGGTCCCAATATCACTGGATTGCTTTCATTGTTCATCGTTTCGATTTAGCCACTGAACTGGAGACCAAAATATTCCAAGAAAGCAACCCTCAATTGAGTGTAGCATCGAGTATCAACCAACCTCGGACTGCACCAAAGTCAGTTATCTCACTACCCTAAAGAGGCCAAGATAGTTCAATTAAGGTTCCTAAGGTCAGTTGATGCTTCACGACACCACATGGAGGCCCCGTACTCTCCTTGACTGAACTCAAGGGTTACCGGTACACACCAAAGTGCCACATCAACGTAGCAGACTGTTTCAACCATGTCGGTATACCCCGCACAGTCCCCTCACAACCTTGTTGCTACTTTCTAAGAAGGTATCCCCAGATCCGGGTTAGGATCTATAGAACTCCCAAGACAGTCCCACAATTTAAAGCAAACAAGTCAAAGCAATTAAAAACACAGTTATGAACTATCCTAAGGTACACCTCACTTTATAAGATTCAACAATTCTCCCCAGCAGAGTCGCCAGTTTTGTGATCGGTGGATCTGGAACTGACTGTTTAACGCTGGTTCGTGAAATGTCGCGGTAAGCAAGAGTCGCCACCGTCTTTTATTTTCTCCAACATGGAAAGGACAAAAGCCCAGAAAAATTCCTTATTGAGATTAGTTCTCGGTTCGGGAGGTAGATTTATAGAAAGGGAAGGTGTTAGCACCCTTTCTATCCATGGTTATCCATAGGCTCTTAGATACTTGCTCATTTGTGTTTTCAAAATGTTTGTTTGCTTTTCAAGTGTGAGTGGGTTTGAAAAAAGTTTCGTTTAAAGATTTCTGAATAACTCTTGTATCAGCCCTCAAGAGTGTTTGAAAAATTGTTTTGAAAGCTTTTTGAAAAGTGTCAGTGTGAAAAGAGTTTTGTTTGTTTTTTTGAAATAGAGCAAGTATCTACGAGTCATCTACCCTAAGGAATTAGGCTGTGTAAATGTCCTTAAGGTAGTGCCATCCCACCATTGAGAGGTAGGTAGCACCACCGTTGGAGGTGTTCGGGTCAATTCGTTTGTAGGGACAGTGTGGTCACCGAGCAACAGTAGGACACCTCAGAAGCTACCCTTATGCCATTGATCCTTTTTAATTCCGAGGCAACCTTTCCGAGGCGACTGGATCATATCATGGACATAAGGACTTACTAAAACGTCCTGTACTCGACGACCACAATTCGAGCTTGTAGGGACAGTGTGGTCACCAGAGCAAAAGTAGGACACCTTAGAAGCTACCCTTATGCCATGTTCATGGACATAAGGACTTACTAAAACGTCCTATACTCGACGACCACGTTTCGAGGGGCAAGGCAACAGTGAGGCGTACCCTAAGAGTGGTGTGTGAATTTGAGTATTATTTTCAGTTATGTTTTATCTTGTCATGCATTATGGTGATCTACGCTTTGATTTTATTCGGGCCATTCATTCTTTCATGCAAAATTTAGCAATTAAGGGGTGCGGAAATTAAAGTACGGAAAACGTAAATCCTACGCTATTACAAGGCGCGGGTCTATACATCGCCAAATCTTTACAAAGACCCGTTTTAAGTAAATAAGTGCGGAAAATAAAAAAAAACAGTAAAAAGGTCCTATTTACTATTACATATCCGGAGCAATTACATAATAATCGAACAAATTAAATACGCGCGAATAAAGAAAAGGGAATTAATTTTTTTGTCTTTTTTTTGGTAATTAAATGAAATTGAAAACTAATTAATTATTTTAATTACAAGAAAATATTTTTTGACCTTTTTTATGTTTTTATGAAATAAAATAAAAAAAGAATTAAAAATGTCAAAAGAAAAAGCCTAAGTCTAAATTTGTTTTTATTTATTGTGAAAAAAGGTTAAAATTAACTAATTAAACTAATTAATTTGTTAGTATTTTATTTACAAAAATAATTACTAAAGTGAAATTAATAATAATAATAATAATTACATTTTTCTTGTTTTTTTTCTGAATTTATGAAAATAATTATTTGTGAACTAACTAAAGAATAATAATAATTAATAAAAGGAAAGAAAATAAGAAAAGAAATGCTAAACCAAGGAGGTGAAGGACGGATTTTGGAGGTTTTACTCAAAATCATCCTTAGGCATCAAAAATTCCATCTAAGCCCATGGTTGTGATCGTCCATGTCTCCTGATCACGTCTTAGCTCATGGTTTGTCCCAATTTCACTTGTAGACAAAATACCTAAAAACAAAACCAACGAACCCTAGGCACGGGTATTGTTATACGAAGCCTAAAAATGAAATTGAATATAGCAGTTACATTGGAAATTAGGCATGGAGTATGAATATGCTATTATTTTCCAGAAAAAGTGCAAGAATGGAGAAACATGATTTCGTGTACAGGGGTGAGTTTGAGACAACTTACAGCGCTTGGTAGTGGACCTTAGGACGCGTTTATGGTTGCTTTGGCTTCAGGGAGTGGCAAGGAAGAAAGCCACCTGCTTGCTTGGATCTGAAAATGTTTGCAACACCGCTTTAGATCTCTCACTTTTTGGATAAATTTTAAACTTTTCCTCTGGCCGTTTGTGCACACTCTCCTTTTTTCTAGGTTCTGAATGAGGCTTGCAAGGCTTGTATATATAGGCTTGGATGAGAATCAGTCACATTAAGGAGCTTTTAAGCCTTGCAATGAAGTTTTGATTTTCTCCATAATCACCATTGAAATAACTTGCCATATTTGCTCCAAATTTGAATTTTTTTGCTTGAAATAGGTCTTGAACGAATTTGGTATATGCATAATGGTGGTTCAAAGCTAATCAAAGCAAGATATGTCCCTTAATTAACCTTTTTGATTTTGATTTGATTTTAAAGGATTTAAAATGAATTAAATCCAATAAAATCTAACAAAAATGAAAAAATTAATTTTAAATATTGAAATAAAAAGTGGGACACGTGGGAAGCATGGCCAAGCTGATTCAAGTGGAAAAAGTGGGCCCCTTTTGTCAAAAATGAAATTTCAAGGATAAATGATTTTGGCCATTTCACAAAAATTTCCCAACTTCTCCAATGCATATCTTGCTCAATTTTGAAGTTATGAACATGTTCTTGGACATTTTGGAAAGGTCTTGAAGTCCTCTAACCAATGTCTTTGGTCCCATGTCATTTTGATTTACCAATCTCAAGTTATGGTCTTTGACTTAAAGTCCCTTTTTGTTGACTTTTGAAAATGACCTATAATGTTGAAATTGATAACTTTTTGTAAGACAATTTCTTGGACTTGGAATGTGAAGATGAGTTGTAGGAAATGTCTTCCCCTTCAAGATGAGAATTGGATGGAATTTTTCTGATGAACCATGAAAAAGTTATGCCTTGGTCAAGTTACAGTTGACTTTTCAGTTGTCCAAAAATAGAAACTTTTGACACCTTGATGATTTTTGAGTCATTCTTGTGAAATCATGGTCAAGACTTGACCAAATGATGATTGTGGCTTTAAAACAAGATGTTGACCAAAATTTTTGACTTTTGACTGCCAAATGACCATTTTGCCCCTACAGTTGACTGTTGAGCAAATGGGACTTTTGACTGTGCAACTTGACCTTGTAAGCCTTGAAACTTGACATGTAGGCGCTTGACAATGTTTATGACCATATGGGACTTGATTGAGCCCTTGAAAACCTCAACTTCCTTGCAAGAACTAAAACCCTAATTTGACTGGCTTAGGAGGATGGTTGACTGTGTAGCCCTTGAGTAGACTTGAACCATTTGTGGATGATTCTTGTCAAAACTTTGAAGATTATGGGAGGGAAAATTTTGGGGTACAACACTTATCCCCCGCAGAGTGCAAATATCTCTCCCCGACCATGTTCAAAGGTTATTCCTCACCAGAGTCTAACTGGGTTATCCTCAGCCAATTTGCAATGGAAAGATCGTCCTCGGCGAAGTTCTTCCTATCCCCAATGGAGTTCCTCAAATCCTCCAACATAACTTATCATTGGAATCCCCAGCAGAGTTATCATCAAAATCTCAGCGAAGTATCTCTTCCCACAAAGTAATTCCCCACAGAGTAATATCTTCACAAGTTTATTCCCCAACGGAGTCATCTTCTCCTACTGGTTTATTCTTGCAACCATCTTCGTTCATCATCCCCGGCGGAAACGAAGAACTCTATTCTTCAAACATCAGCCCAGGATTCAACAAGCTCCCGGAATTCGTCAAGGATTTATTTTCCTAGACGAAAATACATTCATAAACATTTCACATTTCATATCATCCTGCTTACATACATGATAAAGTGCATACGCCACGATCTCATTTATTTTTGAGAACATCATGACATCATGCATTTCATACATCATGACATTGCATACAACTAATGTTTTGCCTTTTCAGGAAAAGGTCAATCTAAAGATATTACCATCAACTTTTGAAGTTCCAGATTCGATACCTGTATCTACCCAGGGCATATCTGTGGGCGACTAATTCCAGATTCGATACCTGTATCTAGCCAGGGCATATCTGTGAGCGATTGATTGTAGATTCGATACCTGTATCTAGCCAGGGCATATCTGCATGAAGAGTTTGAAGATCAACACCTGTAACAGGCCAGGAAATTATCTTTCATTCTCAGGTCAGAGGTCTACACCTGTATCCAGCCAGGAAAGCTATCTCGACCAACCTTTTGAAGTTCCAGATTCGATACCTGTATCTAGCCAGGGCATACCTATAGACGACTAATTCCAGATTCGATACCTGTATCTAGCCAGGGCATATCTGTACACGACTAATTCCAGATTCGATACATGTATCTAGCCAGGGCATATCTGTGAGCGATTGATTGTAGATTCGATACCTGTATCTAGCCAGGGCATATCTGCATGAAGAGTTTAGAGATTAGATACCTGTATCCAGCCAGGGCATATCTGTAGATGACTAATTCCAGATTCGATACCTGTATCTAGCCAGGGCATATCTGTAGACGACTAATTCCAGATTCGATACCTGTATCTAGCCGGGCATATCTGTGAGCGATTGATTATAGATTCGATACCTGTATCTAGCCAGGGCATATCTGCATGAAGAGATTGAATATCAACACCTGTAACAGGCCGGGAAATTATCTTTCTTTCTCAGGTACGCAAGTTCTCGCTAAGGAATCTCTTACGCGATCGACACCCCGGATGGCATCTATAAGCCCATTCCTGACAAGACTCTATCACATCTCTAGATGGCATCTATAAGCCCATCCTCCCATCCATCATCTCTCCAAATGGCATCTGTAAGCCCATTCCCGACATCACATTGCTGATATTACACTATGCAAGTGCAAATTTCTGGGCACTCTAATGTTCAATCATCTTCCACCTTCAGATCACGAAAGGCACGCAAGCCAATCTACATCCTCAGGTCTAAGAAGATTGAACAAGAGCAACTGTTGTACCCCAAAATTTTCCCTCCCATATTCCTCAAGAATTGTCAAGAATCATCTTCAAATGGTTCAAGATTTCTCAAGGGATTGCACAGTCCAAATGCCTCCTAAGCCAGTCAAAATTAGGGTTTTGGTTCTCTCAATAAATTTGGGGTTTTCAATGGCTCAACCAAGTCTCATATGCCTATATACATTGACAAGTATCTACATGTCAAGTCTCAAGACTCACAACATCAAATTGCATAGTCAAAAGCTCCATTTGCTTCACAATCAACTACAGGGGCAAAATGGTCATTTTGTAGTCAAAAGTCAGAATTTTTGGTTAACATATTATTTTGAGGCCACAATCATCATTTTATCAAGTCTTGATCATGATTCCACAAGCATGGCTCAAAAATCATCAAAGATCCAAAAGTTATTATTTTTAGACAGTAGAAAAGTCAATTGTATCTTGACCAGGGCATAACTTTTTCATGGTTCATCAGAAAAATCCCATCCAATGCTCATTTTGAAGGGGATGATATTTACTACAATGCATCTTCACATTCCAAGTCCAAGAAATGCTCTCACAAAAAGTTATCAATTTCTACATTATAGGTCAATTTCAAAAGTCAACAAAAATGCACTTTAAGTCAAAGACCATAACTTGAGATTGGTAAATCCAAATGACATGGGACGAAAGGCATTGGTTAGAGGACTTCACGACCTTTCCAAAATGTCCAAGAACATGTTCATAGGATCAAAATTGAGCAAGATATGCATTGGAGAAGTTGGGAAATTTTTATGAATTTGCAAAAGTCAACTTTGCTCAAAACACATCATTTTTGCTAATGGGCCTCAAATTCCTTCTTGAAACTTTATCCAAGGCTTATGCACGACACATTGAGATTAAATGGAATTATTTTCTTATTTTTTATTAATTAATTGAATTTTTAATCAATATTAATTCATTTAATTTATTTAATTGTAGGAAAATATCAAGATATGGTTTTGCAATCTTTTCATGAAGCAAATATGACCTACATGTGCTGGAGATTTCGTGTACACATCAAATGGGACAAGAATCTCTCAATTTAGCAAGTTTTATCAATCAAAAAGATTGAAAAATATTTGATTTTCAATCAAATATTGGAACATCAATTTCATGGATTTCCTTGCAAGATTTTAACCTAAATCCATTCTACTATATATGCACAACTCAACCCTGATGCCATACATGTGAGAATTGCTGCAGAAAGCCATATCCAATATTGAAAAAAATCAAAGAAAATTAAAAACTGAATTCCACATTCCAACGTGATTCAAAGGCTTTTCTTGTTTCTAATACATTGCTGGAACTCTCAGGGACCTTTTGTAGTCAAAATCACACGCCAAAGCTCAAGAAATCGCCATTCATAGACCCATGGTTTGCTTATTTTTTTCAGAATCGAAACTCACATTTTATGCATCATTAACATGTTCTAATCATTGTTTTGCATTGCTTGAACCTTTACAAAGCTAATGGTATTGGTTAATTGCATTATAGTGTACAAAATCGTGAATCACCATTGAAGAATTTTAGGGTTCTTGAGGTCTCAAATTGGGGCTTTACAGCCCAGGAAAAATTAAGCTTCATGAAACCTATGGTTGAATTCGTCAAGGCCAGACGAATCAAACACCATGCTCGCGAACAATTTATATTTAGCGTACGCCTAATCGCTATTTTTCCTCATGCCAAATTGTGGGGGTTAAAAACCCCCGCTATCTGTTTGTTTTATACAGGTTTCAGGGAAGACGATGATGACGTGGTAATATGTGGTTGGGCAGTTCAAATAAAACGCGTGTGATTGTGTTTCCAGCATATGGGTTGTTTTTATATATTATTTTCAATTGCCATTATACTAATAAATGCAGGCGCATGGCTCAGTGGTTGGTGATCTGGCTGGTTATCATTGGGACCTGGGTTCGATTCCCAGGTCCCCTAAACCTTTGTTTCTATTTTTTCTAACTTGATCACATGCAGGCTTTCAGAAACGTTCCACCATAAACCTCCAACCAACAACATGCCAAGTGGCCTTATGCACAGATCTAATGGCTACAAGGGAAGGAACACCATGCTCCTGGTCAAAGCTAGAGTGGACAATTCCAGAAAGTCAACAGGCTTGTGTGCTTATTGAGCCAGATTTCCAAACAAACCTCCAAAAAGGGCCAGCACCCCCCCTGGTTTTTATTATTTCTTTTTATTTTCTTTTTCCTTTTAATTTCTTTTATTAATTATTATTATTATTATTATTAACTAACAAATTATTAACATAATAAATTCAGACAATAAAAAATGTAAATATTTTTATTATTTATTAATTAATTATTATTTTGTAAATAAATTCTAATTAATTAGTTTAGTTGTTTAATTAGGACAATTTTAATTTATTTTTTTTATAATAAATAAAATAATTTAGACTTAGGGTTTTTCTTTTGACACTTTTAATTTCTTTTTATTTTATTTTCATTAAAAACATAAAAAACACAAAAAATACTTTTTCTTTTAATTAATTAATTAATTAGTTTTAGGGTTAATATTTAATTTAATTGCAAAAAGGACAAAATTCCATTCTTTTCTCAAAAAGGGTCAAAACCCTAAGGACGTCCCGATTCAATTTCTTTCGCACATTATTATTATTTTGATCATATTTATGTATGTGCTCCGAGAATGTAATAGATAATTAGGACTTTTATCGCTTTCTTTATTTTCTCGTAATTTATTTCCAAAGGGTTATGTTTTTGGCGATGTATATACCCGCACCTTATAATAGCGTAGATTCACTTTCCGCAATTTACCTTCCGCAAGTTATTAACTGTTAGCGATGCATGACAAGATTGCCTGAAAAATAAAATCAACCCGTAGCTCACAATGATACATGTTCAAAGATAATTTAAACTGAAACTGGACACACATGCACATGCCACTCCTAGGGTACGCCTCACTTGGTTGCCTCGAGGTGGTCATTAAGTATAGAGTGTTTTAGAGGTTGCCCTCCTGTCTAAAGATCCAGTTGCCTCGAAACGGTTGCCTCGGATAAAAAAGGATCTAGGATATTAGGGTTACTGCTAAGGCGTCCTACTATTGCTTTGGTGACCACACATGTCCCTATAATCGAATTGACCCGAATAACTCCAACGACGGTGCTACCTACTTCTCAATAGTGGGATAGTACTGTCTAAAGGACTCTTACACAGCCTAATTCCTTAGAGTAGGTAGATTTCTCCTGGGTACTTGCTCTTTCAAAAAACAAAAACATCTTTTCGCACTCACACTTTCAAAAAGTTTTCAAACAAATACTTCATACACTCTTGAGGACTGATACAAGAGTTACCTAGAAGTTTTTCAAACTAAACTTTTTTCAAAACCCACATACACAAGAAAAGCAAACAATTTTTGAAAACATAGTGAACAAGTACCTAAGAGCCCGTGGATAACCACGGATAGAAAGGGTGCTAACACCTTCCCTTTCTATAATCTACCTCCCGAACCGAGAAACATCTCGAAAAGGAATTTTGATGTGCTTTTGTCCTTTCCTTGTTGGAGAACATAAAAGACGGTGGCGACTCTTGCTTACCGCGACATTTCGCGAACCAGCTTTAAAACAGTCAGTTCTATTTCCACCGATCACACCAATGAACCTTAATCTTGTGTTTGAGCATATATACAAGTTAAACTCCAGGTCTATCCACTCGGGAATGGCCTCCCTTTTGGGGTCGAATAATGTGACACACAATCCAAAAGAGAATTCTGTATAGAGAAGTTAGAGCTCCAGTAATCACAAACATAAGAAACAAATTGTTAGCAACCACCCTATCACTAAAAAGATTTTTGAGCACGGAATTCAAAGGAATCTTAAACTCATAATCAAGAGCATACTCAGTGTCATAAATCTTAATTGCATTAGACTCTTGTGGCCACATACCAAATAAATATTTCCATACGTTAGAATCAACCTTCAAGCTCTTGTTTTTTATCTTATGCTTAAATTCAAAGTCCTCAAACTTTCCTTGAACACCCGTATAGAACAACCTAACCAAGACTTCATTATAACGAGTATCAAATTCAACAAATAAATGAAATTTATGAAACCTAAGAAGTTCAATAAGTTCCGGAAGATGCAAATGACCCACAACATTCATATAAAGTACAAATTGTTTAACAATTTCCCTCTTACCAAACATTTCCTCATAAGTTTCTATAAGATCATCAAAGAGAAGAGATAGAGCAGATATTGGAATGTCTGATTGACCTTGAGAAGAGCTACCTCTGAAAGTTATTTTATTAGTTGTTCTTGATGAATCCATAGCAAAATCTCTTGATGGATGTTGATAAATGGGTTTTTAGGGTTTGAGAGAGGGAAGGATTTTTAGGGTTTGAGAGGATGAGAGTAGAGGAGAGAGATATAAAAGGGAAAATGACCACACAAAATGGATAAAAACACATAAAAGAAGGTTGAGTACATCAATAATATGCTGACCTAAATTGGTCCTGCATCGACCCATATAAAGAAAAATTCAAGAATAATAAATACTTCAGTATGAGCCGACCGCTACAGCTCATGAGTCGACTCGTGCAGTCCAAATTTTAATTTTCAAAATTTTCACGTTATGCCATGCCATTCATACAATAAATATAAAGCCTACACATTCATCAATTATGTCAAGGATCAAAAATACATATTGTAAAGAAAGTTTAACATTTACACATGACCTATAGTGGTCGAATAGGTAAGAACGATATTACCTCCATGGATGATTGAAGAAGAATGCCCTCACTAACACTTGCATTAGACATAGTAGATTATGAAGGAATATACATTCATAAAATAAAAAGCGTGCAACTTAGTCAAGTTGTAACCTATCCGGGATATCGAGAACACCAAGTTCCCTACGAATGTGGAAAAAAGGTTCTGTCGCAAGTGGTTTTATAAAAATATCGGCAAGTTGATTTTTGCTATCAACGTGCTCGAATATAACGCCACCCTTTTCTACATGATCCCTAAGGAAATGATGTCTAATTTCAATATATTTTATGCTTGAATGCAAAACCAGATTCTTGGTTAGATTAATGGCACATGTATTGTCACAAAAAATAAGAATACGTTCAAGTTTAAAATTGAAGTCGAGCAGTTGTTGTTTGAGCCACAAAATTTGGGCACAACAATTACCGGCTGCATCTTATTACGCCTCAGAAGTTGACAAAGAAACAAAAACTTGATTTTTGATATGCCAACTTACTAAGTAGTTTGAAAATAAATGACAAGTCCCACTAGTGCTTTTCCTATCCGATTTGCAACCGGAAAAGAAGGAGTCGGAATAGCCAACCAAAGAACAATCACTACCCTTGGAGAACCAAAGTCCATACTGTTAGAACATAGTTTGATTCTACAACCCTTGGTTAGAGTTTTGATAATAAAAAATACAAAGAATAAATAAATAGAAAGAATAAATAAATACAAAGAACAAATATGCACCTTAAAAATATGTTTTATGTATGCAGAAGTTCTGATCAGATCATCATCAGAAGATAAGCCATAAGTGTTACACGCTGAAGCAATCAGATTATACACTGAAGATTGGTGACCAGAACCTGCGCTCAATTATAGTAAACTCTAATTCTGAACAAGAACATATCAAACCAAGTCATCAATATTCTGAAGCATCATCAGCAGTAAGGAGAAAAGACTCTGAAGCGTTACTGAACATTCAAGATAGCATCAATTCCAACGGCTTTCTTCAGACAGGATCTTCTCCAAAAGGAAAGTGTGTTAATGACATTAAGCATGCTTTATGATCAACGTCACACTGCCTATATAAATAAGTCAGCTTGCAAAATAAAGCACGTACGCACACACAACAATTTTGCTAAGATCACCAACCACGCATATTCAAGCTGCAAGCAAATTCAATCTTTATTCTAAGCTATAAAGCTGTGTAATTTATCACAGTTGTGATAAACCGTTTTTGTTAGAAAAACAAAAACACATATTGTTTAATCATATTGTAAAAGAGATACTTGAGATTAACCGGATTGTGGTTGTACTCAAGAAGACTTTAACAGTTGTTAAAGTAGCTTTTGTAATCTTGTTGAGATTAGTGTATTAAGACCTCGTTGGAGAGAGGCGAAATCACCTTGACGGGTGGACTGGAGTAGTTTGAGATCAAACGAACCAGGATAAAAATATTGTGTCATTGAGCTGTTTTAGATCCAAGTTTTCAATTCAACCCCCCCCCCCCCCCCCCCCTTGTGTTTTTCACATCTTCAATTGGCATCAGAGCGCCTGGTTCTGAGCTTAAACACTTAACCGTGTCCGTACAAGATCCAAGCATTAGAAAAACACTATGGTGGGACCAAGCCAAAACATCAGCAATGACAACAATGAAGACAGGGACATATTCAGTGGTAAACCTCCGATCTTTGATGGAGAAAACTTTGACTACTGGAAAGACAGAATTGAGAGTTTCTTTCTAGCCCATGATGCTGATTTGTGGGACATGGTGACTGATGGATACACGCATCCTATGGATGGACGTGGTCAGAAGATAGACAGGAAAATGATGTCTGATCAGCAAAAGCGTGAATTCAGAAACCACCACAAGGCCAGAACAATTCTCCTCAGCGCCATCTCATATTCAAAATATGAGAAAATATCAAACAGAGAAATTGCCAAGAATATGTTTGACTCTATAAGAATGACGCATGAAGGAAACATTCAAGTCAAAGAAACCAAGGCCCTTACGCTCATTTAGAAGTATGAGGCATTCAAGATGGAAGATAGTGAATCAATAGAAACTATGTTTTCAAGATTTCAAATTCTTGTTGCTGGACTAAAAGTTCTTGACAAAGGGTATTCTACTGCTGATCACGTTAAGAAGATCATCAGAAGCTTGCCCAAACAATGGAGGCCAATGGTCACATCACTTAAGCTAGCCAAAGATCTCAACAAAATCTCTCTGGAAGAACTTGTTAGCTCCCTCAGAAGTCATGAGATAGAGCTAGAAGAAGATGAACCTCAAAAGCAAGGTAAGCCATTAGCTTTAAAATCTAACAGAAAATCTGACTCCAAAGTTTTAAAGGTTGTGGAAGAAACCTCTGATAGATCCTCATTAGAAGAAGATGAATTGTCTCTCCTCTCCAGAAGGGTGAACCAACTGTGGAAGCAGAGACAAAGGAAGTTCAGAAATCCCAGAAGATTAGAAAATCAGAATGAATCCTCCTCCAGATACAGAAGGTCAGAATCCTCCTCTAGACATAGAAGATCTGAAGGTTCTCCAGGATACAGAAAGCCAAACAACAAAGACATCATCTGCTATGAATGTAACGAGCAAGGGCACTACAAAAGTGACTGCCCAAAGCTTCAGAAGGAAAAGCCCAAAAAGAAGTTTCTCAAGGAAAAGAAGAAAATCCTCATGGCTACATGGGATGATTCTGACACATATAAAGCTGACTCAGAATCAGATGATGAAAGAGAAAACATAGCTCTCATGGAAAACGTATCAGAAGACAGTGAAGCTTGTGGTTCAGACTCAAAATCAGACACTGAAGAGGTATTCCCTGACTTTACCATAAACTTTACTAAGGATGAACTTGCTGAAAGCCTAAATGAAATTCTGGAAAGGTATCAACAGATCAGAGTCAAATTCTGAAACCTGAAAAGGAATCTTGCCTCTGACTCTGATAAGACTGAGAGTCTCACATTGGATAATTCTGAGTTAAGAGAAAAAATTTCAAAATTAGAAAACCAGTTGGAAAACTCTCAAAAGGAAACAATCTCTTAAACTCCCAGCAATGCTGATGAGATCATCAAAGAGTATGATCACAGCTTTCAGATGTTTCTAGCTAAAAACATAGACAAAAGCAAGATGGCTTCAATGATCTATGGAGTTAGCAAAAATGACATAAAAGGGATAGGATATAAAGGTAAAGCAACTACACCAAAAAATGCCATGGACTTAGTTATAAAACGCACACCACTGAATTCACATTTTATATATGGGCACACACATGACATAAAATACACAAGTAGTGATTATTCTATCAAACCAAAATTCAACCAGAATTTTGGTAAAACTAACAAATCAGGACCCAAGAAAATGTGGGTACCTAAGGATAAAATCATACATGTGGCATATATCTTTAGCAGCAAGGCTAAGTCACCAATCATGGTACCTGGACTCTGGCTGCTCACGACACATGACGGAAAGAAGGCATATGTTCCAAAGCCTAGAACTTAAGCCTGGAGGCCACGTGGGCTTTAGAGGCAATCAGAGAGGAAAGATCATTGGCTCTGGAATAGTAGGTAATGGAAATCTTCCCTATATAAGTAATGTTTTATTAGTTGATGGATTAATGCATAACCTGTTATCCGTAAGTCAATTAAGTGATAATGGTTATGATATAATCTTCAATCAAAATTCATGCAAAGCTGTTAGTCAGAAAGATGGGACTATCCTATTTAATGGAAAGAGGAAAAACAACATTTATAAAATAAAAATTTCTGAACTAAAGAGTCAGAATGTAAAATGTCTAATGTCTGTTAACAACGAGCAATGGATCTGGAACAGAAGATTGGGACATGTTAGTATGAGAAGAATATCTCAGATTAACAAACTCAATCTAGTCAGAGGACTTCCTAACTTGAAGTTTAATTCAGATGCTCTGTGTGAAGCATGTCAGAAAGGCAAGTTTGCAAAACCTGCTTTCAAATCCAAAAATGTTGTTTCCACCTCTAAGCCATTAGAACTTCTGCATATTGACTTATTTAGACCAGTAAAAACTGCTTCAGTCAGTGGCAAAAAGTATGGGTTAGTAATCATAGATGACTATAGCAGATGGACATGGGTAAAGTTCTTAAGACACAAAGACGAGTCACACTCTGTGTTTGTTACCTTCTGCAACCAAGTTCAGAATGAAAAGGATCTTAGAATTGTCAAATTCAGAAGTGATCATGATGGAGAATTTGAAAATAAAGATTTTGAATTATTCTTTAATGAAAAATACATTTTGCATGATTTCTCTTGTGCTAGAACTACCAAGCAAAATGGAGTTGTAGAACGAAAGAACAGAACATTTCAAGAAATGGCCAGAACCATGATCAACGAGACTAACGTTGCTAAGATCTTTTGGGAAGAGGCAATAAACACAACGTTTTACATTCAGAATAGAATCTCCATAAGACCTATTCTGGAAAAGACTCCATATGAATTGTGGAAGAACAGAAAGCCCAAAATTTCTTATTTTCACCCATTTGGATGCACATGTTTTATTCTGAATACAAAAAATTATTTGAACAAGTTTGACTCTAAAGCACAAAAGTGTATTATGTTAGGATACTCTGAACGCTCGAGAGGGTACAAAGTATACAATACAGAAACACAGATTGTTGAATAGTCAATCAGTGTTAGGTTTGATGATAAGCTTGACTCTCAAAAGTCAAAGCAGAATGAACTCTTTGCAGGTATGGAAGTTGAACTCACAGGTACTGAAGACAACCCGTCAGAGGTTCTCAACAGAGACACTCCCTCAACAGCAGAAAGAGTCATTACAAGCAATCCATCACCTTATGTTAATCAACTCCAGAAAAGAATATCCAGAAGCAGCATTGATCACCCAGAAGATACAATATTGGGAAAGAAGGAAGATCCAATCAGAACAAGATCAACATTCACAAACTCTGAAGAATCTCTCATGGGACTGGTTTCTCTGATTGAACCAGCAACAATTGATGAAGCACTTCTGGACAATGAATGGATTCTAGCAATGCAAGAGGAACTAAATCAATTCACCAGAAATGACGTATGGGATTTGGTTCCCAAACCAAAAGGGTTCAACATCATTGGTACAAAATGGGTGTTCAAAAACAAACTGAACGAGCAAGGTGAAGTCATCAGAAACAAAGCACGACTGGTAGCACAAGGTTATAGACAGCAAGAGGGGATAGACTATACATAAACCTTTGCTCCAGTCACCAGGTTAGAATCTATCAGACTCTTAATATCATTTGCTGTTAATAAAGGAATCACTCTGTATCAGATGGATGTCAAAAGTGCATTTTAAATGGCTATATAGATGAAGAGGTATATGTGCACCAACCCCCTGGTTTTGAGAGTTCCAAAAATCCAGAAGATGTTTTCAAACTAAAGAAGTCACTCAATGGCCTTAAATAAGCTCCTAGAGCTTGGTATGAAAGACTAAGTAACTTCCTGTTAGAAAAGGAATTCACCAGAGGGAAAGTGGACACAACCTTGTTCTGCAAGACAGTTAAGAATGACATGTTAGTGTGTCAGATTTATGTTGATGACATCATATTTGGATCCACTAAACCCTCTATGGGAAGAAAGTTTGCTAAATGTATGCAGGCAGAGTTTGAGATGAGCCTAATGGGGGAACTCAAATTCTTTCTGGGCATTCAGATAAATCAAATTCCAGAAGGAACTTACATTCATCAGAGAAAATATGTCAGAGAACTTCTGAAGAAATTTGATCTCTTAGAATGTAAGCCCTCAAGGATTCCAATGCATCCCACATGCATTCTGGAAAAAGAAGAGGTAAGTAAAAAGGTAGAACAGAAGGTCTACAGAGGTATGATTGGTTCTCTTCTCTATCTGACGACTTCAAGGCCTAACATTCTATTCAGTGTTTGTATTTGTGCTAGATTCTAATCAGATCCTAGAGAATCTCACTTAACAGCAGTTAAGCGAATTTTCAAGTATCTGAAAGGTACTGCTAATCTGGGTTTGTTTTATAGAAAATCAAGTGATTACAGCTTAGTAGGATACTGTGATGCTGACTTTGCTGGAGACAGAGTAGAACGTAAAAGCACTTCTGGAAGCTGCCAGTTTCTTGGAGAAAATCAGATCTCATGGTCCAGCAAAAGACAATCCACAATAGCACTATCAACAATAGAAGTTGAATACATAGCAACAACTGGATGTAGTACGCAAATGCTCTGGATGAAAAGTCAACTTGAGGACTTCAATATATTTGAGAGTAACATCCCTATCTTCTGTGACAATACTTCTGCTATTTGTCTCAGTAAAAATCCTATTTTGCATTCTAGGGCTAAGCATATAGAAATAAAATATCATTTTATTAGGGACTATATTCAGAAAGGGATTCTTAACTTAAAATTCATTGACAGAGACCATCAATGGGCTGATGTCTTTACAAAACCTCTTTCTGAATATAGGTTTAACTTCATTCTGAAACATCTCAGCATGAAGCTTTTACCAGAATAAATTGTTTTATTTACATATCTTAACCTTCAGAATTTTATTTATTTTCTGTGAACTACTGATCAACCTACCTTCAAAATTTTAGAAGTACAGATTGTATCAGAACTTATCCATGAAGATCTGAGTGTTTCATTTCAAGGATAGAAGTGTGTTGTTCACGTAAACAAAAATTTGTCATCTATTCATCAGGTACCTTTTGAGGCTGAACACGCGTTCACTTTTCTGAAAGGTCAAAAGCGCTGATTGGGTGCATTGAGACACACGTCATGGGTAACCATTCCAATATCTTTCTGAATCCCCTAAAATCAGCTGTCATTAATTCTTATAATCATGACTAATTGTTTCTCTCTCTTACTATTTATGCTTTCAAGAAAATCTATTTAAACTCAAGTTTCACTCTTTACATTCTTTCACTTTTACTCTCTTAATACCTTCTAATTGTTTTCAGTTCGTACTTTCAAAAACCCTTTCATCTTTCTCAAATTTCTTGTGTGAACATGGCTTCTTCAAGCGTCCAAAACACCAGTACTCAGGAAACTACTTTTATGGAACGGTACAAAGAACCATACAGAACGCTACTCACTCCCATTGACAATCAGGAAGTTCTTTCAGAACTGATTGTTGATTTTGAAAGCCTTCAAGAAAACGGTTTCAATCTCTCGGAAGACGTCAATGCTCAAGGATGGAACATATATTTTGACCGTCTTCTAGGGCCAACGTTTCGAATTCTTGTCAAAGAATTCTGGATACATGCTTCCTCCTTAAACCATCAAGTTACCTCGTATGTCATGGGAAAGAAGATTGTCATTACAGAAGACCTAATTTCAAGACTTATCAGTTACAATGGTGGAGGTGTCAGATGTATAGACATGGCTGAAAGATGTTCTGATGCTGCTTCTATTGCAAGGGAAATATTCCTTCTGGGTCTACCCTCCAGCAAGATTAGGGATCTGAAGGATAATCACAGAATCTGGGCTAAAATAATTTTGGGATGCATTATCCACAGGAAGCCAACTAGCTCTCCTGATTACATAAACATTGATCAGCAGTTTCTGATCTACTTTATCTCCAAGAAGACTAAGATAAATCCCCATCACTTGCTATTTAATCATCTAAGGACCAGTGTAAAGGAAACAAGAGAAGATGAGCGTACCAAAAAGGACTGGATACCCCTAGGAAGAATCATATCAAATATTCTGATAGAGAATAGGCTGATAGAGCATATGACTGAAGCACAAGAAATTAGTTCACTAGAAGCAACTGCTGGGAAGCCTCTGAACGCAAAGAATCTGAAAAGGATGAAAATCATTGAGAACATCAAGAAGGAACCCAACGTTACTTCTTTTGCAATCATCACTTCCAGAAGAATTCCTCTGGATGATTTTCCTCTTTTCTCTGAGATTGACTCCAAGCCTGAGATAATTGTCAGATATATGGATGCATGTAAGGCAGATGACTGCACCAGAAATAAATATCCAGGACTTGCATCAGGTGGCTCCAGAAGTTGTTTTGAAGAAGACCAAGAAAAGAAAGGCAGCAGCATAAGGATCATCCCAGAGGACTCCAAAAGCTGCTAAAAAGAAAGGTAATCCTTCCTCTGTTACTGTTTTAGAATCAATAACTATATCAACATCTGAAACCATAACTACCCAATCAGAACATCCAACCCCACAAACTTTTGATGACTTTGACATAGGGTTTGATCCATCAGAAACTCTAAGTCTAAGAGAAACTCACTCCCTTCCTACCAATCCAAATCCTGAACAAACTCAACCAGAACTTGCCAAAGTTCTGTCTGATATTGACTCTTTTGACCAAGACATTTCAGCTCCCACACCACAAAATCCAAATCCTCAAATCCCTGATAATCCAAACTCCGAAACTACAACAAATATTCCACAACCAGATATTCCACTACCTCTCTCTCCACAACAAGATATTCCTCATCCATCATCATCTCAATCTGAACAATCACAACCAGAGGCTGAAACTTCTGAGAATCAACCATCTGAGACCTATGAACCAGAACCTCACAATATTTCAACCAACCAATCTGAAGAACCTACTTCAGATTCAGATACAATCCCAATCCCAGGAGTCACTGAGCCACTTGCCATTCGCATGACTCTCACCATCCTAGACATTCCACAAATTCCTTCTTCTTTGGAATCCACACCACCAAATTCCCCAACCAGTCCAATCATCATACCTGACTCTCCCACTCCCTCACCCAAGAGAAATCCAACTGACAACGTAAGACTTGTCATTGATCCAACTGCATTAGAACGATTAGCTGCTATATCTCACAAAACTGCCATTCCCAAACCAAAACCAACTGAAACCACACCAGATGTTGGTACAAGTTTGTTGATGTTTGAAACAGGAATGCAGGAATGGATAACCTCCATGAAGCATGCTAGTCTAGAGATAACTAATCCTGCTGCTTCTGATTATCTATGGACAAGTTTCAGAAACTGGCTAAGTTCTGAAACATTAAAGCTAAAAGAACAGAGCTATGAACAGGTTCAACGGAATTTCAGTGATATGATAAAGGTTTTTGAAGACCAACTTCTAAGCCATCTGCTCAAGAAGGAGATTCTCCCTCTGGATAATGCCTTCTGGTCAGAACATCGTCTCTCAGATGAAGTTCAACCAGAATCAGAAGGTCTCTCCCTGACTGCTGCTCCAAAAGAGATGATCTCAACAAAGGAAATGGTTCAATGTGATCAAACTGCAGAATGCTCTGAGAAGCGTCCAGATACTGAAGAATCTCCAACTCCTTCCTATGTCATGCAAACTCTGGAAGAATTGAAGAGAGAAAATGTTGTTATCCAGGAAAGGTTGGATAAGCAGGAGGACACTAACAAAGAAATCAAGAGCATCTTGGGAAAACAAGAAGAATCTAACTCCCAGATCAAGGGCTTGCTGGAAGCTTTGTTCACACGCCTTCCTCCTCCCTCTTAGATTCTCTTCTGTTTTAAATCTGTTTATCTGTAACGTTTGTTTTACATTGCCTCTGTTCTGAACTACTTATCATTACTTCTTGTTTTTTAATATAAATCAACTTTTTAGCTCTGATTATATTGCCTTTTTGATAACTGACAAAAAGGGGGAGAAAGTAAGATATTTTCAATAACGGTTCATTGAGACAGAAGTCTCAAACATTCTGGACTCTTTAACCTCTATCTTCTGAAAAGCTTGAACAGGTACAAACTCTGATGAAAGACGCAGTTAAACTCTGATGCTCAAAGACTCAAGGAACTTAAGGTAAGTAATCAACTCAGGGGGAGTTTTTCTTCTTTATTCTAAACTTTTTATTCTTTATTTTTTAATTGAAAAATCTGGTTTATGTCATCATCAAAAAGGGGGAGATTGTTAGAACATAGTTTGATTCTACAACCCTTGGTTAGAGTTTTGATGATAACAAATACAAAGAATAAATAAATATAAAGAATAAATAAATACAAAGAACAAATATGCACCTTAAAAATATGTTTTATGTATGCAGAAGTTCTGATCATATCAGCATCAGAAGATAAGCCATAAGTGTTACACGCTGAAGCAATCAGATTATACACTAAAGATTGGTGACCAGAACCTGCGCTCAATTATAGTAAAATATGATTCTGAACAAGAACATATCAAACCAAGTCATCAATATTCTGAAGCATCATCAGCACTAAGGAGAAAAGACTCTGAAGCGTTACTGAACATTCAAGACAACATCAATTCCAACGACTTTCTTCAGACAGGATCTTCTCCAAAAGGAAAGTGTGTTAATGACATTAAGCATGCTTTATGATTAACGTCATTACACTGCCTATATAAACTAGTCAGCTTACAAAATGAAGCACGTACATACACACAACGATTTTGATAAGATCACCAACCATGCATATTCAAGCTGCAAGCAAATTCATTCTTTATTCTAAGCTATAAACCTGTGTAATTTATCACAATTGTGATAAACCATTTTTGTTAGAAAAACAACAACACATATTGTTTAATCATATTGTAAAAGAGATCCTTGAGATTAACCGGATTGTGATTGTACTCAAGAAGACTTTAACAGTTGTTAAAGTAGCTTTTGTAATCTTGTTGAGATTAGTGGATTAAGACCTCGTTGGAGAGAGGCGAAATCACCTTGACGGGTGGACTGGAGTAGTTTGAGATCAAACGAACCAGGATAAAAATAATGTGTCATTAAGTTGTTTTAGATCCAAGTTTTCAATTCAACCCCCCCTTCTTGTGTTTTTCACATCTTCAACATACTTTGATGTACCAAATAGGTACCTAAGTATGCGACTTACAACTTTTAAATGTAATTCCTTGGGACATGATTGAAACCTAACACACATGCAAACACTAAACATAATATCTGGATGGGATGCGGTAAGATAGAGAAGGGAACCAATCATAACTCTATACCTTTTTATATCGACGAGCTTACCATTTTCATCTCGGTCCAAATTCACCGACGTAGGCATTAGAGTATCGATTACTTTGGAGTTTTCCATATCAAATCACTTGAGTATATCATTGAAATACTTCGTTTGGCTTACAAAATTCCCTTCATTAAGTTGCCTGATTTGAAGACCGAGGAAGTAGTTTAACTCCCCGATCATGCTCATTTCAAATTGTCCCTGCATTAGCTTAGAGAATTCCTTGACCAAAGATATGTTAGTAGATCAAAATATAATGTCATCTACATAAACTTGAACTAAAATAGAGTGTTTCCCTTGACGCTTAATAAAAAGAGTTGTATCAACCTTTCCTCTTGAGAATCCTCGATCTAGTAAGAATTTTCTAAGACGCTCGCACTAAGCTCTAAGGGCTTGTTTAAGACTGTACAAAGCATACTTAAGTTTGTAAACATAGTTAGGAAACTCAAAATTTTCAGAACCAGGAGGTTGAGATACATATACCTCTTCATTAATGTAGCCATTGAGAAAATCACTCTTTACATCCATTTGAAATAACTTGAGATTTTGTGACCATGCATAGGCAAGCAAAAGGCATATAGCCTCCAGTCGGGAAACCGGAGCATAAGTTTCCTCATAATAGACGCCTCCCTCTTAGTTGTATCCTTGAGCCATAAGATGAGCCTTGTTCCGAGTTATTATTCTGTTTTCATTCAATTTTTTCCTAAACACCCATTTAGTACCAATTACTCAATGGTCTCTCGGAGGAGGGACAAGGTCCCAAACCTTATTTCTCTTAAACTGGTTTAGTTCCTCTTGCATAGGTAAAAATAAATTTTCATCGAGTAAGGCGTCTTTGGAGTTTTTAGGCTCAATTTGAGAGACAAAAGCAAAATGATAACAAAAGTTACTTATCTTAGACCATGTGGTAACTCCCTTTGAGATATCTCCTAGAATGTTGTTGATGGGATGATCCTTAGAGGTTTTCCATTCCAAAGGAAGACCACCTTCATTACTTGGATGATCTTCCTCTCTTTCTTCGACTACTTGATTCATCTTCTACTCAACTATTATAGGTTTAGAGTCACTTTCTTTAGGATCTTTTAGTATGCTTTCCTAAGATACACATGCACCATCAAATACAACACCTTTTTCGACCGATTTTGGATAAGATTCACTAAAGGAAACATACATGAATTATTCAACGATATGTAACCTTTTATTGTATACTCTATATTCTTTTCTTGATTGAGAGTATCCGAGAAAGATGCCTTCACCAGCTTTTGAGTCAAACTTACCAAGATTCTCTTTACCATTGTTTAACACACAACACTTACATCCGAAAACATGGAAGTGTGAAATATTTGGCCTTCTACCTTTTAAAAGTTCATAGGGAGTTTTGTTAAGAATAGGACGTAATAGAATCCTATTCAAAACATAACATGTTGTATTTATGGCATCGGCCCAAAAATATTTAGGAAGACTTGTCATACCCCAAATTTGTCCTACCCCTATTTCTTTTTCATTTGGCTTATTGCATTTCATTTACACACTTACCATTAGGTCATATTAATTACTACAATCATGGGATCAAGGTATTTTTGGTTCTCACGGCCATCTTCAAGAAATAAGAAGAGGTTGTATTGACAGTCAGTCCAGGGAGGATCTCATCCTCACTCTTTTGTTGGTTCAAGCTACCAAGTCTTTTCAGGCCTCGAGACATCTCAACTGATTCTTTATTTCATCAGGGAATTCAAAATTACAAGGGTTTTGAAGTGAACCATATCTTTCTGTCCTTGAGCTATTGTTGTGACTATATGAGTACATGACACATCCATGGGCAGGAAACTTGAAGTCTCATCTTCATGAGAATCTCCTCATTACATAAAGCACCCAAGGTTCATGGTTCAATGGTTGTGCAATATTAGGGTTTACATTCGAGTTTATCTTGAGTCAGGGTTTGATTCATGATAAGAGTTGTTGAGATTGAGGACTCTTCGATGATACATTGGTTGCTTGTGAAGCAAGTTAAGAAAAGTTGAATTTGAGATTGGGGTTTTCTCATAATTTGGGTTGGGTTTGTTTATAACTATCAATGGAAAATTCGCTGGACCTATATTTCGAATCTCACACATCTTTAAGGATCATTCAAGGTGTTTGTGTTGATATAATTGAGATGTTCATTCAAGAGAAATTTTATTGGAGAGAAAGTATTGTTGTGTGCTTTCACTACTTAAGGAAAAAACTCATTTGTTTGCCGAATACTTTGAAGCGAAGAGAGATTTCAACCTTTTTATCTTGGAACGAAGAAATTCTATTGCATCATGTACAATTTGGTTTAGAGTTTACTACAAGTATTGCAAAAGCATCACTCCCAAACCAAAGATTTCTTACATTAAGGACAAGATTGGTTTAACTACTTCAATTCTAAGGCCTTTTCATGTTTCATTGATCAAAGATGGCTTCATGTTATAACTCCAAGTACACCATTTCAAAGTTGTTCCAAACTAGATTACAGTTCTTTCAAATTTACAAGTTTCACAAATTCTTCTACAAGACATTCATTCAATTCTACATTTTTCCATACAAGGTTACAAGATTTGGCAAAATGGATTCTTACATTCAAACACACACTTCCTTTAAAAGGTTTTTACAAGTGACCAAAATTCTTAAAGCCTAAACTATGTTACACAAGAACACATCATGATTGTTTACTCTAAAAATTGGGAACAAGTTCCTTTTGAAGTTTACTTTCGCCTTCTCCAAACTTCATACTTTAGCACTGATTCCTCCATTTCTCCATGTTTGTGTCTCCATTCTAATGATATTCTTCTTCCATGCCAATTTTCACCATCCCATACAAAAAACAAGAAAATGAAGCATGATTAGTATAAATTATTAGCAAGCAATTTATAAGAACAAAAAAGGCATTCAAAAGAGTTTTTTCAACTTCATCATTAGGGTTATGTGAGGAATCAGAAATTTGGATATTCAAGTATCAATCATGGGACAAATTCCCTTTATTGAAAATCACAAGTTCTATTTTGGTTAACAAAAAGAGGCTCAAGAAGCTAGTTATTGAAAACTCAGTAAAAGGGCTCATCATAACATTGCAAACAAAAAGCAGCACAAAATCACAAATTGTAGCCCAACAACATAATCCTCATAAAAATTTTGATCTCAAACAATTCAGGAAGTACAACAATAATCATGGGCCAAAATTCTTTACTACAAATCAAAAAAATCCAAGTTTTTGGTTCACAGAAAAGGAAAAAAAAGAAACAATTTACTGTAGTAACAAAACGCAGGGATATCACAATTCCATCCCAAAGCAACATAACAGAAATTATTGTAGTAACAACATTTTAACAAGAGTCAACAATAACATATCAGCATCACTTTAAGCCCAATAAAGAAATATGACAAGGCCTGTTAAGGAAAAAAGATGGAATCCATGATGCAGCAAAACCCTAAATTCTCATCAGTATATAAAAAATCATTGCACAATAATCAAAAGGGGGGCCATTGTTCATAGAGAAACATAGAAGTTGCGCAGGCAAACATAGAAATTGTGTTCATCATCTTCCTTACACAAAACCCTTTCAAAAATTATAAAGAGGGGAAGAATCATTCACAGAAATATAGAAAACGGCTGCAAACCAAGCCCTAGATCTATTCATCATTTTCCATAACCATAAACCCTTCAGAGATCCTAAAAATAAGAAGAGAAAGAGATTTTATAACAAAAACCAGAAGGATCTCATCCAAGAACACAAGAGGTCACCATCGGAACACCTAGGGTTTCCGAAAACCCCCTTTCAAATCTATGCACAACAGTCGGTTCTCTGCAAAATCAATTACCAGATAAGTGTTTTGGAGAAGAGGATGAATTAAAATATGTAAGAAAAAGTGAGATCAGAGAAAGTCGCGGCGTCGCCTCCATCTGTCACCGCAGGTTTTAATCATGCCCACCGCGGACATGCATCACAACCACCACCCAAATCTATCATATTTCTGTTTTCTTTTTTAAAAGAAGTTTGTCGTTGAATAAACATAGAGAGAAGAGAGAGCATCCATGTGATTATAAAGAGAAGAGGGAGGATTTCAATTTCAATTAATTATTGTTTAATATAATTTTATTTAGTTAATTAACATGCAATTAAACAGCTAATCTGGCAGTGACACTTGTCATGGCCTGTTGTACCCCAAAATTTTCCCTCTCACTTCTCAAGATATTTTCTACAAAGATCTTCAATGGCTCAAGCTTGCGCAAGTATTGACTAGGTCAAACAATCTCCTCAACACTGATGTCTCAAATTAGAGTTTGAGTTCGTACAAAAGCAGTTGGATTTCTAATGTTTCAAATGACTTTCATGGATCATTATGGACTCTTAGGATTACTTCTGTAATGTTTCAAGTCTTGGATCATAATTTTCCAAGAAAGTCATTCAAATTCTTAAAAGGGAAAATTAGGCAAAATTAGGATTTTGACTGAAAATGACCGAACTTTGATTTTTTACCTAATACCTGACTTATTGGTTGGAAGCATGATCTCAAGAATACGAGCACGTCATTTTGACCTAATCGCATATTTCAATTCATCTCCTAAGATCAGTGGATTGATAGACAAAATTCGGTCAACTGGTGGAAAAAGTCAATTGTGCACTAAAAAGACAAACTTTGACTTTTTAACCAAAATTGAGTCCCAAAAATCACATTTCATCAAGACGTCCAAAATATGAAATTTGATCATCAAAAATCCAGAGAGTAAAAAATCCAACTTTGCAAAACTTGGAAATTTTTCTAAATATTTTTTATACTTGTTAATTTCACTGCTTCATGACATCTTTTCACTAGAATTCAAAATAATCCAAGATGTCACAAATAATTCAAGATGTCATAAATAATTCAAGATGTCACAAATAATTCAAGTTATTACAAAGTGGAATTTTTGCAAGATTACAAATTCTAGGTTTAGTCTTTTTTGAACTTTTACCCTTTGACTCAAACCTTGCCACTATGCTTCCCACAAGCATGCTTTGTCTTTGTTACAATCTACATAATTTGGTCCACAAACCAGATTTTGTATCATGCTACAAACAATGTTATCTAAGCGTTATGTATTTCCCACATAGAAACCCAAAACCATGTCAAAAAAGCAGGCCTGCTATGCTATCTCTAAACACTGCCACAACACTCCAAAACTGCTGCAAAGCAGCCCTACTATGTTGCTCATAAACCAGTCCAAGCCTGCATTATCTCAGCCCCATATTTGCACCAAACTAGCACATATAAGCTGCATCTAAAAGGCAATTATGCAGCATACCCAAACAGTTTAAATTGTTATTTGTTTCCCTCCCGAAATCCCATCAAAACTCATCTATAAATAGATTGTTTTCACAACACACAAAAGGATGGATTTTGGAGAGAAAAAGGGAGAAGAGAAAAAACAGAATTCTTGTTAAACTCTGCTCATATTCAACTCTATTTTCACTCACAAAAACAGAAAAATCCCCAATCCATTATTGTATAACCTTGCAAGCATTCCCCTAAATCAACTATGCAAACACCTCATATATATCACACAGAGATTGTTCAAACAAAAGAATAATTTATTTAACACCCATATCATCACCTTCCAAACATAAACAGAAAAACAATATTTTGCAACTTTGACTGGGTTGGAGCAAATCTGGAACTTTGCGGCACAAAGCAAGGATTGGAGAAGCTCCAAAGAGGAGCTTGGTCAATCATCACTTTGCATCCGGAGACATCCATACATAATCCAAAGTTTCGGTTCAAGAGGTATACTTCTTTTTTCCAAACTGTAATATTTTTATCCATACATCATTTGTTATTTGTGTTCAAAAGATATATAAAAAAGATAGATCAAAATAAGGAAACTCAGTGAAAAAACAAAGATAGTGGGCTGACACGGGTGCTCGTGTCACAAGACACAACCTGTGTCAACTCAGCTATTTAAAAATCTAACAAAAATGTAGGACAGGTTGCTGACACGGGTGCCCGTGTCATAGGACACGACCCGTGTCAGGTCTGCTGGAACTATAAGCTAACAAATATGTAGGACAGGGTCTAGATAGAAACCCACACAAACTTGTGCTATGATCATCAGAAATTAATAATAAAGCTGGAGAATGGAAGAGACTTGAATAAAATAGAGAGATTCGATGAGAACCTTGCTTAAGTGAAAAAATGATTCAGATTTGATCTTCTGATTCTTCCTTGCATGTGTTAATGAAATGAGAGTGAGGATGATTTAAATAGAGTGTTTGGAGTGGGGAAGAGTGGGGAAAAGTGGGTAGTAAGTTTGTTGGAGGGCAAAAATGAGAAAATATAAAAAGTGAGGTGTGTGAGTTGTGATGCGTTTTTCTCTCATTGTAGTGTGTTTTTGTTGCATTTTGGTTAATACAAAAGAGAGTGAGATAAGTGTAAATGGATGATATCACATGGGAGATAAGTTTGTACCATTTTACATTTCATTTTATGGCAAAAAGAAGAAAATGTGCATGCATGGTGTGAGGAGTGTGCTTGGCTGTTTTAGGAAAGAAATGTGTGACAAGGGCATGCGAATGAGTGAACCAACCATGCTGCAAGCAAAGTTCAAGTTATGTGTACAAAAAATCACTACATGCTAATTAGTAGTGATGAGTCAAGTTTCACCTCCCATAACTAACTCAATTATTGATCAAATGAAATGGTTTTTAGGTCTTTGGAAAGCTTGAAGAAAGATGAACAAAATTATTGTTGAGAGAAATATGATTTGAGGCTTGGAAGGACCTTGAATCTGTCCAGAAAGTTAGTGTTTGAAACTGACGCAAGACTTTGAGAAAATTCACTATGTGTTTGTGATTTTTAGTTTTGAATACCCTAACTTCAACTCATGATATCTTGCAAATGTGTGAATAAAAAGAGATGAAATTTGAAGCAATTGCATGTTGAAATAGGATATAAAAAGTTTGGTGCTATAGGTGTCTTGAAATAACACCTTGATCTATGAGAAAAGTGGCCATGAAAACACTCCTTTGAAGCTGATTAAAAACATGTCAATATCATCAATGATTTTTCCTAACTTTGATCAATGATAACTTGAGATTTATTGGACTAATTATGATGAAATTTGGGTCAGGTGAATGCTTGCAATGAGTAGAGGAATTTTTTATTGATTATGAATCCAAATGAAGCCTTTAGCATAGGGAAATCTAGACATGAAAATGAATGCTTAAAGCTGATCAATAGTCACAAATTTGCCAAAAATAGTAAGTGTCCAAAAACCCTAATTTCCAATTTTGGCAATTTTTGAGTTTCTTTGACTTTTAATGATTCTATGGATTTTTCTTGAATAAATCTTAACCATTGACTATATTTGACTCATGGGACTCAAGTTTGACCATAAAAGTCAGGAGTTGACTTTTCCCATGCACAGTTGACTTTTCCCATACAGTCAATTCCTTTTGTCATTTGATCAATTGAGCTTCTTATGATTAAATTGAGTGGCCAATACTTCACACATATGTATTTTAGAACACGTAGAAGGCCATGGAAATGAGTTTTAGTCAAAGAATCAGGAATAAATTGATTTAATCGAAAACCCTAATTTTAGTTGATAAAGATGGGAGATTGATGAACATCTTCAAAACCCTAATTCCTCTGAGGGTACCTGAGAATATTTTGAACAAAGATGTCTTGTATACTAAGATGATGCTCATTGGGATAAGGCTTTAAGCTTCTAACCCTTTCCTATGAGGTGGAATGCATATCTTTGTATCAATACCTACAACATACAAAACATAAAGAGAAACAAGAAATCCTTTTTGATTTTAGTTAAAGGTTAGTAATCATAATACAAACATATACAAGATACACGATTCAGTTTGCTTGGTGATCCCTCAAGAACAAATTTAAAGATAGGAGAGAGTATATGTGGTAGCTAATCCAAATGTCTGATCTTGATGCATCATGAGACCATGACATGATGAGGGATCTTAGGGGGAAAAACCAGGTATAACAGCTGGCCTTATTTAAGTGTCTTATATCCGATGATATGAAGGTTAAAAATCTTGGTTTCGACGCGATTGAAGATACTTAAATACAATAACAACCCCCATTTTGGCCCTAAGATACCATGCAATGCTTATGATTAAGATTGATAAAAAAATCCACAGAGGATATAATAGATCACTAGGAATAAATAAAGAAAATAAACAAAGCTATAACACAAAACAAACTAATAAAGTGGGTTCAACCAGGAAAATAAAATACTGGGGAACGACACGACTCTAGGGATAAATATGAGTAGCCAAAACCAAAATCACAGTTAAAGAACAAAAAATGCAAAGAAAGAATTAAATGGGGAAATTAATAACAATATGAGCAAAAAACCAACAAGGATGCAATCTTTAAGAAAGGATTACCAACTAGACTGGAGAAAGAAACTTAACTCTGTTGGAGAAAAATCAACTCTGATGGGGAAAAGAGGACATAAATCTATTGGGGTAAAGACCAAGGAGAAGAAAAAGGATAACATCATCTCAATAATTGAGAGTGATACCTACTCACATATTTAGTGGTGAAACGATTAACATCAATTTTAAGACTCGACAAAGGAAAAATTGACATCAACTCTAAGGTTGGGACTGGGGAAAAACATCTGAGACTGGAGAATGAAACAATTTGCATCAATATTGAGACTGGAAAATGAAATGATTTACCTCTGTATTGAGACTGGTAAATGAAATGACTTACATCAATAGTGAGACTGGTAACATTAATACTGTGACTAGTAATGATTGACATTAGTACTGAGACTAGAGAATGAAATGATTTACATCAGTACTGAGAGTGGTAACATTGACACCAGTACTGAGACTGAAGAATGAAGGAGAAAAAGAAGATACATCACTATTTATTGAAGGTTAACTACCAACTTCCATTGAAAGTAACAATCAAAGGACACACCAACTTTTACTGAAGTTGAACTTCCACTGAAGTTAGAGATACTGAAGATACACCAACGTTTACTGAACATGAACTTCAAACTTCCACTAAAGGTTGAGATATAAAGAAAACATCAACTTCTACTGAAGGTGAACTACCAATTCCACTGAAGGTAGAGATATAGGGAATACACAAACTTCTACTAAAGGTGAACTACCAACTTCCACTGAAGATAGAAATTTGCATTAAAAACTTGTTTTCCCAAAGTTCTGGTGTTCCACCTAGAATGATTCTTAACTTCTACTTCAACCAAGATATCACTTGGAAAAGGTAACAAACTTTACAAACTTCTGGATTTCTACGAGAATGGTAATGTCTCCTTCTTTGATCAAGATATCACTTGAAAAAGGTAACCAACTTTACCAACTTCTGGATTTCGCCGAGAATGGTAACAAATTCTTCTTTGATCAAGATATCATTTGAAAAGGGTAACCAACTTTACCAACTTCTGGATTTTCCAAGAATGGTAACAACTTATTCTTTGATCAAGATATCACTTGAAAAGGTTAATAAACTTCACCTGACTTCTGGATTTCACTGAGAATGGTAACAACTTTTTCTTTGACAAAGATATCACTTGGAAAGGGTAACAAACTTCCTCTAACATCTAGATTTTACCGAGAGAAGAGAATAGTTTCTTCTTTATCCAAGATAACAATTGTAAAGGGTATAAAAAATTCCTCTGACTTCTAGATTTCACCGCGAACATGGAATAGTTTCTTCTTTAACTAATATATCACTTGTAAAGGGTGTTGCACCCCAAAATTTGCCCTCCCATATTCTTCAAGAAATTGCCAAGCCAAGTCACAAAATTCCCCAAGGGTTGCACAACTCAACAGTCTCCCATACAGTCAAAACTAGGGTTTGTGTTCTGATCAGGAAAATAAAGTTTTCAAAGGCCCAATCAAGTCTCATATGCTTACAAAGATGGTCAAGTATCCTCATATCAAGTTTCAAGGCATTCAGCTCAAAATTGCACAGTCAAAACCCTAAATTGCACTACAGTCAACTGTAGGGGCAAAATGGTCATTTGACAGTCAAAAGTTCAAATTTTTGGTCAACATATCATTTTGAAGCCACAAACATCATTTGATCAATGCTTGATCATGATTCTCAAAATTTGGCTCAGAAATCATCAAAGATGCAAAAGTTTCCTTATTTGGACAGCTGAAAAAGTCAACTGAAATTGACCAGGGCATAACTTTCACATGGATTATCAGAAAAATCCCATCCAAAGCTCATTTTGAAGAGAAAGACATTTCCTACAACTCATCTTCATACTTCAAGTCCAAGAAATGCTCTCACAAAAAGTTATCGATTTCAACATTATAGGTCATTTTCAAAAGTCAACAAAAAGGGACTTTAAGTCAAAGGCCATAACTTGAGATTGGTAAATCAAAATGACATGGGACCAAAGGCATTGGTTAGAGGACTCAAAGACCTTTCCAAAATGTCCAAGAACATGAGAAAAGCTTAAAAATTGAGCAAGTTATGCCTTGTGGAAGTTGGGAAATTTTTGGATATTTTGAAAAGTCAACTTTGATCCAAATGACCTAAAAATGCTAATGGGCCCATTTTTCTTCCATGATTCATCATTCCAAGCATATGCACGACCACTTGGCCCAAAGGGAAGTATTTTCTCATTTTTTATTTATTTATTTGAATTATTATTAATATTAATTCATTTAAATCATTTAAATATGTGGAAAATATATAACTTGACCTAAAAAAATCTTTTCATGCATGTTTGCCATCAAGATTTCGTGCATAGGCTAATTAGGAAAGAATTGGACTGATTGGCATGATTTGAACAAAGAACACATGAAAAAAAGATATGAAAAGATCTTTAAAATCAAATTTTCAAAAACCATCAATGCCATGGATTTTATTGAATTTTGTTAACCTAATACACTCCATACAAATACATGATCATAACCCTAATGCCCAGAGACTGAAAGCTGCGCAGAAAACCATTGGACAAAACTTGAAATTCTTGCCAAAAGTTCAAAACTGAAAAGCAGGTTCTAGGTCGATTGAAAGCACCATTCCTTTTCCAATAGCTTCCTCAAGGTTCCCAGAAGCGATTCCAATCCCTAACATCAACTCAAACGCAAAGAATTGGTAAAACGAAATCAAACTGTACTAAGAAAAATCCATGATCGTATTTTGATTTCTAGGCATCCTCATTGCATTTTAATTGTATATTCATGTTCCTTGTGAAGTTTTAAAACTAACCATGTGGTCCAATTGCGTTTTTATGCTGTATATTCGATTTTACCATTGCTGATCTTTAGGGTTTTCAGAGTTTCAATTTAGGGCTTTTCACCCAAGGCAAAATTATGACTCCAGACCAAGACCATTAAACTCAGCTCACCTGGACGAAGAGACCCCAACTCTCGCGATGAATTTATATTCAAGGATAGCCTATTCGCTATTTTCCCATAACTCATCTAAAACCACGCATGAAAAACCGTGGCCTTTGTTTTGTGTTTTTAGGAAAATTAAAGAAGACGACCTCGTGTCCAACAGCCAGTGGTTCCTTTGAATTACGCGCGTTTTTTGAAGCACTAACTTTCGTTTGTTTTATTACGTTCATTATTTATTAAATATACAAAAAGGTTCAGTAGCTCAGTTGGCAGGCGTTGATGTGGTTGACTTCCAAGACCTGGGTTCGAGTCCCAGGTCTGTATAAATTCCAATATTATTTTTCCATATGAATTCTCATGCAGCGCTCAAGGCCAGGACACAGCGTACACCTTCATCATCCATCTACCCACGCGTCCATCAGAAGCAATCCAAGGGCTGAGATTAAAGAACACCATAAGCCCTAGTCAAAAGTCCCATACGTGGCCTGGAAAAGTCAGCGAATTTCCAGCTTATTGGGCCCAAACTCTTGGATCAAGACCTCCACTTTGGGGCCTGAACCCCCCCTGGTTTGCTTTCTCTATATTTTTCTTGTTTTATTTTTAATTGTTATTTTATTTTCTTTATTTGTTTAAATTAATTATTATTTTTACAAAATATAAAAAAACATCATAAAAAAATCAGAAAAAGACAAAAATGTAATAAATATTTTTATTTTAATTATTTTCATAAATAAATTGTATAATTGAATTTAGTATAATTAGGGTTTTTGCAATTTTAATTCTTTTTAATAAATAAAAAAAAACATAGAATTAGGTAATTGATAATTTTTCCTTTTTAATCTTTTTTTCCTTTTTTTACCATAATATTATTTACTTATTTTATTTTCATAATTAAATTGTACATAAAAGAATTTAGGTTTAATTTAGGTTAAAAACTTCAATATTTTCTTAATAACTTAAAAAATAATTAGAACTAGGTTTAACGTTCAATTTTAGTTTTAATTAATTTTTTTTCCATTAAATCTTAAAAAACATAAAAATACCAAAAAAAATATTCTCTTTTAATTTTTAATTTTAATTCCTCGTTAATTTTAATATTTTGCAAAAAAGGTCCAACGCCCTCGTTCCGATTTAATTAATTCGCATATTTATTTTATACCGCTTAAATAATTATGTATCTCTCCCAAAGCGTTGTAACATTTACTTTTCGCACTTTTATTTGCTTTATTTATTTTCTGTCAAATCGGGTCCGGTTTAATTTTGGCGATGTGGACCCGCGCCATTTGTAATAGTTTAGAATTTATTTTTCCCGCAAATATTAATTGTTAAACAAAGCATGCAAGAATGAATGGCCATAATAAAATCAAGCGTAGATCACTTTAACATGACAAGACAAATACGAATGAAAACGACACACGAATCGCACACACCACCCCTAGGGTACGCCTCACTGTTGCCTTGCCTCGAAAGGTGATCGTCGAGTAGAGGATGTCTTAGTAAGTCCTCATGATCCGGGAACCTGGCATGAGGGTAGCTTCTAAGGTGTCTTCCCATTGCTCTGGTGATCACCATGTCCCTACAAACTCGAATTGACCCGAACACCTCCAACGGTGGTGCTACCTACCTCTCAATGGTGGGATGGCACTACTTTAAAGGACATTTACACAGACGAATTCCTTAGGGTAGGTAGGTTCTCGTAGATACTTGCTCTCTTTAAAAACAAAACAAATCAAAATCTTTTCACACCGACACTTTTCAAAAGCTTTCAAAACAATTTTTCAAACACTCTAACGCATGAGTCGATCTGAAACTTTCAAAGAAACTTTTTAAAACCCACATTGAAAAGCAAACAAACCATTTTGAAAACACAAATGAGCAAGTATCTAAGAGCCCATGGATAACCATGGATAGAAAGGGTGCTAACACCTTCCCTTTCTATAACCTACCTCCCGAACCGAGAGCAATCTCTTTAAGGAATTTTTCTGTGCTTTTGTCCTTTCCAATTGGAGAAAATAAAAGACGGTGGCGACTCTTGCTTCCGCGATATTTCGCGAACCAGCGTTAAACAGTCAGTTCCAGATCCACCGATCACAGAACTGGCGACTCTGCTGGGGATAATACTTTTAAAGTGAGGTGTACCTTAGGGCTAAGATCACTGTGTTTTCAATTGTCTTCTTTGCTTGCTTTATTATTGTGGGTTGCATGGGAGTTACATAGATCCTAACCCGGATCTGGGGATACCCTGTTTAGGTAGCATAAGCTGCGAGGGACCTGTCCGGCGTATACCGACATGGGTGAAGCAGTGGCTACGTTGGTGTGGCGCCTTGGTCTGTACCGATATCCCTCATGTTGAAACGGGGAGAATATGGGTCTTCCAAGGAGTCATTAAGCACCACCAGACCTTAGAACCTTAAATGACCCAACTTGGCCAATAGAACAGTAGCAGTATGCTACGCCCATTGAGGTTAAACTCTCGCGATGGTTCTGGCCGCAAGAAAAGATTGCGATGCTGGAGTTATGACCGATTGAGGGTAGTCAATGATATTGGGATCCTCTAAGAACCCGGTTACTTTGATAGGACAGGTATGAACCAACAAACTGAAAGAGGGTACTACCTAGACCTCATGCTGGCCTAACCTCTAAGGGTTTCTCTTGTGTGACTTGTGTGCCTTCGTACTTGACTACTTGCATGCTTGTTATCTGACACATGAACTTCTTGCAGGTTTTGTTTATAGTCCTTAATTGGGACTCATAACAGGGTGTACTAAGTTCTTACAGGTTTTGTTTATAGTCCTTAATTGGGACTCATAACAGGGTGTACTAAGTTCTTGCAGGTTTTGTTTATAGTCCTTAATTGGGACTCATAACAGGGTGTACTAAGTTCTTGCAGGTTTCGTTTATAGTCCTTAATTGGGACTCATAATAAAGTTTGCTAAGTTTCTTGTAGGTTTCTGTTTATAGTCCTTAACAAAGGCTCATAACAGGGTTCACTCATATTACCCCGTGCATCATGACATCATACCATTGCATACATCCTAACCCATTTCAAGGATCTCAAGGGCTTGTGATGCAGGTCATGATGAAAAATTATCCCAGCAAGGGGCAAAGGGGATTTATTTTCCTTTAGCCAGGGTTGTCAGGGGCTATGACCGACTGGATATGGTGAGCCTTTGACCCTTGAAGAAGGATTTTCTACAACATGGAAGTTCCTTCAATCAAGCTACCGGATCCAAACGCTAACAATTTTTTTTGTCTACCCCGCGAGGTCCTTGAAAACATTACATGCATGTCATACATCTCATTGCATTGCAGGTACCCCTTGGACAGGTTTCTTACCCTTCTTCGCTGTTTATTTCAGCCGATCGTCATGAATCCTGAATCATCAGCCGAGCAGACTATCAAGGCCCTCCAGGCTCAGAATGCCCAGTTCCAAGGGCTGATCATGAATTTGACCCAGGGGCAACAAGATCTGAAGGCTTTGCTCTTGAAGAAGGACAAGAAGAAGAAGAGGACTGTTTTGTTCAGCCCTAGACGCAGATCTAGGAATACACTGCAGGAGGAAACTGAGAGGACAACTCCATCTGTGAGGGAAAGCAGTCACCATGAGAGAAAGGTGCCTAGTCCAGTGGTCTCCGACAACGAGACAGATTTCAACGACGAGCAGTACCCCCCGGCTGAGGATAAGTACAAACAGTTGGAAGACCGGTTAAGTGCTATGGAGATACAAAAGGTGCCTGGCCTGGACTTCGAGGATCTAGGTCTGTCTTCTGGGGTAGTGATCCCGCACAAGTTTAAGGCACCTGCCTTTGCTAAATACGACGGGGCATCCTGTCCTAAATTGCATCTCAGGTCTTACACAAGGAGGATCCAGCCCTATACAGCTGACAAAAACTTATGGATCCATTTCTTCCAAGAGAGCCTTTCAGGGACTCAGCTCGAGTGGTTCTATCAACTGAGTGGAGCCAACATCCGCAGCTGGGAGGACTTGGCCACTGCTTTCTACAAGCATTACCAGTACAACGCTGACCTCGCTCCCACGCGCACTCAGCTTCAGGGAATGTCTATGGGTGCAGGCGAAGGTTTCAAAGAATATGCTCAAAAATGGAGAGACCTTGCTGGAAGGGTACAACCACCTCTAATTGACCGTGAGCTCGTTGACATGTTCTTGGGGACTTTGTCTGGTCCATTCTACAACCATCTGATTGGGAATTCTTCTGCTGGGTTCACAGATCTTATCTTGACTAGGGAGAGAATTGAAGCTGGTATCAAGTCGGGGAAGATTCAAGAAACCGCACTTGCCGATGCTCAGAAAAAGCCCCACAGTGGGAAGAAAGAATCCAATGCTATACATGGTAAAAAGGGTCGTCATGATGTAGGGGCAATCCAGATTTCTGATCCCACGCCCGTTCAACCAAGAAAGAGCAATAGGCGTAGGATAAAGCATCAAGATAGGAAGTATACTGACATCAACATGTCTTTGTCTCAGGCATTACAGCAATTGCTGAAGGCAAAACTGATCACACTAAAGGATCCTCCTCAAAATCCTGACACTTCCTCTCCCAAGTACAACCCGGGTGTGAGATGTGCCTACCATTCTGACAGTCCTGGACATGACACCGACGACTGTTGGACCTTGAAGAACAAGATCCAGGATTTGATTGACGCCCAGGAGGTCAAGTTTGAACACTGATCCTACACCGAATCATCGAGAATGTCTTTTGTTCATTCAAATGTTCAAGTTGTATTTTTCTTTGATTGTTCAAACATTTTATTCGTGTCAAACTTTGTTATTTCATTAATGCATCGCATGTCTGTTTTGAAGCAATATATTCGTATTCACTAAATGCAAATTATTTTCATATTTTTTCTGATGATCAACTCTTAATTAATAATTCTAAGCCTCTTGAGGGAGGATGACGAAAACGATACCACAATATACAGTATGCTTTTGAACAGACCCAGCTGATGAGGTGCAGGCATTGTTTCAATTCCTAAACACTGGAGTTATAAGGAAGATAATCCCTCGTTAACCCATCTGAGCCAAAGAAGTAGGAGTTTTTTTTTGTTTTCGAAATTTAAAACCCTTAATCATAACCTGGGGCAGGGCAGTTTTCTTAGTTGATCCAAGTGCATAATGAACAGCATAAAAGAAGTCCTTACAAAACGAAGAAAGACAGTGATGGTTCCGAATAATCAATAAAGAAAGGCAGTCATTATCTCAAAAAATAAAAAAAAACCGGTAGGTCAAAACCCATGAAGGAGACTTACAAAACTGGGGCATCCCGCTGACTGTAATTCCAAAAAAGGAAACAGTTCAGGCAAAAAAGAAAGGGATAACAAAAATCAGACAAGAAAGAGGTCCTACAAACCCTCAACAAAAAAAAGGGAAATGACTTCCTATTCCAAATAAATCATCAATATCTGAACCATCACCGGAAAATCAGAGCAAAGACTCAAACAAGGTCTAACGTATGATCAACTGAGTTTAGGTTTGGAGAACATCACGAAGAGTGAGTGGGTACAAATAATTTGAGCCTTTGTCCTTTGTTTCTTAAACCGTGAACCAGGCCACGTTATAACCCTTAAAAGTCCTAGCTGAAGCATGGGTTAGTTCGAAAGCATACTGTTACGAAAGGTATCCTGACTCCTTAAGGCTTGCGATAAAATACGGAGTTGACATCACGTTTTACAAATATTCACTTGTTTTATGAAAAAGAATGCATTTTTAAAATCTGCAAGACAGACATAGGCTTTGCATTTTTAACATAACTTTGTTTGCATATGACTTTTTGTTTGAACAGCAGGAAAATTCGCACGATGAATACCTAATGAACAGAAGTACCTCCAATCAAGGGGCAGACATGACCATGGTCCATTATCTGGGGCAATTAAGCCAAGGTTCGGAGAATATCTCAAAGACCAAATAGCCTGGGGCAAATCTCCGCCTGAGTCACTTGGGGAATTTCAACAACGAATCTTGTCTGATCAAACACCTTCTGGTGGCGTGGCAAAATACTTCCAACAGGGGCAACTCCCTACATTCCCTGAACATGGACATAGTCGAAAAATACTACACATAATCAAAGACCCGCTAGGTTGACATACCTAGGCAAAAATTAGGGCTTCCCGGCGAACCAAAAGGGTTCGGGCAAAATGAAGGGATGAAATGAAAAAATCTGTACACCCGGCAAGTCGAAAACCTGAAAAGGCGGCTTGGGCAAAAAAGGGTATCCCGGTGGACTGAAAACCCGAAAGGGCGGTCCAGGCAAAAATTAGGGATCAAAACGTATGACTATGTCCTGTCATCTTGTCACCTGCCTACCAGAAGGAGGTGGGTCCATCAACAACTATCAGCGCCTCACAGGTCTTCCTCTCCCACCACTGAAACAGGGGCAATAATGAGCCGTCTAAGCAATCTGATTGTTCTGTCCTCCAAGGTATCAAGGTAGGTTCGGTGGAAGAACATAACCAGTACATCTTAATTCCCCAGAGAGTGGGCCAACAAGTCAGTGCACTCTCGCCAAGCAAAGCTACTATCAAACTTAAGGAAAGTTGGGTATTCTCCCGCAGATCTCAACATTCCCCAGCAATGTATGGATATTCTTAACAAGCATCCCCGGCAGTCTTGGTCTAAAGATTGTTCCCCGATGGTCTATCAAACATTCAGTGGAGTCACTTCCCCGATACAGTTCAAATCTTCCCCCAGGAGAGTCCAATCTAGTTCCCCAGGAAAAGTTGGAATTTATCTCCCCAAACAGTAAGCTTATCCCCAGTAGATTCTGGAAGCTTATTCTCGCAGAGCACGAACGCGTCTCCCGGCTTTATTCAAAGAGTTATTTCCCTACCAGGATATAACTGGGTTATCCTCAGCCAAAAGCCACGGAAAGAGCGTCGTCGACCAAGTCTTCCGATCCCCAACAAACTATTATCAACACTCAGTAAGGCATCCCTCTTCCCACAGAGTATTGATTCCCAGCATGGTCGCTAGAGTATCTTTTCTCCCCGCAGAATCCTCCATTTGCCAAGTTTATTCTGCAATGGAGTCATCTTCTCCTACCGGAATTCTTGCAGTTATCATCCCCCAGCGGAAGCAAAATCTATTCTTCAACATCAGCCCAGGAGTGACTTCCCGGCATCCGTCAAGGATTTACTTTCCTAGACGAAAACATACGTTCCTAAACATCACATACATCATTATAGCATGCATAGACGCATCATTTCACCCCAATCTCATTTATTTTTGAGAACATCTTAAAATCAGGCAATTCATGCATTATGACATTGCATACAACTAATTCGTTACTTTTTCAGGAAAGAACGATCAACAGATAAAAGTCTTTACCCGTTGAGGTAGTAATCGTCCCAGATTCCTTCATCATTCTGCTGAGGTAGTAATCGTCCTAGATTCCTTCATCATCCTGCTGAGGTAGTAATCGTCCCAGATTCCTTCATCATCCTACTGAGGTAGTAATCGTCCCAGATTCCTTCATCATCCTACTGAGGTAGTAATCGTCCCAGATTCCTTCATCATCCTGCTGAGGTAGTAATCATCCCAGATTCCTTCATCATCCTACTGAGGTAGTAATCGTCCCAGATTCCTTCATCATCCTACTGAGGTAGTAATCGTCCCAGATTCCTTCATCATCCTGTTGAGGTAGTAATCGTCCCAGATTCCTTCATCATCCTGCTGAGGTAGTAATCGTCCCAGATTCCTTCATCATCCTGCTGAGGTAGTGATCGTCCCAGATTCCTTCATCATTCTGCTGAGGTAGTAATCGTCCCAAATTCCTTCATCATTCTGCTGAGGTAGTAATCGTCCCAGATTCCTTCATCATTCTGCTGAGGTAGTAATCGTCCCAGATTCCTCCATCATTCTGCTGAGGTAGTAATCGTCCCAGATTCCTTCATCGTCCTGCTGAGGTAGTAATCGTCCCAGATTCCTTCATCATATATTTGGAGTAGCAATCGTCTCAGATTCCTTCATCACATCCTTATCAAAAAACCTCCTCTGGTTCAGTCAGATCGACCCTAAGATCTCCCTGATTCTTATCCCAGTAGAAGACACCCAAGATTTTTCTCAACGAGCGTTGTTGAAGTTAAAGTCACCCAAGATTTTTCTCAACGAGCGTTGTTGAAGTTAAAGTCACCCAAGATTTTTCTCAACGAGCGTTGTTGCGGTTAAAGTCACCCAAGATTTTTCTCAACGAGCGTTGTTGAAGTTAAAGTCGCCCAAGATTCTCTTACCATTCATGCTAAGGCAGTAACCATCCCTGGTTCATTCATCGCCGTTTGAGGCTCCAGACTCGGCTCCTGTAACCAGTCAGGACACATCTATACCAAGCATCTAAAATCAGCTCCTGCAACGTGTCAGGTACTCATTTTTCTTTTGCAGGTATGCAGGTTCTCGCTAAGGAATCTCCTACGCGATCAACATCCAGATGGCATCTATAAGCCCATCATCCGATCCAACAATCTCCAAATGGCATCAATAAGCCCATTCCCCCATCACACTGCCACTATGTGAGCGCAAATTTCTGGGCACTTTAGTGTTCAATCATCTTCCACCCTCGGATTACGAAAGGCACGTCAGCCAATCTGCATCCTCAGGTCTAAGAAGATTGAACAGGGGCAACTGTTGCACCCCAAAATCTGCCCTCCCATATTCTTCAAGAAATTGCCAAGCCAAGTCACAAAATTCCCCAAGGGTTGCACAGCTCAACAGTCTCCCATACAGTCAAAACTAGGGTTTGTGTTCTGATCAGGAAAATAAAGTTTTCAAAGGCCCAATCAAGTCTCATATGCTTACAAAGATGGTCAAGTATCCTCATATCAAGTTTCAAGGCATTCAGCTCAAAATTGCACAGTCAAAACCCTAAATTGCACTACAGTCAACTGTAGGGGCAAAATGGTCATTTGACAGTCAAAAGTTCAAATTTTTGGTCAACATATCATTTTGAAGCCACAAACATCATTTGATCAATGCTTGATCATGATTCTCAAAATTTGGCTCAGAAATCATCAAAGATGCAAAAGTTTCCTTATTTGGACAGCTGAAAAAGTCAACTGAAATTGACCAGGGCATAACTTTCACATGGATTATCAGAAAAATCCCATCCAAAGCTCATTTTTAAGAGAAAGACATTTCCTACAACTCATCTTCATACTTCAAGTCCAAGAAATGCTCTCACAAAAAGTTATCAATTTCAACATTATAGGTCATTTTCAAAAGTCAACAAAAAGGGACTTTAAGTCAAAGGCCATAACTTGAGATTGGTAAATCAAAATGACATGGGACCAAAGGCATTGGTTATAGGACTCAAAGACCTTTCCAAAATGTCCAAGAACATGAGAAAAGCTTAAAAATTGAGCAAGTTATGCCTTGTGGAAGTTGGGAAATTTTTGGATATTTTGAAAAGTCAACTTTGATCCAAATGACCTAAAAATGCTAATGGGCCCATTTTTCTTCCATGATTCATCATTCCAAGCATATGCACGACCACTTGGCCCAAAGGGAAGTATTTTCTCATTTTTTATTTATTTATTTGAATTATTATTAATATTAATTCATTTAAATCATTTAAATATGTGGAAAATATATAACTTGACCTAAAAAAATCTTTTCATGCATGTTTGCCATCAAGATTTCGTGCATAGGCTAATTAGGAAAGAATTGGACTGATTGGCATGATTTGAACAAAGAACACATGAAAAAAAGATATGAAAAGATCTTTAAAATCAAATTTTCAAAAACCATCAATGCCATGGATTTTATTGAATTTTGTTAACCTAATACACTCCATACAAATACATGATCATAACCCTAATGCCCAGAGACTGAAAGCTGCGCAGAAAACCATTGGACAAAACTTGAAATTCTTGCCAAAAGTTCAAAACTGAAAAGCAGGTTCTAGGTCGATTGAAAGCACCATTCCTTTTCCAATAGCTTCCTCAAGGTTCCCAGAAGCGATTCCAATCCCTAACATCAACTCAAACGCAAAGAATTGGTAAAACGAATTCAAACTGTACTAAGAAAAATCCATGATCGTATTTTGATTTCTAGGCATCCTCATTGCATTTTAATTGTATATTCATGTTCCTTGTGAAGTTTTAAAACTAACCATGTGGTCCAATTGCGTTTTTGTGCTGTATATTCGATTTTACCATTGCTGATCTTTAGGGTTTTCAGAGTTTCAATTTAGGGCTTTTCACCCAAGGCAAAATTATGACTCCAGACCAAGACCATTAAACTCAGCTCACCTGGACGAAGAGACCCCAACTCTCGCGATGAATTTATATTCAAGGATAGCCTATTCGCTATTTTCCCATAACTCATCTAAAACCACGCATGAAAAACTGTGGCCTTTGTTTTGTGTTTTCAGGAAAATTGAAGAAGACGACCTCGTGTCCAACAGCCAGTGGTTCCTTTGAATTACGCGCGTTTTTTGAAGCACTAACTTTCGTTTGTTTTATTACGTTCATTATTTATTAAATATACAAAAAGGTTAAGTAGCTCAGTTGGCAGGCGTTGATGTGGTTGACTTCCAAGACCTGGGTTCGAGTCCCAGGTCTGTATAAATTCCAATATTATTTTTCCATATGAATTCTCATGCAACGCTCAAGGCCAGGACACAGCGTACACCTTCATCATCCATCTACCCACGCGTCCATCAGAAGCAATCCAAGGGCTGAGATTAAAGAACACCATAAGCCCTAGTCAAAAGTCCCATACGTGGCCTGGAAAAGTCAGCGAATTTCCAGCTTATTGGGCCCAAACTCTTGGATCAAGACCTCCACTTTGGGGCCTGAACCCCCCCTGGTTTGCTTTCTCTATATTTTTCTTGTTTTATTTTTAATTGTTATTTTATTTTCTTTATTTGTTTAAATTAATTATTATTTTTACAAAATATGAAAAAACATCATAAAAAAATCAGAAAAAGACAAAAATGTAATAAATATTTTTATTTTAATTATTTTCATAAATAAATTGTATAATTGAATTTAGTATAATTAGGGTTTTTGCAATTTTAATTCTTTTTAATAAATAAAAAAAAACATAGAATTAGGTAATTGATAATTTTTCCTTTTTAATCTTTTTTCCCTTTTTTTACCATAATATTATTTACTTATTTTATTTTTATAATTAAATTGTACATAAAAGAATTTAGGTTTAATTTAGGTTAAAAACTTCAATATTTTCTTAATAACTTAAAAAATAATTAGAACTAGGTTTAACGTTCAATTTTAGTTTTAATTAATTTTTTTTTCCATTAAATCTTAAAAAACATAAAAATACCAAAAAAAATATTCTCTTTTAATTTTTAATTTTAATTCCTCGTTAATTTTAATATTTTGCAAAAAAGGTCCAACGCCCTCGTTCCGATTTAATTAATTCGCATATTTATTTTATACCGCTTAAATAATTATGTATCTCTCCCAAAGCGTTGTAACATTTACTTTTCGCACTTTTATTTGCTTTATTTATTTTCTGTCAAATCGGGTCCGGTTTAATTTTGGCGATGTGGACCCGCGCCATTTGTAATAGTTTAGAATTTATTTTTCCCGCAAATATTAACTGTTAAACAAAGCATGCAAGAATGAATGGCCATAATAAAATCAAGCGTAGATCACTTTAACATGACAAGACAAATACGAATGAAAACGACACACGAATCGCACACACCACCCCTAGGGTACGCCTCACTGTTGCCTTGCCTCGAAAGGTGATCGTCGAGTAGAGGATGTCTTAGTAAGTCCTCATGATCCGGGAACCTGACATGAGGGTAGCTTCTAAGGTGTCTTCCCATTGCTCTGGTGATCACCATGTCCCTACAAACTTGAATTGACCCGAACACCTCCAACGGTGGTGCTACCTACCTCTCAATGGTGGGATGGCACTACTTTAAAGGACATTTACACAGACGAATTCCTTAGGGTAGGTAGGTTCTCGTAGATACTTGCTCTCTTTAAAAACAAAACAAATCAAAATCTTTTCACACCGACACTTTTCAAAAGCTTTCAAAACAATTTTTCAAACACTCTGACGCATGAGTCGATCTGAAACTTTCAAAGAAACTTTTTAAAACCCACATTGAAAAGCAAACAAACCATTTTGAAAACACAAATGAGCAAGTATCTAAGAGCCCATGGATAACCATGGATAGAAAGGGTGCTAACACCTTCCCTTTCTATAACCTACCTCCCGAACCAAGAGCAATCTCTTTAAGGAATTTTTCTGTGCTTTTGTCCTTTCCAATTGGAGAAAATAAAAGACGGTGGCGACTCTTGCTTCCGCGATATTTCGCGAACCAGCGTTAAACAGTCAGTTCCAGATCCACCGATCACAAAGGGTAACAAACTTCCTCTAACGTCTAGATTTCTCCGAGAACGAGGAATAGTTTCTTCTTTAACCATGTCTTCTACCAGGAGAGGGTAATAAGCAAGCTCATTAAAAGGTAACCACTTTTTATAAAGATTTCACAATGAACTATCTCTATTATATCAAAGAGTTAAATCATTCATCCGAGTAGATAAGACTGATATCTGGATAACATACAAGCTACTCAAATAAAGAGACTTCCACCTGCTACCAAATAGAACATGCCGGGTACACACAAGGTTCTCAAATAAAAAGGCATTCACTTGCTGTCAGGAAAAGATTCCCTAACAGTGTCATAAAACACTGTTGGATAATAAAAATTCTCATCTTTAGACGGGGAAACCATAAACTGATTTCAGTTTAGGAAAATAGAATCTTCAAAGGTGAAAAATTAATGCAGTCTCAATCTAGGTTTCCCAGCCTAGATAGATCAAAATAATATTACTATCGGGGACTAAAATTCAAACCAGGAACAAACCGGAGTGAAACAGTCAACCAAGACTCTACCCAATGAGGAATAAGATCAAAATGGGGATTAATTCTATCAAGGTAATGAGTTGGGTAGGAAGGTTGAAGAAAATTTTTTCAACGAGGAATAAACTCAGTGGGGAAATGGAAAGGATGTATACTTTCTGCTTAAGGTTGACATTCTATTGGAGAGAGACAACACACACTTTGCAAAGAGGATAAAAACATCAATAAATACAAATTAGCAATGAATATTCATTCAACTTATGCATAATGTATGAATGATGTATGGATGTTATAATGATGTGCATGCTAAAAATATAGACATAATACACTAGGGATAACCAGACAAAATAAACTTGGGTATAGACGACACTCTGCTAAATCACATTCAAGATGGAAATCCCATAAGAGAGTAAGAAACCAACTTAGGAAACAACGTCCTAATTCAAGACTTAACTTCTCTGGGAAAGGAAATGTTGCTTGAGAATAAACAAAGCAGAATCCTATAACTATAATGCACAAAGCTGTAGGGATATAACAATGTCCTCTAAGCTGCATTGGGAGATAACACACAGACTTTGCCAGGGAAGATGATACCATATCTATCGGGAAGAAACCATAAGGTTTTATAATACCAAGAGTAGTTGTTTTACTGGAGACGATCAAAGAAACTTCATGGAGATAACAACCTTAAAGGGAAACATCACCCTTGGTTTACATGAGAAACTAAGAAGTTAGCACCACAACAAGAAGTCAATTTTGTGGGGATTTTAAATCAAACTCAACACACGACGAGAGAAAACCCAAAAGTTGACAACTGTCTCAAAACTTCTTAAAAAAGATAATACTATTGAACTGCTATTTGGGGAACACACAGAAGCAACAACTTCATAGCAGGAAAGATAAAATACTCTGCCAGAGATTCTTAATCAATTATCAATACAAAGGGAGAAAGAATCCAACAACTAAACACAAGCTTTACAACGTTACAATCTTTGCTTGATTACAAACATGATGGGGGAAAGAATCACACTTAGTGGGAGAAATCTGAATCAAGACTTAATTGGGGAGTATGGGATCGTAAACCTAACCCCGTATAAAAACTTAGAGGATACCCACTACCTAATTAACAACCGTAGGGGAAACCATGTGCACATTTGCGGGGAAGGTCATTAGAACAACTCTGCTTGAGGAAGAATCTTGCCTTGTGGGGAAAAACATAGTGACTATCTTGAAAAAATCTGGAATTGCCATGGAAACAACTTTGGTGCCCCAGGTTACCATGCTGATGAAGACAACCTTCACAACCTTCCCCAGACTGCATGCATTTAAAATAATCTCCCTCATCAACAGTTTTTTAGAGATTTGTCAAATGTCGATGTAACTGCCCTAAATTGTCAAATCTCTCTGCTTAATAACTCTTCAAGGCCATATTCCCTTGGATGACACTCAAATGCGAGCTTCCTTGCTATAAAGCATTTGTTTTACAAGCTAAAAATGTTTTTTCTAAGAATGAAAATTATAATGCAATAGTTATGTAAGTCTTGAAGATTTTATTGATCAGATGTCGCAAAACCTTATGAATGAATCACTAGCTAGGGTGCGACATCGATTTGTGTATGAAAGATAACAAAAGCATATGATACCAACACACATATTTAGAAAAACACATGGGATTCAGGAACGCTATCTCGTTCGAAGTTTGCTTTCAAAATAAACTCTACTTTAATTAGGACTTTTGAGGGTTGTAATGTGGCCTAGTTCATGGTCTTTTAAAAAAATATTTTAAGGGTTAAAGTTTATTTGTGTCCACCCTATTCTCCGTGATGTTCTCCAGTCTTATGTTCAGTTAATTCAACATGAGTGTTTATATATCAAAAAGGATCTTGTAATGATTAAGGAATCAATGAGGCTTTCAGAGTAGTAGTCACCCTTTTTGTCTTTGTGTTTGCAGTCACACGGATTTGTTCTTTACTGAGGACGTTTGCTTTGTAGTCCTTTCTTTGTAGTATTTTTTTCGCTTTTTACTTTTAGTTTTGTTTTCCCTAACTTTTTCCTGGACTAATTCTTTTGAATTAATAATGTAGCAGGATGCCCTAATTTTTGCCTAAGTTACTTGACTTAGATGGCAAGATACGTGTGACATTGCCTTGTCTTGATCTGTTCAGAGGATGATGATTTCCTCGTTCCTTAATGGATAAGGGATAACCATTTTGGTTTAACGTCTTTTGGCCTCATGATTTGTGAAAGATAACCATTGTGGTTTCTTCAGAGGTACCCTCCGTTTAAAAATTGAACAATTGGTCAAATTAATTGAAGACTATCCCGCCCTAGGTTAAATATGAGGGTTTTTTTGTATAGAAAAGAAACTCCTACTTCAAGGCTCAAAGGGGTTAACGAGGGATTATCTTCCTTATATCTCTGGTATTTTGGGATTTAAAATAATGCTTGTACAACATCAACAGGGTTTTATTCAGAAGCATACAATCAAAAACTTTTGCATTTTTCACTTTCATCTTCCACCCCACAATATCTGCGTAGGCAAGAAAATTGGTATCATTTGGTATCATAAAGCAAGAAAAAAAATACGAGTGAAAAAAATGGATTTCTTCAAGACAAACATATTCATTATATTAAAATAATAATTTAAATGCAAACAAATTCTTACATGCAAACAATGCATTGATAAATAAGAAAAATTACAAATGAAAAATTAGTAAAATGTTGATAAACTGAGAAGACTCTCCATCTAGACTTTTGCTGAAGGAAACATCTTTCAAACTTCTAGTTCAACAACAACAGAGATTCAATCATGATTCGGGAGAGAATTTATTTGAACATTAGGACCAGCATCCTTAAATGACAAGATACCTCTCTTGATCAGCTTATGAACTTCAGCCTTTGAAGCAAGACAATGGTCAAGATCATTCCCGGGAGCACCCTGATGAAAAGCACATAAGACATCCTCCTTATACCACCATGGTAGATCTTTTAGAACAGCCGATGGTGATAGAGTCGGTTTTAAATTCTACTGCGGCAAGGAAGGAAACAACTGTGAATATGATATTGGAATCAGATCAAACCGATTTCTCCTTGGATTATGAACTTATTGATTAGGAGCTGCATGAGTTGCATTCACCATAAAAATTATATGATGTTGTTGATGATGGTGGTCATTCCTTCTTCAGGGTCTCCACGACCCTTCTCGTGAAATAGCATTGGAATTCTGCTCTTTTTTCTTGATGCCACTGGCAGAACCACTATATTTTAACAAATGTCCCTCACATACAGCTTCCTCTAAACAGACTCCCATACTCACCATTTCAATGATATCAGTGGGAGAGCTTCAAACCAACTTCTCATAGTAGAAGGAACTGAGAGTTTTCAGAAAGATCTTTGCCATTTATTTCTCTTCCATTGGAGGGAAAACCTGGGAAACTACTTCACGCTAATGCTGCGTGTACTCTTTGAATGATCTTTGTCTTTCAAAGTCATACCCTGATCTATTCGCGATCAGGTACCATGTCTATATTATAGTTGTTTTTCATAACACAGGCTTCTCCAAGGTCATTGAAAGCGCGAATGTTGGTAATTCCCAAACCCATGTACCATTTCGATGGAGCACCAGTCAAACTATCTTGAAAATAATGAATCAACAGGTGCTAATCATCAGTGTGGGCTGAAATCTTCCTGACTGTAGCGGTAAAAATTTGAGAATAAGTCATTGATTGATTTAACTCACAAAGTGAAAGTCACCACCGCTCTTTATTTTACAAAGGAATGGGAAAAGAACGAATAAAACCCAATGTGAAATAGAGACCGAGGTAAGGGGGCTATGTGATCGGTGGGAACGAGAACTGACTATTTTTTAATATGCTGGTTCGTGTTTGCGTTTGTTTTCGCAAAGTGTCGCGGTAAGAAAGAGTCGCCACCGTCTTTTATTTTATCCAACAAGGGAAAGGAAAAAAGCATAGAAAAATTCCTTTTCGAGATGTTTCTCGGGTTCGGGAGGTAGGTTATAGAAAGGGAAGGTGTTAGCACCCTTTCTATTTGTGGTTATCCACTGGCTCTTAGGTACTTGCTCACTATGTTTTCAAAAGGTTTTCTTTTTTTTGTGATTGTGGGTTTTGAAAAAATTTTGTTTTTGAAGAAAGTGTAAGTGCGAAAAGTTTTTGTTTTGTTTTTAAAAGGAGCAAGTATTTAAGAACCTCTACCTACTCAAAAAGGAATTTAATTATGCAAATGTACTTTAGACAGTGCTATCCCACTATTAAGGAGTAGGTAGCATCGTCGTTGGAGTTTCCGGGTCAATTCGATTTAAGGGACTTGTGGTCACTAAAGCAACATTAGGACGCTTTAGTGGTAATCCTAATGTCTTAGATCATTTTTTATCGAGGCAACCATTTCGAGGCAACTTATGATCTTGGGACAAAAGGACGACCTCTAAAACATCCTATACTTAATGATCACATTCGAGGCAACCAAATGAGGTATACCCTAGGAGTGGCATGTGCAAGTGTGTCAATTTTCAGTTTATATTATCTTTGTATTTTTAGGTGTTCTACCATTTGTTTTTAGATCTTGTCATACAATCCTAGTTAGCATACATCTAAGCAGTTAATATATGTACAGGAATTTAAAGTGCAGAAACTGTAAATACTACACTATTACAAGGCTTCGGGGAGGGGATTATTTACATGTCCAAAATTGGGGGAATAATAAGCAGTTACGGTAAAATAAACGCGCATGAAACTTAAAAAACCTAGCATATAATCTTTTTGTTGTTTTATTTTATTTTTTTGAGAAAATGCTAAATATTCAGTTAAGTTAAATTTAATTAATTTAAAAAAATACTGATTAAAATTTATTCTAAAACAAACCTAATATTTTTTGTATTTTTTGTTTATGAAAAAAAGATTGAATTTGAATAAAACCTAAGTCTACCGATTTTAAAATTGGAGAAAATAAGTTAAAATGATTAATTAAATTAAATCCTAATTCTAAGTTGTTTATTTTTTATGATTTTTAATTAGAACTGAAAATAAAAGGAATAAACGGAAACAAAATAAACAGAGTACAAATGGGCCAGGCAGCAAAATAAGAAAAAAAAGTAATTCTTGAGGCCTGGGTCGAAAGAGAGGCAGGCTGTCTTTCGACCCAGTGAAGAGGCTGGATCGAAGGTGCATGAGGGGCTGCACTCTGAGGGGGTTCAATCTGGACATGTCATCCTTCAAACTGGAAGTCCTGGGTCCAGTTCGAAGCTAAACTGTTGAGCTTCGAAGCTCTGAACAAGAAGTTGAGCATGAGGTTCCTGCAAAACGAAACACATATTAAAAGTCCAGGGGGGACTTAACCCCCCTGGTTCGAATCTCCTCTTATTCGCACCTACTGAACCTGGGTCTGGGTTTGTTTTATCCTGGGATTCGAAGGATAAACTCAGATTGTGCCCAAGCAATGGCACAATCTCAACTCTGCATTGTAGCTCATATGAAGCTCATTAAATCATTCTCAAACAGAAATAAAAATATGAATATGCAATCGAAATGAATTTGAGAGTGAGCTTGAGATTAGATTTTTCTTTTACCAAACAGAGGTGCTTCGACCTGTAGTTCTGAGGGGGGAGGCGTTCGCTGGGTGGCAGCTTTGGCTTGGAAAATTTTGGGCAGCGTCTCTCCAAGTTCTCTATTTTTCTGTATCTTTTTTCGTCTCATTTTTGCAGCATTTGTGAATTCTTTATATAGAGGGGGTGAAGGGGACAGGAAGACAAAGGTTTAAATGACCTTGATTATGTGTTTTGACAGTCATGAAGGAGGATTCGTAACGTTAATTGTGTGTTTGAAAGCCATGAATGAGAGTTTGTAACATTGGCTAAACACATGGGATTCTGTCCCTTTTTGAATTTTGAATGACAAGCAGCTGGCCTTCGAATGCTCCCCTTCGAATGGGCTGATGGCTTCTTTCGAATGCTCCCTTTTGAATGGGCTGATAACCTCCTTCGAATGCTCTTTCGAAAGCTTCTTCAAATGGACCCTTTGAATGCTTCTTCGAATGGACCTTTTTGGAATTCCAATCGAAGTACTTGTCCTTAATGCCAATCGAAATGCTTCTTCAAAGTGCCAATCGAAATGCTCCTTCAGAATGCCAATCGAAGGGTTTTTCAGAATGCCAATCGAAATGCTTCTTCAGAGTGCTAATCGAAATGCTCCTTCAGAATGCCAATCGAAGGGTCTTTCAAAATGCCAATCGAAGTGCTCCTTCAGAATGCCAATCGAAATGCTTCTTCAGAGTGCCAATCAAAATGCTTCTTCAGAGTGCCAATCGAAATGCTTCTTCAGAATGCAAATCGAAGCATCACTCAAAAAATTTCCTTTTCCTTAGGCAAGAGTTTATGATCAACCATGCAAGGGGAAGGCTTTCGGAAACATGAGAGGGAAAATTTTGGGTTGCAACAGTTTCCCCTGTTCAATTTTCTTAAACCTGAGGATATAGATTGGCTTGTGAGCCTTTCGTGATCCGAGGGTGGAAGATAATTGAACACTAGAGTGCCCAGAAATTTGCACTCGCATGGTGAAGTATCAGCATTGTGATGTCAGGAATGGGCTTACAAATGCCATTTGGAGATTGTTGGTAGGAGGATGGACTTATAGATTCCATCTGTAGGAGTGTCGATCGCATAAGAGATTCCTTAGCGAAAACTTGCATACCTGTTGTTGTAGAAGATTCCACTGGGAAAGTCTAACTTCGTTGAGATTTAGGAACCTGCCTGTACTTCAACTGGGAGAATGCCTCAACTGAGTTTTAAGAACCTGTTCATAATTCAATTGGGGGGAAACATCTTCATCAAGATCTAGGAACTGTCTCGTGCTCAATGGAATAAACCGCTGAGGTTATAGAACTTGTCCACACTATGACGAAGGAAAACATCAAGATCTAGGAACTGACTCGTGCTCAATGGAGTATACCGTTGAGGTTATAGTACTCGTCCACACTATGACGTAGGGAAACATCTTCATCAAGATCTAGGAACTGTCTCGTGCTCAATGGAGTAAACCGCTAAGGTTATAGAACTTGTCCACACTATGACGGAGGAAAACATCAAGATCTAGGAACTGACTCGTGCTCAATAGAGTATACCGTTGAGGTTATAGAACTTGTCCACACTATGACGGAGGAAAACATCAAGATCTAGGAATTGTCTCGTGCTCAATGGAGTAAACCGTTGAGGTTATAGTACTCGTCCACACTATGACGTAGGGAAACATCTTCATCAAGATATAGGAACTGTCTCGTGCTCAATGGAGTAAACCGCTGAGGTTATAGAACTTGTCCACACTATGACGGAGGAAAACATCAAGATCTAGGAACTGACTCGTGCTCAATGGAGTATACCGTTGAGGTTATAGTACTCGTCCACACTATGACGTAGGGAAACATCTACATCAAGATCTAGGAACTGTCTCGTGCTCAATGGAGTAAACCGCTGAGGTTATAGAACTTGTCCACACTATGATGGAGGAAAACATCAAGATCTAGGAACTGACTCGTGCTCAATGGAGTATACCGTTGAAGTTATAGTACTCGTCCACACTATGACATAGGGAAACATCTTCATCAAGATCTAGGAACTGTCTCGTGCTCAATGGAGTATACTATTGAGGTTATAGTACTCATCCACACTATGACATAGGGAAACATCTTCATCAAGATCTAGGAACTGTCTCATGCTCAATGGAGTAAACCGCTGAGGTTATAGAACTTGTCCACACTATGACGGAGGAAAACATCAAGATCTAGGAACTGACTTGTGCTCAATGGACTATACCGTTGAGGTTATAGTACTCATCCACACTATGACGTAGGTAAACATCTTCATCAAGATCTAGGAACTGTCTCGTGCTCAATGGAGTAAATCGCTGAGGTTATAGAACTTGTCCACACTATGACGGAGGAAAACATCAAGATCTAGGAACTGACTCGTGCTCAATGGAGTATACTGTTGAGGTTATAGTACTCGTCCACACTATGACATAGGGAAACATCTTCATCAAGATCTAGGAACTGTCTCGTGCTCAATGGAGTAAACCGCTGAGGTTATAGAACTTGTCCACACTATGACGGAGGAAAACTGTCGAGATTGAGAACCTTATCTGAAAATTCAACTGATGATAATTCAATTGAGATTTAAGAACTGGTCAGATCTTCGACTAAGCTGAGAACTTAACTGCATTTTTCCTGAAAGGTAAAGGTCAGTCATATGTAATGCATGATATGGATCAGATAATGATGTTCTCAAAATAAATGAGATTGTATTCGTATGATGCGTATATGTATGTATCATGATGTATGGGAATGTGATGTTTTTAGCTGGGGAAGATAAATCCTGGAGCTACTAGAGAATAATGTTGAGTTCTTCGTTTCCACTGGGGATGACGAACGATGATGATTGCAAGGATAAACCTGCAGGAGAGGATGACTCCGTTGGGGGAATAAACTTGATGAAGAGATTACTCTTTGGGGGAAATACTCTGTGGGGAAGAGATACTCTGCTGAGGATTATAAACTCCGCCGGGGACTCTGCTGATAAGCTTTGTTGGGGATTTTGACGATAAACTCTGTTGGGGATTGATTACCATTACTGGTGATATTGAATCTGTTGAGGATAGAAATCCTGCTTGGGGAAAGAAAGAACTTCGCTGGGGATGACTTTTCAGTTGCAACTTGCTGGGGATAACCTTCTGAAATTGGCTGGGGAGATACATTTGTACTCTGCAGGGGATAAGCTTCCAGAATCTACTGGGGAAGACGATTCAACTCTGTCGGGGAAGCTTTTTTTAGACTGCGCTGGGGAAATGGCTCCACTGGGGGTACCTTGCATTCTGCCAGGGAACATTCTTATATTCTGTTGAGGAATATTAAGACTACCGGGGATACTCTTATGCTTGCTGGGGAATATCCTTATACTCCGCTGGAGAATATTAAGACCTTCTGGAGATACCAAACCTTTTTAGGGTTGATGGTAGATTAACTCTGCTTGGGGAGAGTATTGCTGATTTGTACATAGCTGCAAGTCTCAGCCGGGAGAGAGCTATCATTACTTTCTTATGCTGCGGGGAGTGAAGGTATCTTAGCCATATTCTTCAGCTAAATCTACCTTTGTACCTGGTGAGCAAAGCAGCTGTATAGTTTGGACAATTTTTATTGCCCCTGTTTCTACGGGAGAAGGTGCCTGCGGAGGCCCTGTGGATCGAGTATTACCCCCACCTATGAGGTTCTTGGTAATTGCCGATTGAAGTGACAAATCTTCTTCTGGTAGGCAAATGACGAGATGACGGGACATAGTCGTACACTTTGATCCCTAATTTTTTGCCTGGACCGCCCTTTCGAGTTTTCAGTCCATCGGGATACCCTTTTTTGCCCAAGCCGCCTTTTCAGGTTTTCGACTTGCCGGGTGTACAAATTTTCATTTTCATCCCTTATTTTTGCCTGAACCCTTTTGGTTCGCCGGGAAGCCCTTATTTTTGCATAGGCCAGTCAACCTAGCGGGTCTTTGATTATGCATAGTACTTTTTTGACTATGTCCACGCTCTCAGGATGTAAGGAGATTGTGTTACCATACTACCAGAAGATGATCGTTTGATCATACAAGATTCGTTGCTGGAATTCATGTCCAATGCCCCAAGTGACTCAGATGGAGATCTGCCCCTGGTTATTTGGCATTTTTGAGAGACTCCTTGAATCTTGACTTGACTGCCCCAGATGATGGACAATGATCATGCCGTGCCCCTTGATTGGAAGTATGTTTTCCAGTTGAGGCGATCCTTTTTATTGAGAAGGCTTTTGTTCACTAGATATTCGTCGTGCGAATTTCTCTGTTATTTGAAAAAATTGTCATATGCAAACAATGTTATTTTAAGAATGCAAAGCTTATGTCTGTCTTGAAGTTTGTTGAAAATGCATTTTTTCAGTAAGATAGGAAAATTTTGTAAAATGTGATGTCAACTCAGGATTTACAGCAAGCCCTACAGGAGTCAGGATACCTTTTGTAATAGTATGCTTTCGGACTAACCCATGCTTCAGTTAGGACTTTTGAAGGGTTATAACGTAGCCTGGTTCACGGTTTAAGAAACAAAGGATAAAGGATCAAAGTATATTTGTACCCACCCGCTCTTCGTGATGTTCTTCAATCCTAAACTCAGTTAATTGTGCATTAGATCTTGTTTGAGTCTTTGCTCTGATATACCAGTGATGGTTCGGATACTGACAATTTATTTTGAACAGGCAGTCATTTTTATTGAGAGCTTGTAGGATCTCTTTTTGATTTTATTATCCCCGTCATTTTGCCTGAACTGTTTCTTTTTGTATTCACAGTCAGCGGGATGCCCCAGTTTTGTAAGTCTCCTTCATAGGTTTTGACTTAATGGGCTTTTATTTCTGAGAGATAATGACTGCTTGCCCTTACGATTATTCGGAACCATCATTGTCTTCTTGTTTTCAGAGGAATTCTTTTGATGTCGTTCGATGTATTATGAACTGAGAGTTTTGCGAATTCAATGCGCATCTTTTGAATTAACTGCGAGACTACCCTGCCCCAAGTTTAAATCAAAGGTTTCAATTTGTGTTTAAAACAGAAAACTTCTACTTCTTTGGCTCGAAGGGGTTGACTAGGGATTATCTTCCTTATAACTCCAGTGTTTAGGATTTGAAAGAAATGCTTGTACATCGTCAGCAAGGTCTGTCCAAAAGCATACTGTATGAGATTATGGCATTGTTTCGTCATCCTCCCTCTAAAGGCTTAGAATTTTTAATCTTTGATCGAGAGTTGAACATCACAAAAAGGAAATATGAAGCAATTTAAGCATAGTGAAAACAATTAATTCAAAACAAGACACGTGCATTGCATTAATGAAATAAAAGAGTTCGACATGATAATAATTGTTTGAATAAGCAAAGAAAAATACAACTTCAGAATTTAAATGAACAAAAGTGCTTTTAATCCTAGCCATGCTTTGGCAAGGGAGCAGTGATCACATTGGGAGTCTCAGAAGGGTCGAGTTCGATCTCTTTTGCATCAATCAAGTCTTGGACCTTGTTCTTCAAAGCCCAACAATCATCTGTATTATGCCCCGGGCTATCAGAGTGATAAGCGCAGCGGGTGTTAGGGTTATGCCTTGGTGATGTTGTATTTAAAATCTTCGGAGCTTCTTTTAGAGTCACCAGATTGTTCTTCAGCAACTGTGGCAACATCTGAGATAAAGTCATGCTAAGAGGAGTGTACTGCCTTCGAGGTTTCTCGCCCCTTTGTTGGTTGTGATGTTGAGGAGCACCAGTAGGTTTTGAAATAACAACCGCGTTGACAGCTTGGTGGTGTTTAGGTATATTATGTCTTCTTGAATTGTAGACAGCACTGGACTCTTTCTTAAACGGCTTCTTATCGGTACCTGATGAGGCACCCTCCTGTATCTTCCCCGCCTTAATACCAGCTTCAATCCTCTCACCAGTCAAAATAAGGTCTGTAAACCCGGCTGAAGAGCTTCCAATCAAATGGTTAAAGAATGGACCAGACAGGGTCCCCAGAAACATATCAACCAGTTCACGATCAGCCAAAGGTGGTTGCACCCTTCCGGCCAGGTCCCTCCATTTTTGAGCATACTCTTTAAATCCTTCTCTCGTCCCTATTGACATACCCTGGAGTTAGGTACGCGTAGGAGCGAGGTCGGAATTATACTGATAATGCTTAAAGAATGCGGCAGCCAAATCCTCCCAGCTGCGGATACTGGCTCCATCCAACTGATAGAACCACTCAAGCTGAGTCCCTGAGAGACTGTCCTGAAAGAAATGGATCCATAAATTCTTATCAGTAGTGTATGGTTGGATCTTCCTCACATATGACCGGAGGTGCAGCTATGGACAGGAAGCTCCGTCATACTTGGCAAAGGCAGGTGCCTTGAACTTGTGGGGAATCACCACCCCAGATGATAAACCCGAATCTCCGAAATCCAAACCGGGCACCTTCTGTACTTCCATGGCGTTCAAACGGTCCTCTAGCTATTTGTATTTATCCTCAGCAGGAGGATATTGTTCTTCATCATAGTCCGTCTCGTTGTCGGAGACCTCAGGGCTAGGAGCCCTCCTTTCTTGTGAATTGTCTTTCTCTCCGGACGGGGTGGCCAGTTCAATTTCATTCTGCAGCCCGTTTCCAAACCTGCGTCCAATATTGAACAGGACGGTCCTTTTCTTCTTCTTCTTTTTCAGGAGCAGGGTCTTCAGGTCCTGCTGACCCTTAACTAGCTTCATGACCAACTCTTGAAATTGGGCATTCTGGGCCTGGAGGGCCTTGATAGCTTGCTCAGTGGAAGTTTCAGCAGACATGATGATTGCTGAAATAAATAGCGAAGAAGATAAGAGACCTGTAAAAGGGTACCTGTTATGCATATGATGAATGGTATGCTATTTATGTAATGCATTCAAGGGTTCAAAAATTCAAATTTGTTGGAGACAAAAGAGAACACACGTCACATTAAGAAGCAATTTGTTAGTACATAAGTGCCCCATGGGCGAAATTTTACAAAATTCTTAATGTAGAAAGACATTGCGCATCCTCTTTGGAGCGATGTAAGTGTTGAGGGTCTCCTCCTCGTGAAGTCGGCGGGTAAGCTCTAAAACCTTCTTTTCGTTGGCATAGAAGCTGGTTTCAAAAGTATTCCGCTCTTCCTTGAGTTGGATCCAACTCTTTTTCATTTCTTCCCATGATGTTGGCATGTCAGGATGTAGGATGGCGTATGGAACCTCTCCTTCCATAACAGGCTCTTTGATCAAGGGGAGAATGTGAGGATATGGCATCATAAGATTCTAGGAGCGGGTTCGTACCCACTTGAGGTAAGGCTCAAGGGGGATGGAATTCTTGTGCCCCAGTGTCTTACTATCCACTTTGTTAGGCATCCTCTAAGCTCTGATGAACCTTTATCGAAGTTCTTGCGTATCGTTGTCGAAGTCAAAAACTAGGTCAGGGATCAGCATGTCATGAGGGCCATCCCTCAGAGCATATCCAAATTGTCTCAAAGCTAGACAGGGGTTGTAGGTAATGCCTCCCCTAATTCTAAGTAACAGAACATTAGGAAATTCTCCACAATGATCAATGATAGTGATATTTTCTCTAGACCGAGAACACTAATATACATCAGAATGTGTGAGGGTCATCAATTGTTGTGACCACCTTAAACCCTGTTCATTCTTCAAAACTGATTATGGAAGGTGAGAAATAAACCACCTTGCTAAGAGAGGAGTACAGCACATGAGAATACCTCTTTTCCTCATTGTTCGTGTGTAAAATGAGTGGAGGATGTCCCCAAGAAATGTAGGTATAGGATTCTTGGATATAAAAATATTGACAGCATTCACATCTATAAGTTGATCGGGATTTGGGAACAAAACCAAACCATAGATAAGGAGTGCCACAATCTCTTCAAAGGCTTGTAGATCAAGAGAATTCCATCATTCTCGTGCCTTCTCAAACAGAAACTTTGCCAAGAATCCTTTGATACCACTTTTGGTTTCCCAATGCCCCTTGATGTCAGATGGTTGTAAGTGTAATGCTTGAGCAACATATTCAAGTTTTGGTTCCTTTTCCGTACCGTTGTAGGGTAGTTGGCTAAGGATAGGAATTCTCAGGAGTTGAGAAAATTCCTCCAAAGTAGGCACCAATTGATAATCAAGGAATGTGAAACAGTGGTGTAGGGGGTCAAAGAACTGGAAGAGAACTTTCATCATGTCTTCTTCAATGTTGGTGTAGACCAAGCTGAAGAGTCTACCATGTCTTTCACTGAAGAGAGAATTCTCGGGAATCCTGGATGTAAGCTCTTTGAGTTGCAGAGGGACCCTTACAAGGTTAACTTGAATTGTTTTCCTGCGGAGAGACTCCATGTCCTGCAAAACAAGAACAAAGATGAAGATCTAAACCCTTGAAATGGTTAGCAGATGCATATGATGCTTTATGATGTATGAAAAAACACATGTACAAGCAAGTTACAAAAAACCCTAGTTTCAGGCTTGCAGGAGGTTTCATAGGTAAGTACCCTCTTGAGTTTAGTTGGCTTAAAAAACCTGTCCTATAAATAGTAACCGGGTTCTAAGGAGCTCAATATCATTGGATTGTTTTCTATGTTCATTGTTTTGGTTTTGCCACTGAACTGGCGACCAAAATATTCCAAGAAAACAATCCTCAATGAGTGTAGTATCAAGTATCTACCAACTTCGGACTGCACCAAAGTCGGTCATCTCACTACCCCTAAAAAGGCCAAGATGGTCAAGTAAGGTTCTAGGTCATTAGTGCTTAGTGACATCACTCAGCGGCCCCGTATTCTCTTTGATTGACTCAAAGGCTACCGGTACTTACAAATATATCGCACTAATATAGCTATTGCTTCAACCGTGTCGGTATACCCCGCACAATTTCCACAACGTATTGCTATCTATGAATGTTTCCCAAAATCTGGGTGGAGGATTTATAGATCTCCGATACAATCCCACAAAATTAAAAGCATACAAAGCAATACAAATGAAAACACAAGTGATCTAGTCCTAAGGTACACCTCACTTATTAACTCCCCAGCAGAGTCGCCAGTTCTGTGATCGGTGGGAACGAGAACTGACTGTTTTTTAATATGCTGGTTCGCGTTTGCGTTTGTTTTTGCAAAGTTTCGCGGTAAGCAAGAGTCGCCACCGTCTTTTATTTTATCCAACAAGGGAAAGGACAAAAGCACAGAAAAATTCCTTTTCGAGATGTTTCTCGGGTTCGGGAGGTAGGTTATAGAAAGGGAAGGTGTTAGCACCCTTTCTATCCGTGGTTATCCACGGGCTCTTAGGTACTTGCTCACTATGTTTTCAAAAGGTTTTCTTTTTTTTTTGTGATTGTGGGTTTTGAAAAGAATTTTGTTTTTGAAGAAAGTGTAAGTGGGAAAAGTTTTTGTTTTGTTTTTAAAAGGAGCAAGTACTTAAGAACCTCTACCTACTCAAAAAGGAATTTAATTGTGCAAATGTCCTTTAGACAGTGCTATCCCACTATTAAGGAGTAGGTAGCCCCGTCGTTGGAGTTTTCGGGTCAATTCGATTTAAGGGACTTGTGGTCACTAAAGCAACATTAGGACGCTTTAGTGGTAATCCTAATGTCTTGGATCATTTTTTATCGAGGCAACCATTTCGAGGCAACTTATGATCTTGGGACAAAAGGACGACCTCTAAAACATCCTATACTTAATGACCACATTTGAGGCAACCAAATGAGGTATACCCTAGGAGTGGCATGTGCAAGTGTGTCAATTTTCAGTTTATATTATCTTTGTATTTTTAGGTGTTCTACCATTTGTTTTTAGATCTTGTCATACAATCCTAGTTAACATACATCTAAGAAGTTAATATATGTACAGGAATTTAATGTGCAGAAACTGTAAATACTACACTATTACAAGGCTTCGGGGAGGGAATTATTTACATGTCCAAAATTGGGGGAATAATAAGCAGTTACGATAATATAAACGCGCATGAAACTTAAAAAACCTAGCATATAATATTTTTGTTGTTTTATTTTATTTTTTTGAGAAAATGCTAAATATTCAGTTAAGTCAAATTTAATTAATTTAAAAAAATACTGGTTAAAATTTATTCTAAAACAAACCTAATATTTTTTGTATTTTTTGTTTATGAAAAAAAGATTGAATTTGAATAAAACCTATGTCTACCGATTTCTAAATTGGAGAAAATAAGTTAAAATGATTAATTAAATTAAATCCTAATTCTAAGTTGTTTATTTTTTATAATTTTTAATTAGAACTGAAACTAAAAGGAATAAACAGAAACAAAATAAACAGAGTACAAATGGGCCAGGCAGCAAAATAAGAAGAAAAAAAAAGTAATTCTGGAGGCCTGGGTCTAAAGAGAGGCAGGCTGTCTTTCGACCCAGTGAAGAGGTTGGATCGAAGGTGCATGAGGGGCTGCACTCTAAGGGGGTTCGATCTGGACATGTCATCCTTTAAACTGGAAGTCCTGGGTCCAGTTCGAAGCTAAACTGTTGAGCTTCGAAGCTCTGAACAAGAAGCTGAGCATGAGGTTCCTGCAAAATGAGACACATATTAAAAGTCCAGGGGGGACTTAACCCCCTGGTTCGAATCTCCTCTTATTCGCACCTGATGAACCTGGGTCTGGGTTTGTTTTATCCTGGGATTCGAAGGATAAACTCAGATTGTGCCTAAGCAATGGCACAATCTCAACTCTGCACTGTAGCTCATATGAAGCACATTAAATCATTCTCAAACAGAAATAAAAATATGAATATGCAATCGAAATGAATTTGAGAGTGAGCTTGAGATTAGATTTTTCTTTTACCAAACAGAGGTGCTTCGACCTGTAGTTCTGAGGGGGGAGGCGTTCGCTGGGTGGCAGCTTTGGCTTGGAAAATTCTGGGCAGCGTCTCTCCAAGTTTTCTATTTTTCTGTATCTTTTTTCGTCTCCTTTTTGCAGCATTTGTGAATTCTTTGTATAGAGGGGGTGAAGGGGACAGGAAGACAAAGGTTTAAATGACCTTGATTATGTGTTTTGACAGCCATGAAGGAGGATTTGTAACGTTAATTTTGTGTTTGAAAGCCATGAATGAGAGTTTGTAACGTTGGCTAAACACATGGGATTCTGTCCCTTTTTGAATTTCGAATGACAAGCAGCTGGCCTTCGAATGCTCCCCTTCGAATGGGCTGATGGCTTCTTTCGAATGCTCCCTTTTGAATGGGCTGATAACCTCCTTCGAATGCTCTTTCGAAAGCTTCTTCGAATGGACCCTTTGAATGCTTCTTCGAATGGACCTTTTTGGAATTTCAATCGAAGTACTTGTCCTTAATGCCAATTGAAATGCTTCTTCAGAGTTCCAATCGAAATGCTCCTTCAGAATGCCAATCGAAGGGTTTTTCAGAATGCCAATCGAAATGCTTCTTCAGAGTGCTAATTGAAATGCTCCTTCAGAATGCCAATCGAAGGGTCTTTCAGAATGCCAATTGAAGTGCTCCTTCATAATGCCAATCGAAATGCTTCTTCAGAGTGCCAATCGAAATGCTTCTTCAGAGTGCCAATTGAAATGCTTCTTCAGAATGCAAATCGAAGCATCACTCAAAAATTTTCCTTTTCCTTAGGCAAGAGTTTGTGATCAACCATGCAAGGGGAACGCTTTGGGAAACATGAGAGGGCAAATTTTGGGGTGCAACAGGCTAGTTATGCAAAGGGAAGGTATTAGCACCCTAAACATCTACAGTACTCCACAGGAACCTCTTGGAAAATCTGTGTATTTTCCTAAAAGAAAGTATTTACAAAATAAATTATGGAAATGAGAAAAGAAGTTTTTTTTACAACTGTTTATTTGATAAATCTTCCAATGAGCTCTAGGCCTACATACCAACAATGTGCTGTTAGAACATAGTTTGATTCTACAACCCTCATAAGAGTTTTGATGATAATAAACAGAGAACAAATATGCACTCTAAATTTGTTTTTTATATTATATAGAAGTTATGACTGAAACGACATCAGAAGTTAAGCCACAGAGGCATTCAAGCTGAGTAATCAGAATGTTTTGAAGTATGATGATCCGAATTTGCGCTAAAGATAAAGATATCCTGATTCTGAACGGAAGTCCAACATGCTAACTGAATCTTCGTTTCTGGCTTCCCAAGTTCTGAAGTAAAGCAGCATGCAAGATTCCTAAGTTCTGAAGCGTTACTTTTCCATTAAGGCAGTATCATGTGCAACGGCTTCATTCAGACAAGAATCTTCTCAGTATGTAAAGTGCATTAAGTGTCCATTATCACGTTTCAATTTGGATAGATTTCCACGCCTATATAAACAAGCTCAAAGGGTAAATCGTTTATGATTTTGACACGACTGCTCTATACAATCTCAAAAAGGCTGCAAAAATTTCATATTCATTCTACATTCGATTTGTGTAATACATCACAGTAGTGATACAATTTTTGTAACAAAAAAAAATAGTATACAGTAAACCTTTTCTTGTGATTAAGATATTTTCCTTGAAATAAACTGGGTTGTGGTTATACTCAAGAAGACTTTGGCAGTTGTCAAAGTAGATATGTAATCAGTTTGATTAGTGAATTAAGTCCTCTTTGTAGAGAGGCGAAATCACCTTGGCAGGTGGACTGGAGTAGTTTGAGATCAAGCAAACATGGATAAAAATCTCGTGTCTATTGCTTTTTACTTTTAAGTTTCAATTCACCCCCCCCCCCCCCCCCCTTGTTGTGTTTTTCACTTCTTCAATTGGAATCAGAGCACCTGGTTCTGAGTTCATACACTTAACCGTGTCAGTACAAGATCCAAACTTTAGAAAAACACTATGGTGGGACCAAGCCAAAACATTAGAAATGACTATCACAATGACAAGGACAGAATCAACGGTAAACCTCCTGTCTTTGATGGAGAAAATTTTGACTACTGGAAAGACAGAAGTGAGAGCTTCTTTCTGGATCATGATGCTGACTTATGGGATATGGTAATTGATGGATACATGCATCCAGTGGATGAAAGTGGTCAGAAGATAGATAGAAAAAGAAAGTCTGACCAACAAAAGCGCGATTTCAGAAACAATCATAAGGCCAGAACAATTCTTCTCAATGCCATCTCATACTCAGAGTATGAGAAGATCTCAAACAGAGAGACAGCCAAAAACATGTTTGACTCTCTGAGAATGACACATGAAGGAAACATACAAGTTAAAGAAACCAAGGCCCTTGCGCTCATTCAGAAATACGAAGCTTTCAAGATGGAAAACAGTGAATACATAGAAGCGATGTTCTCAAGATTCCAGATTCTAGTTGCTGGGATGAGAGTTCTTGACAAAGGGTATTCTACTGTTGATCACGTAAAGAATATCATCAGAAGTTTACCAAAGAAATGGAGGTCAATGGTCACTGCTCTTAATCTGGCTAAAGATCTCAACAAGATATCTCTAGAGGAACTTGTTAGCTCACTCAGAAGCTATGAGATAAAACTAGAAGATGACGAGCCTCAGAAGCTAGGTAAGAATTTAGCATTAAAATCTAAAAAAAAACTTGATTATAAGGTTTTGCAGGCTATGGAAGAAACCTCTGATGGATCCTCATCAGAAGAAGATGAATTGTCTCTTCTCTCTAGAAGGGTCAATCAGCTGCCGAAGCAAAGGAAAAGAAAATTTAGAAGCTCTAGAAGATTAGGGAATCAGAATGAATCCTCCTCCAAATACAGAAAGTCTGAGCCCTCCTCTGGACACATAAGGTCTGAAGCTTTATCTAGTCATAGAAAGTCAAATAATTGAGACATCATCTGCTATGAGTGTAATGAACATGGGCACTACAAAAGTGACTGTCCAAGGCTTCAGAAGGTGAAGCCAAAAAAGAATTTCTTCAAGGAGAAGAAGAAAAGCCTCATGGCAACTTGGGACGATTCAAATACTTCTGATGTAGACTCAGAGTCAGATGATGAAAGAGCCAACATCGCTCTTATGGCTAATGTGACAGAAGAAAACGAAGCTTCTGGGTCAGACTTAAAATCAGACATAGAAGAGGTATTTCCTGATTTTACTGTTAATTTTACTAAAGCTAAACTAGCAGAAAGTCTGAATGAGATTCTGGAAAGGTATCAGCAGATCAGAGTCAAATTCAAGAACCTGAAAAAGGATCTTGTCTCTGACTCTGAAGAAATTGTGAGTCTTAGATTAGAAAATTATGAGTTAAAAGAAAAGATTTCAAAATTAGAAAATGATTTACAAAACTCTCAAAGAAATAATCTCAGAGGCTCCCAGTAATGCTGATAAGATCAAAAAAGAATATGATCACAGCTTTTAGAAGTTTCTGGCTAAAAACATAGATAGAAGCAAGATGGCTTCAATGATCTATGGAGTTAGCAGAAATGGTAGAAAAGGAATAGGATACCAAGGTAAGGTATCTCTACCTAAGAAAGCCATGGACCTAGTAATTAAAGGAACACCACTAAAATCTCAATTCACTAATGGGCACACAAATGATCTGAAATACACTAGCAATGATTATTCTTCCAAACCAAAATTCAAACAGAATTTTGGTAAAACTAACAAACCAGGACCCAAAAGGATATGGGTACCTAAGGAAAAAATTAAATATGTAGAAGATATCTTTAGAAGCAAGGCTAAAACACCAGTCATGGTACCTGGACTATGGATGCTCTCGACACATGATAGGAAGAAAGCATATGTTCCAAAGCCTGAAACTTAAACATGGAGGCTATGTGGATTTTGGAGGCAACCAAAGAGGGAAGATCATTGGCTCTGGAACAATAGGTAATGGTAACCTTCCTTCTATTAATAATGTGTTGTTAGTTGATGGATTGATGCATAACCTGTTATCCATAAGTCAATTAAGTGATAACGGTTAAGATATAATCTTTAATAAAAATTCATGCAAAGCTGTTAGTCAGAAAGATGGAACTATCTTGTTTAATGGAAAGAGGAAAAACAACATTTATAAGATAAAACTTTCTGAACATAAGAGTTAGAATGTAAAATTCCTTCTTTCTATTAACAACGAGCAATGGGTCTGGCACATAAGATTGGGGAATGTTAGTATGAGAAGAATATCTTAGATTAACAAACTCAATATGGTCAGAGGACTTCCTAATCTGAAGTTCAGCTCATATGCTCTGTGTGAAGCATGTCAGAAAGGCAAATTTGCAAAACCTGCTTTTAAAGCTAAAAATGTTGTTTCCACCTCTAGGATATTAGAACTTCTGCACATAGATTTATTTGGACCAGTGAAAACTGCGTCTGTAAGTGGCAAGAAGTATGGGTTAGTGATCATAGATGACTATAGCAGATGGACATGGGTAAATTTCTTAAGACACAAGGACGGGTTACATTCTGTATTCGTTGCTTTCTATAACCAAGTTCAGAATGAAAAGGATCTTAGAATTGTCAAAGTCAGAAGTGATCATGGTGGAGAGTTTGAAAACAAAAATTTGAAATACTTTTCAATGAAAAAGGAATTTTGCATGACTTCTCTTGTCCTAGAACTCCCCAACAAAATGGAGTTGTAGAACTAAAGAACCGGACATTGCAAGAAATGGCCATAACCATGACCAATGAGACTAACATTACTAATATCTTCTGGGAAAAAGAAATTAACACAACGTGTCACATCCAGAATAGAATCTCTATAAGACCTATTCTGGAAAAGACTCCATATGAATTGTGGAGGAACAGAAAGCCCAACATTTCTTATTCCTATCCCTTTGGATGTACATGCTTTATTCTGAATACTAAAGATCATCTGAACATGTTTGACTCTAAAGCACATAAGTGTACTATATTAGGATGATCTGAATGCTTAAGAGGGTACAAATTATACAATACAGAAACACATATTGTTGAAGACTCAATCAGTGTTAGATTTGATGATAAGCTTAACCCTCAAAAGTCAAAGCATAATGAATCTTTTGCAGATATAGAAGTTGAACTCATAGGTTCTGAAGGCAACTCATCATAAGTCCACAACAAAGATGCTCCAACAACTTCAGAAGGAAATGTCATAAGAATTCCAGTAACTTCTGTTGAACAACTCCAGAAAAAGTTATCCAGAAGCAGCATAGCTCACCCTGAAGATAAGATTCTGGGAAAGAAGGATGATCCAATCAGAAGAAGATCAACATTCAGAAACTGTGAAGAATCCCTCATGGGATTGGTATCTCTGATTGAACTAACAACAATTAATGAAGCTCTTCTAGACAACGACTAGATTCTGGCTATGCAGGAGGAGTTAAACCAATTCACCAGAAATGACGTATGGGATCTGGTTCCAAAACCAAAAGGATTCAACGTCCTTAGAACAAAGTGGGTGTTCATAAACAAAATGAATAAGCAAGGAGAAGTCATCAGAAACATGGCACGACTAGTTGCACAAGGTTATAGTCAACAAGAGGGGATAGACTATATAGAAACCTTTGCTCCAGTTTCCAGGTTAGAATCTATCAGACTCTTAATATCTTTTGTTGTAAATAATGGCATCACTCTATATCAGATGGATGTCAAAAGTGCATTCTTAAATGGTTACATTGATGAAGAGGTATATGTGCACCAACCCCCTGGGTTTGAAAATTCCAAACACCCAGAATATGTTTTCAAACTAAAGAAGTCACTTTATGGTCTGAAACAAGCTCCCAGAGCTTGGTATGAAAGGCTAAGTAACTTTATGTTAGAAAAGGAATTCACCAGAGGGAAAGTGGACACAACCTTGTTCTGTAATACATTTAAGAATGACATCATAGTTTGTCAAATTTATGTAGATGATATTATATTTGGATATACTAAACCTTCTTTGGGAAGAGATTTTTCCAAGTGCATGCAGGCAGAGTTTGAGATGAGCTTGATGGGAGAACTTAAAATCTTTTTGGGAATCCAAATCAATCAGACTCCGGAAGGAACTTACATTCACCAGAGCAAATACGTCAGAGAACTTCTGAAGAAATTTGACCTCTCAGAATGTAATCCATCAAAGAATCCAATGCATCCCACATGCATTCTGGAAAATGAAGAGGTAAGTAAAAAGGTAGAGCAAAAGATCTACAGAGGTGTAATTGGTTCTCTCCTTTATCTGACAGCTTCAAGGCCTGACATTTTATTCAACGTTTGTTTATGTGCTAGATTCCAATCTGATCCTAGAGAATCTCACTTAACAGCAGTTAAGCGGATTTTCAAGTATCTGAAAGGTACTACTAACATGGGTTTGTTTTATAGAAAATCCCATGAATACAGATTAGTAGGATACTGTGATGCTGATTTTGCTGGACACAGAGTAGAACATAAAAGTACTTCTGGAAGCTTCCAGTTTCTGGGAGACAATCTGATCTCATGGACCAGCAAGAGGCAATCCACAATTGCATTGTCAACAGCAGAAGCTGGATACATTACAGCTGCTGGATGTAGCACACAGATGCTCTGGATGAAAAGTCAGCTTGAAGACTTCAACATATTTGAGAGTAACATCCCTATTTTCTGTGATAATACGTTGGCTATCTGTTTAACCAGAAATCTTATTTTGCATTCTAGGGCTAAGTATATAGAAATAAAACATCATTTATTAGGGACTATATTCATAAAGGAATTCTCTCTCTAAAATTTATTGACACAAACCATCAATGGGCTGATGTGTTTACAAAACCCCTTTCTGAAGATATATTTAATTTCATTCTAAAACATCTCAGCATGAATTTTTGTCCAGAATAAGAATTTTTATTTGCATATTCTAACCCTCAGAATTTTATTTTTTTGTGAATATCTGATCAACTTGTCTTCAGAAGTTAGGAGTACAGTTGCTTCAGAATCTATCTATGAAGATCTGAACCTTTCATTTTAAAGATAGAGGCGTGCAGTTCACACCATCAAAAATTTGTCATCCTCTCACAAGCTACCTTCTGAGGTTGAACACACGTTCAAATTCTGAAGGGTCCAAGGCTCTGATTGGATGCATTGAGACATCTTCCAATGGTAACTGTTCAGTATCTACACGCTATCCCCTAATTCCAGTTTTCATAATTTCAGTATAATCATTACTTATTTTCTCTTTCTTACTGATTAAGTTTTCAAAAGTGTTTATAAATTCAATTTCACTATTTCATTCACTTCTTACTGCATTCATTATTTTCTCTCGCTCTCGTTTTTGCAAAAACCCATTTTCTCAGTTTCCTTCAACAAATCTGTGTGAACAATGGCATCCTCATCAAGCATAAAAAATCTCAACAATGCTCCTGGTTCATCTTCAATAGAACAATATGAGGAACCTATAAGAATGTTGCTCACACCGGTAGATAATCTTGAAGTTTTATGTGAATTGATCATTGATTTTGAGAGTTTAAAGGAAAATGGGTTTGATTTGTATGAAGATGTGACGGCTTACGGATGGAACAGATACTTTGATCATCTGTTGGGTCCAACATTTCCTATTCTTGTTAAGGATTTATGGATTCATGCAACTTCATCCAACCATCAGGTTACATCATATGTTATGGGGAAGAAGATAGTGATTACAGAAGACTTGATTGGGAAACTTATTGGGTACAATGGCGGCGAAGTCAGATGCATTGACATGGATGACAAGTGTTCTGACCTAAAATCTATTGCTAGGGTCACTTTCACTTATTGACAGCCATCCAGCAAGATAAGAGACTTGAAAGATTATTAGAGTCTAGGCTATGATCATTCTGGGGTGTATAAATCACAGGAAGCCTACAAGCTCTCCTGATTACATCAACATTGATCAGCAGTTTCTGTTGTACTTCATTGCAAAGAAGACAAAAATAAACCTTCCACACCTACTCTTTAATCATATGAGAACAAGTGTGAAGGAAACAGGGGAAGAAGAAACAATAAAGGGGGTTTGGATTCCTCTGGGAAGATTGATATCAGATATTCTGATAGAAAACAGGCTGATAGAACATCTGACAAAGGCTCACGAGTTCATCACTCTGGAAGCAAGTGCTGGGAAATCACTAAATGCCAAGAATCTGAAGAAAATGAAGATTATTGAAAGCATTAAAAAGGAACCAACAATTGCTTCTCATGAAGTCATCACGTCTAGGAGAATCCCTCTGAAGGAATTTCCACTATTCTCTGAGATAGATGCTTCTCCAGAGATTGTGGTCAGATACTTTGAAGCTTGCAAGGAAGATGGAACTATTCCAGAACTCAACATCTATGACTTGCACAAGCCAGCTCCAGATGTTGTGCTGAAGAAATCCAGATAGAGGAAGGAAGCAGGAGAAGGATCCTCTTAGAGAACACCCAAAGTTGTGAAAAAGAAAGGTAACACATCTTTTGTTTTTGTTGTAGAATCTATAGTTTTTCCAACATCTGAAAATCCCCCTCAACCAACAGAAAATCCCTCACCACAAAATTTGAGGATTTTGACATAGAGTTTGATCCATCTGTAACTCTTGGCAGTTTCTTAAATGAACCTCACCCCCCCTAATCCAAATCCAGAACAAAATCAACAAGAACTTGCAAAAATTCTATATGATATTGAACTTTTTGACCAAGACTTTCAATCACCAATCCCAGAAAATCCAAAGCTCCATTCTCAACAACCAGAAAATCCACACCTTTATTCTCCACAACCAGAACATCCAAACCCTCTCACTCCTCAAACTGAAAATCCAAATTCTGAAACACATGAACCAGAAAATCAACACGCTACCGCAAACCAATCAGAAGACTCCCTTACAGACTCTGATACCACTACCCCAATTCCTGGAATAACAGAACCTCTTATGGTTCATTTACCTCTCTCTATCCATGATATTCCAGAATTACCTTCACCATATGATTCCACACCACCAAACACTCCTCACTCACCAATCCTGATATCTGATTCTCCTACTCTCTTACCAGTTAACTGTCCATCTGATCATCTCAGAACTGTCATTGATTTAGAAGCGCTGGACCATCTAGCTTCAACCTAAAATAAAATTGCCATTCCCAAACCCAAACCAACCTTAACCAAAATAGATGATGGTAAGAACTTGCTGATTTTTGACAAAGAAATACAAGAATGGGTTACTTCTTTATAGCAAGAAACTCAAAAGAATTCTAATCCCGCTGCTTCTGATTCTCTGTGGGATAGATTCAGAAAATGGTTTAACTCTGAATCCTAGAGGATGAAAGAATTGAGTTATGAGATGGCTCAGCAGAACTTCAGTGATCAGCTGAAAGCCTTCAAAGTGCAAGTTCTGAGTCATTGGGACAAGAAAGAAATTCTTCTGCTGGAAAATGCTCCCTGGAAAGTTCTGATAGTCACCCTCTGACTACTACTCCAGAAAAGGAAATTGCAACAAAATAAGTAGTTGAATCAGAAGATGTTGTAGAGTGTTTTGAATGACATGAAACCTCTGAGGATACACCAACTACGTCTCTAGTCATGAAAACTCTGGAAGAGTTGAAGAAGGAGAATGCTTTAATCCATGCAAGGTTGGATAAGCAAGAAGACACAAACAAAGAAACAAGGGATATATTGGATAAACTAGAAGACACTACCAAATAAATCAAGGATATTCTGGGAAAGCAGGAAGAATAAAGCACTCAGATTAAGAGCTTGCTAGAAGCGTTGTTCACATGACTTCCCCCTCCATCTTAGATTTTCTTTAACTTGTTTTCTGTATTCTTCATCTTATCTTATTTTTTTCTGAAAGATGTCATTGCAATATGTTTTTCAATACAAATCATCATTTTTTTTACTCTGATAATTATGATTATATTTCTTTTTGATACCTAACAAAAAGGGGGAGAACGTAAGATATTTTCAATAAAAGTTTATCGGAACTTAGTCTCAAATATTCAGAATATCTTAACTTCTTATTTGTTTTCTGAAAGCTTAAATAGGAACAAAATCTGAAGGAGATGAAACAAAAGCTCTAAAGGAACTTCATGGAAGTATCTCATCTCTATCTGAGTACTCAACTCAGGGGGAGACTCTCTTAAGCTTTTGTTCTGTAATTTTCTATTGAAAAATCCTAGTTTTTGTCTTCATCAAAAATGGGGAGATTGTTAGAACATAGTTTGATTCTACAAACCTCATAAGAGTTTTGATGATAACAAACAAAGAGAATAAATATGCACTCTAAATTTGTGTTTTATATTGTACAGAAGTTCTGACTGAAATGGCATCAGAAGTTAAGCCACAGAGGCATTCAAGCTGAGTAATTAGAATGTTCTGAAGTATGATCAGAATTTGCGCTAAAGATAAAGATATCCTGATTCTGAATGGAAGTCCAACATGCTAACTGAATCTTTGTTTCTAGCTTCCCAAGTTCTGAAGTAATGCAGCATGCAAGATTCCTAAGTTCTGAAGCGTTACTTTTCCATTAAGGAAGTATCATGTGCAACGGCTTCATTCAGACAAGAATCTTCTCAGTATGGAAAGTGCATTAAGGGTCCATTATCACGTTTCAATTTGGACAGATTGCCACGCCTATATAAATAAGCTCAAAGGGTAAATCGTTTACGATTTTCACACGTCTGCTCCATACAATCTCAAAAAGGCTGCAAAAATTCATATTCATTCTACATTCAATTTGTGTAATACATCAGAGTAGTGATATAGTTTTTGTAATGAAAAAAAAATTGTACAAAGTAAACTTTTTCTTGTGATTAAGATATTTTCCTTGAGATAAACCAGGTTGTGGTTATACTCAAGAAGACTTTGGCAGTTGTCAAAATCCATGTAGTTCGGGTAAAAAAGAACAAAGTTTGTGTAAAAAGAATATGTTTTAAAGTAAAAAGCCAGAGCGGAAAAATGGTTTGAATTTGTTTTGTATTTTTTAAGTATTTAAGAAAGAAATCCTATCTTGATTAAAATTTATTGATGATTTTATTAAGAAAAGAGTTTTTGAAAAAGGCATGGACCTAAGTCCAAGTTTATTATTAAAGCGGTTAAAGTTTGAAAACAAGAATCCTTTAAAAAGGAGGGAGAAGATTTTAAAAATTAAAGAAGATGGGCAAGAGATGAAGAGACTATCCAACAATAAGCCAACACTTCACATAATGAAGTCAATGTAGAATTCACATCCTTTACATCAAAGCTACAAGTACCAACTAGTTAAAGAACATACCAATAATTATGTGAAAATAAATCATAAGTAAGAAAGTATCAAAGAAACCAATGGTTTTAAAAACCAAAGCAAGGTCTTCAATATTGAGTCATGTGCCATATAAATTAATTAAGGCCAACATAACAGCACCTGCACATAGAAGATTTCCCTTAAGGCCAACATAACTAAGCTTCTAATCCTAAGTACAAGATGTCCATAACTCCAATATGCCAAGGATAATTACCAATAGTCCATAAAGAGCCTTAAGTCTTTTAATGTTCAAGTTGGTTATTAAGTGTCTTCAAAAAGAAAAAGAAGAAATGACATAAAAATAAATGCTCAAGTGAGCAAAAGGAAAATAGAATGAAATGTAAATGCTAAAGATAAAAGTGCATAAAAGTAAAGACATAAAATAAATGCATAAAGTAAAACATAAAGTAAAGTTAGTTGTAAATGAGTTACATGTTAGAAGTTACAGGTTAATTGTCAAAGGCATGATCATTGATGATTGAAGGATAATCTTGGATAAAAGGTAACGAAAACTCATTAGGGGATTGCTAAAACCAAATCCTCCTAACAATGAGATTCAAAGGTATTTGAACCAAGACAATCAATCAATAATACTTGGACATTCAAACATAAGGTTTGAGCCACAAATGATCATTTAATGAAAAAGAAGAAGAAAAGGATCAAGGAGATAAAATCCATAATAAATGACCAATGATTATAGATAATGAACTTAGGTTAAAGTTGATAAAGACTTGTTAGAGGATTATTAAATCAAATCCTCCTAATAATGAGCTTCAAAGGTTTTGAACCATAGTCCAATAATCAACCATACTTGAGCTTTCAAACATAAATTTTGATCCACTAATGATCACTTAAAGGAAAAAAAAAAAAAGAAAGAGATGAGATTAGGATGAAGGGGAATGTCATAGTGGAACTAAAGCCTCAGATGAATTAAAAAGGAAAGGTCTCAATTATCATCAACATCATTCATTAATTTTGGTGGATTTGGTTTTTTAACCTATAAACACTCAAGATTCAATGAGGTTGAGGAAATTGAACCAAAGTATAACCAAGTATCTTAATGTCAGAACCAATCACAAAAAAGAAAATAGAATGCATTTAAAACAATTAAAAATAATACTTACACATGGTTAATTACATAGAATTAATTGATAAAATACAGAAAGTGTATTGATTGGTCAACATTTCTACTTCATTTATGTCACTTATTTAGTATAAGTTCATCAAATCAGTAGCACTTTGGTTTGTATTTTTTATCATTTTGTTTAAGTTATCTTACTTTTCGCGAATGTATCTCTATGTTTCTTTTATTTGGATTTCATGTCTTTTAGATGCTTTTAATGGTTTGGTTTGGTAGTTGTTTGTTATCTCAGGTGCATGAAAAAATATCTAGAGAATTTGTGCAAACGTGAAGTGAAACATGAAGTTACAGGAGCCCTAACACGGCCACCCATGTCACCTGACACGGGCCATGTCAGGAAAAGAAGGTGAAGAAAGCTAAAGGCAGAGGAGGACACAGGCGCCCGTGTCGCACGACATGGTCCATGTCAAGTCAACAGAACCAGACACGTCTGAAGGAAGGATGACAGATGCTGACATGGGTGCCTCTTTCCACTAACACAGCCCGTGTCAGCCCAGGCGTTGAAGATTCTGAATTTTGGAAATTTTAGTGCTTTTGACTTTTTGGACTTTTTGGCAATCACCTAGGAAGAATTTACTACTTAAACCTAATTGAAAGAAGAAAAACCGGACTTTTTTGGAGAGAATTTAAGAATTTTACGATAGAAGACTGGAGATCTATAGGAGCTTTGGGAATGGAGAATTCTTCATGCACGACAACAATTGAAGATCGAAGATTCCAAACTGTTTGTAATGTCTACATCTAATGTCTGTGATATCTTACTTTTGAATATTATGTGCTGCTAAACCCCCCCAATGCTAGGGGGTGTCCCTGATTTGCAATGTTAAGAATACTGATCTCTTTGTTTTATTCAACATCATAGTTTTCATGTATCAATTTAATTATTTAGAAGAAATTATAGTTTTATCCTATGGGACCATAGGATTTCACTATTTTTAAAACATTAGAGTCGGTCGGTCGTGTTAAGGTTTTCTAAATAATACTATTATAGTTGATTTCACCTAGGACTAGGTAATCCTATCATAACCAGAATAGTTGTTGATAAATTGAATGCCTAACCACCAAACTAATTTGAATGGACATTGAAATTAAGGTAGAAGGTTAAAGGTTTTTCCCTAAGGACGTAGGGAAAGATTTTCTTAAGAATCAGTAATTGAGGTTTATGAACTTGTTTAAAAGATCAAAGAGTGAAGGTTATTCAAGAGCGAATCATACATTTCCCCTAGCAGATTTTGAACAAAAAGCCAAAAGTCATATTTTACTTTCTACTTTTTTACATATGTGCAAGGATTTATTCAAACATTAGTTTTTGTTTAATTGAATTAATAATCACACTCAGTCTTTACTACACAGACCTCATGATCGATACTTGGGGAAAATCCCATTATTACTACATTGGTGAAAATAATACACTTGCTATTTCCCCAATCAAGTTTTTGGCGCCATTGCCAGGGACTGCCAAAATACAGAGTTTCATTGTTATTCAACTGAAATTTTATTGCTCTGCAATTAAAATTTTATTTTATTTTATTTTTTTGTTTGATAATTTTTATTATGTTATATTACATTACTAATTTATGTCTAATCTTTTATGCGAGGTAAGGCCTCAACTGAATTTCCTTTTGACGCAGAGATTAAAAGAAATTCCCATTTAAGACGATGAGAAACGAGATTAGCTAGACTACAATCGGAACACTATTTAGATAACTCTGATTCTGATTCAGAACTCCGATTCAAACAGAAAGAGACAGATTCAAAGCCAGTAATCATGGGTGAAAATCTGCCACGACCTGAGAGACTCCTTGGTGATTATGGAGGGACAAATGCATCGGCTGGTAGATTGAGAATTGTAAATCATCCAATGAATGTACCACACTTTCAACTGCATCCCAGTACTATCACTAAGCTCGAGAGGAGATCTTTTTCGGAAAGAGTAAATGAAGATGCTAACAAGCACTTGCAAAAAGTTTTGACCATGAGCACAACTCTGAAGACTGATGGGCATACCGAGGAACATAAAAAGCTGAGAATGTTCCCTTTAACCTTAGCCGACGAAGCTGGAGACTGGTTATTTTACTAACTAAGAAATAGTATCACAACCTGGGAAGAGATGGATACAACTTTTCTAAAGGAGTATTTTCCAGCCTCAATGTTCATCAGAAAAAGGTATGATGTTCTGAATTTTAAGAAAAAAGAGGGAGAATCAATGGGGGATGCCTATAAAAGATTCAAAAGACTCCTAGTGGCATTCCCCACTCATAATTTAGACCATATTGATCAGATGCAAATGTTTGTAAATTGGATGAGAATCAAGACAAAGCAGCTGATAGACGCAGCAGCTAGTGGCTTATCAAATTTCACAATAGCCACTTGTGTGAAGAAGATAATTGAAGCTATAGTTGCGAATGAGCATTTGAAGTTATATGACAGGGTTGCTAGAAAGTCTGAAGGAGTAATTTATTTAAGGTTGGAACCCAACAGACAATTCAAAATTGAAGAAACAATTGCTGAAGAGGTGGATAAGAAGCTTAAAGCGTTGAATTTAGGCACTCATCAAGTTGCCCATGTTCAGCAAGCACAAAATGTTGTTTGTGAAATCTATAATGGGCCGCACAATACAACACACAGTTTAGCTTCTCCACAACAAATTGAAGACATTAAGTTATTGAAGAAGAAGAATCCGTATTCAAACACCTACAATCCAGGGTGGAAGAATCATCTAAAATTTTGGATGGAGAGATCAAAAGGGGAAAGTTCAGTAATAAGGATAAAGCCAATATCAGAACCAATATCAGCAGCAACAATAGCAACGGGTCCCTAAGAAGGCAGATTGGGAATTGGCTATTGAAAAGATGGTAGCTCACAATATTCAATTTCAAGAAGAGACAAGAAATAATCAAAAAAACACATTTTCTTCCATTAAAAACTTGGAGGTGCAGATGGGTCAAATAGCACAACAATTGTCTAATGCTAAAGAACGTTGCACTTTACCTGGTGGAACGGTTACAAATCCTAGAGATAATCGTACTGCGAACACAATTGTGAGAAGAAGAGGTAAGTCATCCGAGAATGTTGAAACAGGGGAAATACGAGACGACCCGAAGTAGACCGATGAAGTTTTATAGAGCCAGTTGTCGAGAAGGAAAAACAGAAGGATCCTAAGTCTAAAATCGTTCTTCCTTATCCTTCAAGAACGAGGAAGAAAGATGTCAACGAGAAATTTTTTGAGAAATTCTTGGAATTGTTCAAGAAACTTGAAATTAACATCCCTTTTGGTGAAGCTCTGGAACAAATGCCTATATATGCCAAATTCATGAAAGACATCATTTCCAAGAAGCGGTCTATAGGTAATTTGCCGATAATGCTGACTGAAACGTGTAGTGCTATTTTACAGGGTCTCAAAATTCCCATGAAAAAGAGAGATAGGGGTGTAGTAACTATCCCGTGTACCATTGAGGATTGATCATTCAAGAAAACACTCATTGATTTAGGGGCTAGCGTAAGCTTGATGCCAATACCAATCTTCAAGAAGCTTGAGCTCGGTGAGGTACAAGAAATAAGAATGACACTTCAGTTTGCAGATCATTTAGTGAAAAGACCTTATTGTATCGCGACCGACGTTCTTGATAAAATTAACAAGTTTGTGTTCCCTGTGGATTTCGTAGTTCTTGAAATGCCAGAAGATGAATAAATATCGCTCATTCTGGGAAGACCTTTTCTAGAAACTGGAAGATGTATGATAGATATTGAGGAAGGTACAATGACTCTCATGTTCTATGATGAGAAGCTGTAAATTAATGTGCGAGAAACTATGAAATTCAAAGATGAGGAAAATACAAGTAAAAGTATTGAAGTGCTAGACACATTGTTCATTCACTCAGTTCAAAGTAAAATTCCTGAATTATCGTTGGAGAGAGTTCTTAGCTTGTCAATTACTAAAAACAATGAGGAAATAGATGAGAAATAATAAGAAGTGTTGGCCATGTTTGAAGCACATACTCCATGGAATAGATCAAAACCACAATAGTGGGAAGATTTAAGACCACCACAATCTCCTGAAGAAAAACAAGAGGTGAAAAAGGGAACAGAGCTGAAACAACTGCCTGAAAATCTCAAGTATATCTTTCTTGACACCGAGGAGAAATGTCGAGCTATTATCAACTCTAGTCTAAAAGAAGTTCAGAAAAACCAGCTCATTAAAGTGCTCAAGAAATATAATGGCGCTATCGAATGGGAAATCAAATATTTGAAAGGAATCAGTCCCATATTTTGCATGCACAAAATATTGATGGAAGATAATCCTAAACATGTTGTCCAGCCGCAAAGAAGACTAAATCTTGCAATGAAAGAAGTAGTCTGAAAAGAGGTTGTGAAGTTGTTGGATGCAGGTCTTATTTACCCCATCTCCGACAGTGCATGGGTGAGTCCAGTTTCATGTGGTACCGAAGAAAGGGGGGAAAATTGTCATAAAAAATGAGAAGAATGAATTAATTCCCACTAGGACCGTTACATGATAGAGAGTGGGCCTAGATTACTGAAGATTAAACACTACTATGAGAAATGACCATTTTCCTTTACCATTCATTAACCAAATGTTGGAAAGGTTAGCTGGTCATGATTATTACTATTTTCTTGATGGGTATTTAGGATACAATCAAATTGTAGTGACTCCAGAAGATCAAGAGAAGACTGTGTTCACATGCCCGTATGGTGTTTTCTCCTATAAAAGAATGCCCGTATGGTGTTTTCTCTATATTCGCTGACATGCTTGAAAAACATATGGAAGTGTTTATGAATGACTTTTCGGTGTTCACATCGTCGTTTGAAAATCTCTTGAAAAATCTATCTCTGGTGTTAGAAATATGTCGGCAGACAAATTTGATTTTGAATTGGGAGAAGTGTCATTTTATGGTCCGTGAAGGTATAGTGTTGGGTCACAAAATTTCCCATAAGGGAATTGAAGTTGATAAGGCCAAAGTGGAGGTAATTGCAAAGTTACCCCCACCAGTGAATGAAAAGGGGATAAGGAGCTTCTTAGGACATGCAGGATTCTATCGTAGGTTCATTAGATATTTCTCTAAGATTGCGAAGCCCTTAACTAGTCTGCTTGTGAAGGATGCACCATTTATTTTTGATGAAAAGTACAGTGAAGCGTTCGAAACTTTGAAGAAGAAACTAGTGTCTTCTCCGATTCTGATCTCCCTAGATTGGTCTCTGCCTTTTGAGATCATGTGTGATGCAAGTGATATGGCAGTAGGAGCAGTGTTGGGCAAGAGAAGAGAAAATATCTTGCATGTGATCTATTATGCAAGTCATGTTTTGAATGTAGCCCAGATGAATTATGCTACGACTGAAAAATAATTGTTAGTAGTGGTGTACGCTTTTGACAAGTTCAAATCTTATTTATTGGGTTCAAAGGTAATTGTTTATACTGACCATGCAACTTTGAAATATCTTTTGTCTAAACTGGAATCAAAACCAAGGTTGTTAAGGTGGATCTTTCTCTTGCAAGAGTTTGACCTGGAAATCCATGACAAGAAGGGATGTGACAACACAGTTGCTGATCATTTATCTCGGATGTCCCCTATAGAAGAAAACAAGGAGAACCACCCAATCAAGTATGAGTTTGTTGACGAACGAATCCTAGATTTGATTGGCGTATTATGGTTCGCAGACTACGTGAATTACTTGGTAGGTGGAGTAATACCTGATGATTTTCATTCTAACAAGAGGAAAAAGTTTTTACGTGATTGCAGGTTTTACTTATGGGACAAACCATTTCAGTATAAGAAAGGAATCGATGGACTGATTTGAAGATGTGTCCCAGAAGAAGAACAAAGAGATATCTTAAAAGCGTGACACAACTCAGAATATGGAGGACATTTCACTAGAGATAGGACAACGACAAAAGTCTTCCAATCTGGGCTATATTGGCCCTCAATTTTCAAGGATGCCCAAGGTGTAGTGAAGGAATGAGACAGATGCCAGAGGACTGGAAACATCTCTAAGAGAAACCAGATGCCCCAAAAGGATATGCTAGAAGTGGAATTATTTGATGTTTTAGGAATAGACTTCATGGGACCTTCCCCAACCTCATTTGGGAAAAATTATATCTTAGTGACGGTGGACTATGTATCAAAGTGGGTGGAAGCGGTAGCATTACCCACTAACAATGCCAAGGTTGTAATCAATTTCCTGAAAAACAATATTTTCTCGAGGTTTGGGGTTCCCAGAGCGCTAATTAGTGATGAAGGTACCTATTTCTTTAACGAACTGATGGAAAATCTACTGAATAAATACAATGTGAAACACAAAATCGCCACTCTGTATCATCCTCTGATGAGCGGACAAGTTGAAGTATCAAACAGATAGATAAAGAAGATTCTTGAGAAGACTGTCAATGCATCTAGGAAGGATTGGTCGATGAAGTTGGATGATGCTTTGTGGGCATACAAAATGGAATTTAAGACACCAATAGGTATGTCTCCGTATCAATTGCTGTATGGTAAAGCTTGTTACCTCCGGCTCGAACTCGAGCATAAGGCTTTTTAGGAATCAAAATTTTTAAACTATGATCTGATGAAAGCTGGAGAGTATAGAATTCTGCAACTACACGAGTTAGAAGAATTCTGGACTCAGGCTTATGAGAATGCCAAGGTCTATAAGGAACAAACACAAAAATGGCATGATCAGCGGATACAGAGAAAGGAATTTTGGGAAGGTCAGTTAGTTCTCCTGTTTAATTCCAGGTTGAAATTATTCCCTGGAAAGCTGAAGTCGAGATGGTCAGGACCATTTGTTGTTCATAAAGTATTTCAACATGGAGCGATCAAATTACAAAATCAAGCCAGTAGGGATATATTTAAGGTAAATGGACAAAGGTTGAAACCTTACTACACTGGGCAGGAGAGGGGTCTTGTTGATAATGTTCGTCTTACTGGGTAGGATGGACGACCATCGAGCCAAGCGACATTAAACGAAGCGCTTTGTGGGAGGCAACCCACGTATTTTTTGTTGTTTTGTTATAGGTTTAAAATGTTCAATGTAGGCTCACCAAGATCTTGCGCAAGAAGGAGTAAATTGTTGGACTAAGAATTTGTTAAAAATATGAGATTTTTTTCAAAAAACCAGAAGCTGACATGGTCGCCCGTGTCACAAGACACGGCCTGTGTCAGCAGCAATAGAGCATCATCAACTCTCGTGTTTTCCAGAAGCTGGCATGGCCGCCCGTGTCATGGGACACTGCCCGTGTCAGAAAACCTGGAATATTTTTGTGGAAAACGTAAAACACAACACCATACACGGTTTCCTGTGTCACGGGACAGGGCCCTTGTCTGGTCCATTGGGGCAACAATTTTTTTAAACTGTGGGTCCCGCATTAACTGATGAGACTTTAGCATTTCACTCTATCATTACTTTTCTATCACTTGTAACTGAAACCTCCTTCTTGTTCACACTTCCTCTCAAAACTCATAACCACCATATTACAAAGCTCCCTCCTTTCACCGCCACACCACTTCGTTCACCAAACCCCTTCATAAAAAGTGCTCTATTCTCCAGCCTCTACCTCCCTACGGTAACTTTTTCTACTAATTCCGGTGTTAAATTTTGTGTGATTTTTCAGGTACCTAAAATGGCTCCCAAGCGTATTGTGCGAGGAAAGAAACAAGCAGGCGAATCATTAAGGTCTAGGCCTCGGAGAGATCTCACTAGTGTTGCACAACCTAATGCCCAGGTTATTATTTTTGAAAACTCGGCACACAAAATGCGCTACTCTCGCCATGTTCGGCGTAAGATGATGCCAACAAGGTATATGTGTTCCTAAAATCTAGCAGCTCTGGGTTTATCTGAAGAGGTAAATAAAATGTTGCATGTGTTAGGAATATTAGAATTTATGCAATATGAAGCACCAATCTTTAAGCGTATAACTCTTGAATCTTTTAGTCATGTTGAGTTTAAGTTGCAGCCGATTTGAGAAGGGGATGACAGAGGTCATACAGGTACAATGACATTCTTGTTATATAATGCTAACCATTAGTTGATGGTGGAGGAGTTGGGTGGAATCCTAAGTCTACCAATTTATGGACCTGGAGCCATTCCAGAGACTTTTAGAGCAAGCCGGTTCTAGGGGGACATCACAGGTTGTGGTGGGTATGTAGCTAAGGGCGCTAAAGCATCTCGTATCAAAAACCCTTGTTTCAGGTACGTTCAGAAGTTCTTAGCCTATTTTATATTTGGAAGAGGTGATAGTACGGGGGGTAGCCACTCAGCCAGAACTATTTCTGCTGCATGCCATTGCCACTGCAATCCCAATAAATGTCGCTGCTTTTGCGGTAAATTATTTAGGTAAAGTTGGTCGAGCAGCAGCTGGTGGTATTTCTGTAGGAGGTATGATTACTCAGATAGCCTATCATTTTGGTTATGATCCTATTGTGCTGCATGAGGCACCCATTGCAAGAAAGTCTAAGCTAGATATAAGTGCCCTTGTCAATCAGGGCATGATTCAATTACAGGGAAGACATTTTGGGTTAATTAGTTCAAAAAGGGTTATTCTCATGCTCTCTGACCCTGAAAGAATTACAATTTCTGATCGCGTGAATTGGATTTAGGGGTATGATAGCGATGGTGGGGAGGATCGAGAAGAATTTGAGGAGGATAATCAAGTTGATGAGAACCAAATGGAGGAATACTCTAGAGAGAAAGAGCCAGTTGGTAATCCCCGAGAGATGCCTACCCAATCCGGTGGAAGGTCCTCATCTTTCACCCAAGACGAGTGGGTCTAGCTACAAATAGATTTTAGCGACATCCATGCTGAGAAGGAACCGCCAAGGCGTCGAACATGTACGCCATAGAAATGAGCTAAACCGTCAAGGGGAAATGTTGAGTGAGATGCATTAGATGATGCAACACTTGATGCTGTAGTTTCCTCCTCCTTCACCATAATGTTCTGTGAGTCCCCTTCTCTCTTGGACAAAAATATTGAGGACATTGTTTTGTTCAAGTGGGGGAAGGTTTTTATTGTTTGTCTTTATTGTTTTTATTTGAGTTGTTATTCTGTTTTAATTTTCTCTGTTTATTTTAAAATTATTTGAGTTGTGTTTGTGTCACCGATATATTGCAGATTGATTGTATTGTTGCCTAATGAAGGACATACGAGTAGCTCAGTGGACGAAAGATGAAATCCAGACTTTCTCCTCAGGCACCCCGGGAAGTGGGTACAGCTGAAGAACAAGTAATTGTTGGATGCAACTTGGAAGCACTAGACTGAGATGGTAGTATGGGATACCTGAGCCGAAAAAGAAATTGCATCACACAAGGAGTGTTGTGGAACCTATAAGCTTATCCAACATGTTGAGCATATATAAATCCAAACACGAGAATATCATCATGAGATTTCATTCAGGTATGAGTTTATCACTCTGATTTTGCGTGTATTATACTTGAACAGCTGAACATGATAACACACCTTGAGTCACGTTATTTGTTTTAACCCAGAGCCTTTCTAGCTATCCCGTATTTATATGTTTATCCTTTGTTAACCATATTTGAGCCTTATTCCATTTGTTTGTGATAACCATATTTGTTAACCCAATGCCAAACACTTCCTACCCTTGCTCGGCATAAGTGTTGTGCATTCTGAAACTGTGCGAATTCTAATTTTGGGGTGATCATCTGTGTAGCAGAAGCAAGTACACATATGAAAGAAATGTGAAAAAGGAAATGAGAAACAAGAATGTCTTTAGAAAAAATAAAGAGAAAAAAAAGAGGAAGATAACTCATAGAGAAATACTTGCCTCGAAAAAAAACCCAGGTACCAGTGAAACACTCAAAGCAAAAACTGAGTGAAACAAATAGCAAAAGAGTCAAGACTGAGTAAATTCCCATTGTAATAAGTTGAGCCCAGAGACCAGAAAAACAACACAGATGTCGAGCCAAAAACCCGTTATTTATCCATTTTTCTTTGTTTATCCCACTGTACCCAAGCCCCGTTATATCCCAAAGACCTCCAATAATGTGTGGAATTTGTTTGTGTAGTGAAGGTAGAATTAATTCAAAGTTAAGAGTCGATACTGCATACATTGAATTTTGAGTGCAAAAAACTTTAACCCTGAGAGATTTGGTGAGAAGTGTGAAAAAGCTTACAGGTGAAAAAAGTATTCTGATGTGGAAGTGTAGTGGAAAGTTCAGTTGAACCAAAATCTTGATCAGGAAGGTGGAAAGCAAGTTATGGAGAACATCGGTTGTGTTGTGGTAAGAAGGAATTATGGGGTGACTTGTTTGTTGTTGTTTGCATTACTTAAGGACAAGAAATGAGTCAAGTTTGGCGTTGTGATCGGTCACCATTTCTACTTTGTTTCCGTCACTTATTCGATATAAGTTCATCAAATTGGTAGCACTTTGGTTTGTTTTTTATCCTTTTGTTTAAGTTGTGTTAATTTTTGCGAATGTATATCTATGTTGCTTTTCTTTGGATTACATGTCTTTTAGATGCTTTTGATGGTTTAGTGCGGTAGATGTTTTTTATCTTAGGTGCAAGCAAAAATATCTAGAGAATTTATGCAAACGAGAAGCGAAACATGAAGTTACAGGGGCCCTAACACGGTCACCCATGTCACCTGACACGGTCACCCATGTCACCTGACACGGTCACCCGTGTCACTTGACACGAGTCGTGTTAGGAAAAGAAGGCAAAGAAATATGAAGCCAGAGGAGGACACGGGCGCCTATGTCGCACGACACAGCCCGTGTCAGTCCAGGCGCTGAAGATTTTAAATTTTGGAATTTTTAGTGCTTTTGAGCCCTGAAGGATACTTTGGACTTTTTGGCAATCACCTAGGAAGACTTGACTACTTAAACCTAATTGGAAGAAGAAAAACGGGACTTTTTGGAGAGAATTGAAGAATTTAACACTAGAAGACTAGAGATCCATAGGAGCTTTAGGAACGGAGAATTCTTCATGCGCGGCAACACTTGAAGATCGAAGATCCCAAACTGTTTGTAATGTCTACATCTAATATCTGTGATATCTTACTTTTTGATATTATGTGTTGCTAAACCCCCAATGCTAGGGGGTGTCCCTGATTTGCAATGTTAAGAATATTGATCTCTTTGTTATATTTAACATCATAGTTTTCATGTATCAATTTGATTGTTTAGAAGAACTTATAGTTTTATCGTATGGGGCGCTAGGATTTTAGTATTTTTAACACATTAGAGTCGTTCGGTCGTGTTAAGATTTTCTAAATAATACTATTATAGATGATTTAACCTAGGACTAGGTAATCCTATGATAACCAGAATAGTTATTGATAAATTAAATGCTTAACCTCCGAACTAATTTGAATGGACATTGAAATTAGGATAGAAGGTTAAAGGTTTTTACCTAAGGACGTAGGGAAAAATTTTATTAAGAATCGGTAATTGAGGTTGATGAACTTGTTGAAAAGGTCAAAGAGTGACGATTTTTCCAACGCGAATCATACATTTCCCTTAGCAGATTTTAAACAAAAAGCCAAAAGTCATATTTTACTTTCTGCTCTTTTACATATGTGCAAGGATTTATTCAAACCAATTTAAATGATAGTTTTTGTTTAATTGAATTAATAATGACACTCAGTATTTACTAAGCAGTCCTCGTGATTGATACCTGGGGAAAATCCCATTATTACTACATTGGTGAAAATAGTACACTGGCTATTTTTTCGATCATGTATCAAAACACTAAATAATAACTCCAAAAAATTACCAGAGGTCAAACATGAGTCAAGAATTATTGACAAGTTTTTCGTAATTTTAAAAGGTCAGAAACTAATTTTTAAAATACAAAAATTTATCAAAATAAACTAAAAATCACAATAAATAGCAAAGTCATAAATAAATGTCAAATGAGGTCACCATAAGTTGTCAAACTATCATTGGATCATTCCATGATTTTTCCAAAATTTAAAAAGTATTAAAAGTATTTTTAAACTAATTAAAGTAAAGCAAACAATCTAAAAATTATAAAAAATAGCAAACATAAAAATAAAAATATAAAAAAAAATTCACAAAGTAAGAAATAATTCAAAGTATTTTTGTGTAATTTTTCATAATCTTTGGATAAAAAATAAAATAGTTATGAATTTTTAAAGATAAAAAGAATTTAAAAAATATTTTGTAAAAAGAAATAAATCAGAAAAAACCATCAGGCGTTAGATCTTATTCATTAAAATACACTGACACATCCAAATGACCAGAGCTGATGATGTATGGTGGATACAAGTCAAAATGCACGCATCTGATTCCAAAAAGTCACGCCAATGAAATTAAAGCAATTGGCGTTGTCTCATTGGTTGAAGATAACATGTTGGTCGCCTTCAACCTCCAGACGCCTGCAACTAGGGCAAACTCGTGTTTCTTAAAATAGAATCCATTGGTCATGAGGATGTTATCATTGGAAGCGTCTCATCAAGACGATCTAAACCATGTCTTCGCAAAAAATTATTTAAACCAAAACTCAGTCGATTTGAAAAAAACCAGGGAGAAAATGTAAAACGAGTTTTGAAATTACAAGCTCAAATCAACATGAAAATGAAAACCAGAAGAAGCATAAGCTTCAGAGATGAATGGACTACATCTTAGTAATTTATTTGAAACAATTTGGTTCAGTAATCTACCTGAACGAAGTTCACTTTGTAAGCCTCTGAAACTGAACTCCTGTAGCTTGATTCTATGCTCAAATTTCTTGGATTTTTTGTGAAAAAGTTGTGTTATGATCAAGGATGAAGAATTAGTAGAGATTTTGAGAAAGAAGACTTGAAATGGTGAAAATGATTTTAAAATTTCAAGCTTCGAATGTGACTTTGGCAGGGTGATTCTGGATAATCACGCATGGGGAAATGAAAGGAATATATTGCTTTATTTATAGGAGAATGAATGAAGAGCTTAAGCGTGTGGAATGATGCAAAATGAAAGAAATTCGTGTGAATCTCGAAGGTGAGAAAAATGTGATTTGTCATTCATCAAAATTTACTTAATTCTTGTGTTTCAAGGCTTAAATGGATCCATGCAACTTTGTTAAACATGTTTAGTTAGAAATCGTACCTCAATTTGGTCATTAGAAGACACACTAATCAAATTACAATTTGAATGTATGAAAAACTTCAGTTTCAAGGTGCTGACTTAAAATCCATGGGATAACTTCTCATGAAGCTTTATGCAGTGATTCTCTCTGCCAAAAAAATCTTTTAATAGAAATTTTTTATCTTTTAATAGTACTTTAAAGTGCTATTAAAGTACATGCTATTATAGGTACACTATTTATAATAGCGCTTTTTAAGCGCTATTAGAAGAAAAGTTTTAATAGCATTTTTTTAAACAGCTATCAAAGACCCTATATTTCATAGCACTTTATTAAAAGCGCTATTAAATGATCCCTTTTAATTAAAAAATAAATAAATGAAGAATTCTGATACAACCGCAAAAAGGCACACAATCATTTTTTTCAAAATGTAAAATATTCAAAAAAAAAAAACTCATTAACAATGTATATAGCAGCAAAATTAACATCGACTCATTAAATAGTAGTAGTTTAACACCATTTTAAAATTAACATCAACTACAGTTCCATACTTCCATTGCAACAAAGTAATTTAGGCAAATGGATGAGTTAAGTCCACTATTTTTAACAAACTTTTTGTGTCATTTGGTCAACAAAGAATGAAATTGTTAGATCAACTACAACAAGAGAACTTATCTCTACCTTAAGTACACTACTAATCATTGTTGTCCTTTTTTCTTCATTGTTATTAGGTGCCATCTAATTGTCCGAGTCACCATGTTTTGAGGAAATTGTGATAAATATAGTTAATGGACATGTGATGCAATCTATGACACATTTACAGAAATATAGATATTTGATTTTATGATAAGGAAAAATAATTAATTATTGATAAACAATTAATTTAGCATAAATAGAAAAAAAATTGATAGATGCATACATAGATAAACAAGGAAATAAAGGCATTGAATCCAAACAAAAAAAGGCCCCCATCCATAAAACCACATCATTTCAAGAGAGAAGTACCCATAACACAAGAGAATATTACTTAGGACTAATTATCCACCAATTATCGTTAATGTGGTGACAGATGAATCAAACCATTTTGACTCATTTCTTCACATTCATCCACCAATTATCTGTTAACTCAACCAAAGCCAAGACTCAAAATGCTAGTTCAAAAACTCCAATCATAACACAAGAGAATATTCCTTAAGCACTAGGTTCAACACTAGATCCAACATGCATATACACATGATATGATGAGAAAGAACATGCAATGCATACAAATAGATTCAACAAAGCCTGAGGCATCCATAAAACTATTTTAAGAAAACCCTTGTAAAAACATTAAATGGAAAAACATCCAGCTCTGATTTCACTATCTTTGGTGGCATGAAACACAAGAAAAACTCCCAGGTGAAACTGCGTCGAGAGATGGAACCAACCCAACATTCACAGCATTGCGAAGTACACTGCAAAGTAGCATATCATCGGAATCAACTTCTTTGAGAGGAAGTTCTCCCCAATTCTCACTCATACATGAGTACAATTTGTTGAAATTTGAGCTCCGACAAGAAACTAAAACATTAGACGAAGCTCCGAATGTGAAAACATTGGAATCTGCAAGCAAGATAATATTTTATTGGAACATGTTCATGTTTCAATATGTTGAATTTAAAAATTTCTCAAGTCCCACATTGTTAGAATATATTTTTGGTTGAAAAAACCATTTAGTCTCACATTGCTCATGTGAGAAATATTAACTACCTTACTTCACTATATAAGGAGCGCACATGTTTCATTCCAAATCACACCAAAAATTATTCTATTAGTTCTTCCTTCCTCACTCTCATAACTATGTGTCTCTCGAATTGTCGAAGCGTCATCTTCTTCCCCTTTCTTCCTATTCGTTGAATTTTCGAAGTATTTTCTTGAATTCTATTTAGAAAATTATGTTAATTTCTCCTCATTTGAGTTGAGAAATTTTTAAGTTTAATTTTTTGGATTCTCTTTGGAGAATTATTTGAATTTCTCTTTGTTGGAGAAATTATTATGAGTTGTCAAATGACCATTATTAATTTCTCTTTGGAAAATTATTTGAGTTTCTTTTTGATACTACGAGTGGTGTTGATACCATATTTGAATGATCTTGTACCATCAGAGGGTGTATTACTAGACTGGTTATCTACCATGCAAGTAGTAATCGTACAGTATAGAACTGGGTTGTTTTATCCTGGAGGCGGCGCGGTAGTTCAACTGCTTTGTATAATTTTGAGCAATGCCGCAAAACGTCTTAAAGAGAGAGACCTAGTCCGCGACTCAACCTGATAATTTCTTCGGTGGCAAATATTTCAAAATCCGAAAACAACAATTTTAAGACGTTTCAAACTGCTCATGGCTACTGAAGATATTATTGGTACTTTTGCGGATATTGTCTTTGAGAAATCATTTATGTTAGAGGGAAGTCACTTCAAACGTTGACAACAAAATATGAAGTTCTTAACGTTAAAAAAAAAGTTGATAACGTTCTGATCGATGACATTCTGTTGCTCCTTCTGGATCAATCGAACAAACTAACGGTATTAAATTTGGATATTTAGAAGGAACACTTAATAGTGTTGAAGTTGAATCAGCTGCACAGATTAAAGCGAACAATTTACAGCATAGACAAAAAATCACCTTATGGAAAGAGAATGAAAATCTCTACAAAATTATATTTTGAATATACTCGCAGATGATTTGTATGATAACTACAGTTGATGTGATACTGCAAAACAAGATTGAGAGACTCAGAAAATGAAGTATGACGTAGAACCTGGAGCAAAGAAGTATGTTGTTAGCCGCTACTTTAAGTATCAAATGCAAAGATGTAAGGTCGATGGAGGCTCGATGTTTCGAACTTCAAAAGATTACTTAAAAGATCATCACAAAAGGTATGTGTTTAAATGAACAATTTCAAATTGGTTTTATTATTTATAAAATACCCCATAGTTTTAATGTTTAAAAAATAACTTTGCTTCGCCATAAAACAAAAGAATTTTTTATTGAGAATCTGATTATTCTCCTAGAGTTAAAAAAAAAGGGAATCTTAGAGACAATATCAAAAAGAAAAAGTCTTGGTTGTTTCAAACAACAAAAAGAAATTCAGTGTAATTCTGAAGCCATTTGGCAAATGATTAAAGAATCAGAACTGCAATATTGTGAACCGAATTAAGAATGGGAACCCTTCTATGATCCCAATAGCTCCAACTAGGCAACAACCACCACCTAATAAAACTGACATTGGTTTCCCTTTGTTTTAACTATGAAAAATCAAGTCATATGACTAAGAAATGTAGGAGTAAGCTTGAACTTGGTGTTGTCCCTAATGGATAGGTCAACCTGACTAATGGGAAATTTATTGCTATAGTCATTAAAATCAACATGGTTGATGGATATGTTGGTTGTTGGATAAACACCTGCGTCTCTCGTTGTGTCTGTTATGATGGTGTTATATTTAAAACATACATGAATACTAAAGATAAGAAAGTGTTGTTGGGAGATGGTCACACCACGAATGTTGTTGGAATTGTAGACATGGAGCTAAATTTCACCTTCAAAAAGACTTTAATCTTAAAGAACGTTATGCATGTTCCTAAGATTAGAAAGAATATTGTTTCTGATTTTCTTTAAAATAAGACATGGTTTAGTCAGTTTATTGGGATAGATTTGTACGCCATTACGAAGAATGAAGTTTATATGTTTAAATTTTTTGTAAAGAATTTGATAATGATATAATAAGAATTTGTAGTGATAGAGAAACTGTATGATTCTAGTTTATTAATGAATTTTATACATGAAATTGTACATGAAACGACTGCACTATACTATCTTGCAATGAATGATAAAGCATAAAAAAAGAATAGAACTCTTACTAAACTTGTTGCAATTATGTTGAATTTTAGTGTTGCACCTCACTAGTGAGGGAACTTTGTTGATTGTTTGCTATGTCCTGAATCGAGTTTCCAAGTAAAAAGTAAGATCTCACCTTATAAGATATTAAAGAAAAGACAACCAAACTTGTCTTATTTAAGAACTTGGGGCTATTTGGCTTATGTCAGAATTCCAAATACGAAGCGAGGTAAACTCGCTATTATAGTTTATGAATGTGTATTCATTGGGTATGCAGCAAACAATAAAGCATATAGGTTTTATGACCTAAAGGAAAAAGTGATCATAGAATCAAATGATGTTGAATTCTATGAAGATAAATTTCCTTTTAAATTGAGAAATAGTGGGGGCACACAATCGAGTCATATTCCTATGATAAGAAGCACAGAAAGCAACGATAATGTAGAAACAGAAATTCGATGAAGTAAATGAGTAAGAGTTGCTAAAGACTATGGGTCTGACTATGCAGCTTATAATATAGAAGAAGACCCAATGAATCTTCAAGAAGCCTTGACATCTCTGGATGCTGATTTATGACAAGAAGCTATCAATTATGAGATAGAATCTCTAGAATCTAACAAGACCTGACACTTAGTAGACTTTCCTCTTGGTTGCAAACCAATCAATTGTAAATGGGTTTTGAAAAAGAAACTAAAACCTGATGAAACTATTGATAAATATAAGGCTCGCCTTGTTGCCAAGGGTTTTAGACAAAGAGAAAATATAGATTTTTTCAAAACCTTTTCTCCTGTCACTAGAATTACATCCATTAAAGTACTTATTTAAACAACTGTTATTTATAACATAATAGTACACCAAATGGATGTTAAAAACACCTTTTTAAATGGTGACTTAGAAGAAGAAATATATATGGAACAACAGGAAGGGTTTATGATCTATGGACAAGAAAACAAGGTCTGTAAGTTAGATAAGTCTTTCTATGGACTAAAACAAGCTCCTAAGCAATGGCATGAAAAGTTGGATAATTTAATGATATCAAATGGGTACAAAGTGAATGAAAGTGAAAAATGCGTTTACTATAAATCTGGGAGTCACGTATGCACTATCATATGTCTCTATGTAGACGATCTACTCATATTTGGATCAAACATTTAGACCATTAATGATGTGAAATCACTGTTGTGCAGCAACTTTGATATGAAAGACCTCAGAGAAGCAAGTGTGATCCTTGGTATCAAGATCACGAGATCCGAGCAAGAAATTTCTTTGGATCAATCACAATATATGATAAAGATCTTAAAGAAATATAATTACTTTGACAGTAAACATGTGAGCACACCATATGATCCAAGCGTGAAGCTGTTTAAGAACACTGGTGAAAGCGTTAGACAAACAGAATATGCGGGCATCATTTGAAGTCTTAGGTATTCCATTGATTATACTAAACCCGACATTGCATATGTCGTGGGATTGTTGTGCGGGTTTACTAGTAGACCTAGTAATGAATATTGACAAGCTATTGAGCGAGTCATACAGTACCTTAAAAGGACCGTGAATCTCAGTTTACATTATCAGAGATTTTCTGTTGTTCTTGAAGGATATAATGATGAAGATTAGAATATCTTATCAGATGATTCCAAAGCAACTAGAGGCTATGTTTTCAACATAGCTAGAGGAGTTGTATCTTGGAAATCAAAGAAACATACTATCATGAGAATATAGCATTAGTGACTGCTAGTGAAAAAACAAGTTGGTTAAGGTGCTTGCTAATTGTGATTCCTTTATGGGAAAAATATATTTCAATTTTATTGATCTACTACGATAGTACCACGACTATTGCAACAATTGAGAACCATTATTATTATGGTAAAAGACGTCAAATAAGAAGAAATCACAACACTGTCAGAGACTAAATATCTAAAGGAGCTGTAAGAGTGGATCATGTACACACTAATGAAAATTTAGCAGATCCTTTGACGAAAGGATTAGCTAGAGAGAAAGTCTATAATACATCACATAAGATGGAACTAATGCCTATAGGAAAATGAGTTGCTCATGATGGTAACCCGACCTAAATGACTGGAGATCCCAAGAAGTAGGTTCAATGGGTAACAATAAGTTGTGAATAATATGAGATGATCATGCAAGTAAAGCATGAATCCTGAAGTAATAAGAGGATGAGATGATATAAACTCTTAATGAGATCTATACTCTGTATGAGGTAGTACCTAGGCTACAGGAGTACTCTTGATAGACTCATCTATGTGATTGTGAAACTTAGGCCGGTTCCTATGAAATTTCGAGGCAGAATTCCTAGAGCCTTCACTAAACCAGGATACACGTGCAGGACCATTAAAACACGGGCTATTAGAATACACCTTAAGAAAACGTTGTGTGCGGGTTTGATGTTTGAGATAGAGTTCAAGACATTTGCGTCACTCTTGTTGAATTGGAATCCTACTTTCTATGCAAAGGTTCAAGTCGTAGACACCTTTATTTATGCACAGTCTTAGAAACGTTTGACGTTACTTCTAAAATCAATTTTTTAAATTCAAGTGCGGGATTGTTGGAACATGTCCATGTTCTAATATGTTGAATTTAAAAATTTCTCAAGTTCCACATTGTTAGAATATCTTTTTGCTTGAAAAAACCATTTAGTCTCACATTGCTCATGTGAGAAATATTAACTACCTTACTTCACTATATAAGGAATGCACATGTCTCATTCCAAATCAAACAAAAACTATTCTATTAGTTTTTCCTTCCTCACTCTCATAACTTTGCGTCTCTCGAATTGTCGAAGCACCATCTTCTTCTCCTTTCTTCCTATTCGTTGAATTTTCTGAGTATTTTTTTTGAATTCTCTTTAGAGAATTATGTTAATTTCTCCTCATTTGAGTTTAGAAATTTTCAAGTTTAATTTTTTGGATTCTTTTTGAAGAATTATTTGAATTTCTCTTTGTTGGAGAAATTATTATGACTGGTCAAATGACCATTATTAATTTCTCTTTGAAGGATTATTTGAGTTTCTTTTTGTTTGAAAAATTATTATGACTGATCTTTGTACTAGATACTACAAGTGGTGTTAATATCCTATTTGAGTGATCTTGTACCATCAGAGTGTGTGTTACTAGACTGATTATCTATCATGCAAGTAGTAATCATACAATATAGAACTGGATTGTTTTATCCTGGAGGCGGCACAGTAGTTTGACTGCTTTGCATAATTTTGAACATTTTCGCAAAATGTCTTAAAGAGAGCGACCTAGTCCGTGACTCAACCTAGTAATTTCTTCGGTGACAAATATTTAAAAATCCGAGAACAACATATTCCTTATTTACAAGGTCCAACACTAGATCCAACTTGCATATACACATATGATATGATGAGAAAGATCACCCATTGCGTACAACAGATTCAACAAAGCCTGAGACATCCATAAAAAATTCCAATAAAACCCTTGTTATAGCATAAAATCCACGGTAACTATGTCAGCCAACAAACCGAAGATAATCCCTAAAGCAATGTTAAGGCCAAAATCTAGGCAATAGTTATAAATAACAGATTACAAAATCAAGACTGACTAGGCACCAAAACAGTAGCTCACACAAACACCATCAAAAAATAATCATGTGAATACCTGTACTGAAATGGCCCAAGGTTCAACATTTGTAAAAACAAAAAAATACTCGAAAAAGATATGTATCATTTCCTATACTATCAGCTAGAAATGAATGTGATGTTACCTATCAAAAATGCTAAGATCCTCTGAGCAGCAATGCCAATATAGAGACTTTAACGATTATTGGACACCAGGAATACTGTTAATGAAATAATATGGTTTTAGGAGTTCAATTGATTTTTGGGAACAAATTAATCCATTTTATAATTCTGGATTCAATCGATTTTTTAGGTTTGAATCAAATTTATGGATTTCTGAGTTATGGATTGGATTTAAGTTCTAGGGTTTTTATGTTTGTGAATTGAGGTTGAGTTTGAGGAAGTGAAAAAAGCCTATGAGTTTGACAGAGACAAGACTTGTTTTCGAATTTTTAGGTGAATTCATTGGGGGAAGAAGGTTCTGTGTCGGAAGATAAAAGAAATATTTGAGTAAGATGAAAAGAAGAAGGCGTGTTTGCTGAGATATGATACAAAGTTCTTGAGACTGAAAGTGATAGGTTGTGAAATAGCGCTTCTGAGGTTTATTAAAAACCCTTAAGATAACGCTTTCCCAAAAAGTGATACTCCCTCCGGTCCTTTTTATAAGGAACACTTTGAAAAAATCACACAAACCAAGGAAGCTAATTCTTTTATTAATAATTTTAAAAATGATTATTTCATTCCAAAACTAACCTTCAAATATTAATCATAGTCATTATTATTCTTGTCTCTTGTAATTATCAATACACCACTATGCTTAATTCCAATAATATCTTTTGCTATTCACAAGAAGAGTTATGTTAATTACCACACATATTACTCCATTGCTACTCAAGCTTCACGTTGGATTTAATTTCAGAAAAACAAAACTTTTGTTAATTTGGCTTTCCCACCATTTTATATTAGCAATTTACCTCCAAATTTTTAGCAAGTAAACTTTTGAAATTTCAAAGGTTAAATTTTGAAACATTATCACAAAAACTCTACACTTTCAATCACTCTCTATATAAAGAGATTGAGCTTTCCATATTTACTTTCATTCATCCTAAAAAATGCCTCTTGACATAGACTTAAATATCACTTTCTCTTTTCCAGAAGAACAATCATCTTCTATATGTGAGTCTATTGCACCATCAAATATTGAAACACCTCAATTTGAGTTTGAGCTAAATCATCCATCAAATCTCATTGTTGAAGATAACATGAACCAAGATGTGCCATCAAATATAGAATCATCTGAATTTGAGTTTGAGTTAACTCATTTCCCATATGTCAATGATGAAGGTAACATGAATCAATTTTTTTCCATTCAAGAAGAAACAAGCAACAATGATTCTTTTTCAATTGAAAATGGTGAGTAATTATTTCAAATAATAGTAGTGACACTATCATTTTATTTTCTTTCGTATTTTTTTGAATTACAAGTGTATTATGAGTAGCATGAAATTATAAAAAGTAGGTTGAAATTATGTACAGTAGCATGAAATACATATATGCAAATTATCATGTTTATGGATGAAAATACATGCATGAAATTATACTATTTGTAGGCAAAATTATCACCTTAAATTGATTCTTTAACTCTTCCATCACATTTTTATCATTTGTGCAGACTCATTGACAAGTGAAATCAATTCAAGAAAACGGGGATTTCTAACTAATGAACAAAGGAAGGCTATATATCATATACTGTTGAGTTTGAGTCCGGATGGGAAGTCACATAAATATGGAGTAATACCACGAATAGCTGCACTATACAATGTTCATAGAAGTGTCATTTACCGTATATGGAATCAAGTAAAGGACACAGGTAATGTTTGTCATAGAAAAACATTGTGTGGAAGGAAAAGGGTCCAATTGGACTTTGAGAGAATGCGTCAAGTACCGTTATCAAAACGATCAACCTATCGAGCTCTATCTAATGCTCTTAACATTCCTAAGACGTCATTGATAAGGTTGCAAAAGTCAGGAGTTATACAACGTCATTCAAGTACGCTTAAGCCGTATTTAAAAGAGGATAACATGATTAATCGTTTAAGGTTTTGTAAGGATATGCTTGGTAGTAACAGCTTGCCTCATGATCCAAAGTTTATTTCTATGCATAATATTGTTTTCATCGATGAAAAATGGTTTTATATTACCAAAACCAAAAACAATTATTACTTGCTTTCGGATGAAGAAGAGCCATATAGAACATGCAAAAGCAAGAACTTTATTGGTAAGCTTATGTTCTTAGCTGCTGTGGCTAGACCTAGGTTTGACGATGAAAAGAATGTGACGTTCTCAGGGAAGATTGGTATATTTCCATTTGTGTATGAACAACCAGCTAGAAGAAGTAGTGTCAATAGAGTAGCAGGGACATTAGAAAGGAAACCTATAACTTCGGTTACAAGAGAGGTGAATAAATCTTTCTTAATAAGTAAAGTCCTACCAGCCATTAAGAGTATGTGGCCAAGAGAAGATGTAGGGAAGATAATCGACATTCAGCAAGATAATGCAAGGTCACATATTTCTACAAATGATCCCGATTTTTGTAGAGCAGCAAGTGAAGATGGGTTTGACATTCAAATGACTTGCCAACCACCAAATTCATCGGATTTGAATGTATTGGACTTAGGCTTTTTCAATGCCATACAGTCTTTGCAGCAACAAGAAGCGGTGAATTCAATTGACGAACTTATTGATGCGGTGCAAAAAGCATTTGATGATTTTTCCTGTCAACAATCTGATAAAATTTTTTCTACTCTTCAATCATGCATGATTGAGATAATGAAGATCAAGGGATCAAACAAGTACAAAATTCCTCACATGAAGAAAGACATTATGTATAACCAAGGTTGTATACCTACTCAATTAAGTTGTGATTCTTTGTTAATTCAAGAAGTCACTGAATATCTTCAAAGTTTTGATGATTAATTAGCAGGTGTTTGTTTTGTAATTTTCAGAATTTTTGATTGGATGAAAATGAAATGTTTTGATTCATTATATTGTTACTTTCAGAGCTACTTGAGAGCTACTTTCAGAATCTTTGTTTTAATTTATATTGCCTCTTGAGAGCTACTTTCAGAATTTTCTATAATTTAAACTAAAATGTTTTAAAGTCTCCAAACTAGATAACTTGTTCAAACAAAAAATAAATGACCATGAAAACAACACAATGGATAAATAGCCTAAAATCAAATGCAAATGTAACCTCCTAAGATTTAACTAAACAGAATAATTTTGCAAGTGGTTTTTTTGTTGTATATGAATGTACTAATTAACTCCACAAAACTTTACCAAAGTTACTTGTAGTAACAGTAACATTAGACTTTATTTATTGCCTTGGAGTATAATTTTATCGTTACAGTGGAGCCGAGGTTGCGTATTGACATTTCAATTTCGTTTTGTATAAAAATAGCGAGAGTTTTGTTTTGTTCAAATTAACATAGTAAATCAAAAGTGAAAGTTTTATTCTGTTCGATGTTCGACATAACATAGTACCACAAGAACATTAGTAAAATGAAAAGGATTTATCAATATCCATAAAATTTCCATATTTCAAAAACAAAATATCCATAACATTTCTTTTCAACTAAACTCGATGAAAATAAATTCGCAGAACATTCATAACCTCATCCTTCACAGCTTCACGTTCAAGGCTGAAAGGTTCTTCTTCCTCTGCATCTTTGTTAAGTTCTTCCTCTGCATCTTTGTTAAGTTCATGAAGATTATCAATCATGTCCAAGGAACCAGAAGTTGAGTGAGAACCATCTCTAGAATTTACTTCTGTAATTTCTTTTGCATCTTTCTCATTCCATATTTGCATCTTCCTTCTAATGATTGGTTGTCTACCTTCATCCTCACCCTCGATATCAGATTCCTCAACAATCTCTTCAACAGTTGTAGTAGAATCAAGTGAATGTTCAATAGTCTCACTTTCCACTTCAAAAGAATCTTCAATATCTGGAAACTTGTTCAAATCAATATGAAATTTCCGTTTCCCAGCAGAAGACTTAAATCCATCTTCATTAGAGTTATGAGATTCCATGTGTATGTTAATGTGAGAAACAATAGAATATTACAGTGAAGAAAAAGAAAACGTGAATATATTGAATTTAGGTAGTGCCTGTTTGTGTGCTTGCAACTTTCCCTCCAAATTTTTGCATGGGGAGTATGTTTATGTAACTAATGCACTTACATTGAAAAGTGTTATCTAATTTTATTTAATAAGGGTAGAAATGGAATTATGTATTTAATAAAATTTAAATTTAAAGAGTGTTTCTTATAAAAAGGACCAATTTTTTTTTGCAAAGTGTTCCTTATAAAAAGGACCGGAGGGAGTATCTTTTAACATATTAATATAAAAGGACATTTATATTTCTTTCTTTTTTTCTTAAGAATATTTTCGTTGTTCTCGCAGATATCAATAAAAGCATTTTTTTTTAAAATCAAATATTAATTTCAGATGTGTGGTATGTACATTAAAAAAAAACTAAAATTAATAAAAAAAATTATTTATAGATTTTTGTATAACATCATAAGTTTATTTGGATGATATACATATCTAAAATTTTGTTGATTGTGTCTCCTCAAACAAAAAAGTTTTTAATGTATCTAGGTTTAAAATCAACATGTTTGTTTAATATTAGAAATATGGTATTTCATATAGGAATATGATGATTCCTATCATATCATCATCATTGAAAATTTTTATTTTTTAGATAATTTTTTAAAATTTATTAAAGTTTATCTCTATTTTATTTATTAATATAATATGTTAAATGTCAGTCTCCTCAAGTTCACCTGCATCAAAAGTGTGATTATATATATATATATATATATATATATATATATATATATATATATATATATATATATATATATATATATATATATATATATATATATATATATATATATATATATATATATATATATATATATATATATATATATATATATATATATATATATATATATATATATATATATATATATATATATATATATATATATATATATATATATTTGTGTGTGTGTGTGCGCGCTTGTGTGTGTGTTATATTTGTAAGGAGAAGAAATTTATCAATGTTGACTGTGCTTTAAAATAAGGACAAAATTTCAATAAAATTATTTAGTTGTGACTTTTACTATTTTTCAATGAATATATGATAAATATATTAAAATATCATTTAAAGGGTATAAAAAATAGATAAAAGAGTTAAAAATGAAAATCCCACCATATTTTTACATAACTAAAAAGTCATATTCAATACATGAAAAATAATAATAATAAATATATTCTTATATAAAAATTATAGATGCTATCCTGCTTGTAGTTGTAACAAATTAAAAAGAAGAGAAATGCATGATTCCAATAGTCATTTTAACTAATGTTACTATGGAATATGAATCGTGTATGATTTATCTAATAATCTAATTTTATTTTTTAATTTAAAATTATGATTTAATCAATATATAGGTGCCTAAACTATTCTGGAATTTTAAAATAGATTCTAATGTATTATTAATAACATGTTGACATATTATAAGTTTGATTACTTGAATATTTGAGTAGTTTAATTTAGTATGTGTCGACCTACGCAATGTATGTGTCGATTTGAGACATACAGAAGCTACATGCTTTAAAAATGAATTACATGTGCCGACCTGAAAAACATATGTATCGACACATGCAGTAGAAATTAATGCAGGGGAGTGCCGCAAGACATAAGGATGCTGTTTAATATACAAAAGAGCTCTATTTTCCAAATTTAGACATCATACAAAATATTTGATGACGTTGTTGTACTCATACTAAATACTTTACCCTTCAATTGCATGCTCAACCGAGAGAATAACTAATATTTTAAAAAGAAAAAAAAATCAAAATGTGACACGTCTATGATTTAAACATCAATTTTTTTAGATGATGTGAATATTTTTTCATAAAATATATTATTTTTTAATAATTTTTTATAATACATGGACAAGGAATTTTTTTCATTAGCGACGTTACTTAATAAAAACTCATAACCCATCTCTTGAATTTTTTTTTTTGCAAAATACTTTAATAATGACAATGACAAATGTGTTGTCAAATGGTTCATTTATTTTTTATTTTTTTGTAAAAAAATTATTAAAAAAACTTTAAAAAGTACAAATGAAAAGAATTAAATCTTAGTTGTATTCTTCACAATTTAGTTATGCTCAAAACTCCAGAGATAGATAAAGTAGTTTAAAAAATATATTTTATCAAATTCATTTATTACTCTAACACTTATTTCTAATAGAAAAGAATCAATAAACAAATTTTAATAGTGAATGTATGTTATAGTTATATTTAGATTTGAATTCACAATGGTTATTTATTTATAAAATTATGACATTTCCTATATGAATATCATTATCTCTATTATTTAAAAATTATTGCATACTTTTATCTTTTGAATATTATTTTCATCAATTGTTATCTCTTCACTATTTATTAAGATATATCTTTTAACATATTAATATAAAAGCACATTTATATTTGTTTCTTTTTTTCTTAAGAATATTTTCGTTGTTCTCGCAGATATCAATAAAAGCATTTTTTTTTAAATCAAATATTAATTTCAGATGTGTGGTATGTACATTAAAAAAAACTAAAATTAATAAAAAAGATTATTTATAGATTTTTGTATAACATCATAAGTTTATTTGGATGATACACATATCTAAAATTTTGTTGATTGTGTCTCCTCAAACAAAAAAGTTTTTAATGTATCTAGGTTTAAAATCAACATGTTTGTTTAATATTAGAAATATGGTATTTCATATAGGAATATGATGATTCCTATCATATCATCATCATTGAAAATTTTTATTTTTTAGATAATTTTTTAAAATTTATTAATGTTTATCTCTATTTTATTTATTAATATAATATGTTAAATGTCAGTCTCCTCAAGTTCACCTGCATCAAAAGTGTGATTATATATATATATATATATATATATATATATATATATATATATATATATATATATATATATATATATATATATATATATATATATATATATATATATATATATATATATATATATATATATATATATATATATATATTTGTGTGTGTGTGTGTGTGCGCGCGGCGCGCGCGCTTGTGTGTGTGTTATATTTGTAAGGAGAAGAAATTTATCAATGTTGACTGTGCTTTAAAATAAGGACAAAATTTCAATAAAATTATTTAGTTGTGACTTTTACTATTTTTCAATGAATATATGATAAATATATTAAAATATCATTTAAAGGGTATAAAAAATAGATAAAAGAGTTAAAAATTAGAATCCCACCATATTTTTACATAACTAAAAAGTCATATTCAATACATGAAAAATAATAATAATAAATATATTCTTATATAAAAATTATAGATGCTATCCGGCTTGTAGTTGTAACAAATTAAAAAGAAGAGAAATGCATCATTCCAATAGTCATTTTAACTAATGTTACTATGGAATATGAATCGTGTATGATTTATCTAATAATCTAATTTTATTTTTTAATTTAAAATTATGATTTAATCAATATATAGGTGCCTAAACTATTCTGGAATTTTAAAATAGATTCTAATGTATTATTAATAACATTTTGACATATTATAAGTTTTATTACTTGAATATTTGAGTAGTTTAATTTAGTATGTGTCGACCTACGCAATGTATGTGTCGACTTGATACATACATAAGCTACACGCTTTAAAAATTAATTACATGTGTCGATCTGAAAAACAGATTTATCGACACATGCAGTAGAAATTAATGCAGGGGAGTGCAACAAGACATAAGGATATTGTTTAATATACAAAAGAGCTTGATTTTCCAAATTTAGACATCATACAAAATATTTGATGACGATGTTGTACTCACACTAAATACTTTACCCTTTGATTGCATGCTCAACCGAGAGAATAACTAATATTTTAAAAAGAAAAAATCAAAATGTGACACGTCTATGATTTAAACCTCAATTTTTTTAGATGATGTGAATATTTTTTCATAAAATATATTATTTTTTAATAATTTGTTATAATACATGGACACAGAGTTTTTTTCATTAGCGACTTTACTTAATGAAAACTCATAATCCATCTCTTGAATATTTTTTTTGCCTAATCCTTTAATAATGACAATGCCAAATGTGTTGTCAAAATTTTCATTTATTTTTAAATTTTTGTAAAAAATTTAAAAAGTACAAATGAAAAGAATTAAATCTTAGTTGTATTCTTCACAATTTAATTATGCTCAAAACTCCAGAGATAGATAAAGTTGTTTAAAAATTATATTTTATCAAATTCATTTATTACTCCAACACTTATTTCTAATAGAAAAGAATCAACAAACAAATTTTAATAGTGAATGTATGTTATAGTTATATTTAGATTTGAATTCACAATAGTTATTTATTTATAAAATTATGACATTTCCTATATGTATATCATTGTCTCTATTATTTAAAAATCATTGCATGCTTTTATCTTTTGAATAATATTTTCATCAATTGTCATCTCTTCACTATCTATTAAGATATATCTTTTAACATTCTAATCTAAAAGCACATTTATATTTCTTTCGTTTTTTCTTAAGAATATTTTCGTTGTTCTCGCATAGATGATATCAATAAAAGCATTTTTTTAAAAATAAAATATTAATTTAAGATGTGTGATTTGTACAATAAAAAATTATTAAAAAAATAAAAATATTATTTATAGATTTTTGTATAACATCATAAGTTGATTTGGATGATATACATATCTAAAATTTTGTTGATTGTGTCTCCTCAAATAAAAAAGTTTTTGATGTATATAGGTTTAAAATCAACATGTTTGTTTACTATTAGAAATATGGTATTTCATATAGGAATATGATGATTCCTATCATATCATCATAATTGAAAACTTTTATTTTTTAGATAATTTTTTAAAATTTATTAATGTTTATCTCTATTTTATTTATTAATAAAATATGTTAAACGTCAGTCTCCTCAAGTTCACCTGCATCAAAAGTGTGAGTGTATATATATATATATATATATATATATATATATATATATATATATATATATATATATATATATATATATATATTATATATATATATATATATATATATATATATATATATATATATATATATATATATATATATATATAACACACATATATATATATATATATATATATATATATATATATATATATATATATATATATATGTGTGTTATATATATATATATATATATATATATATATGTATGTGTGTTATATATATATTTATAAGGAGAAGAAATTTATCAATGTTGATGGTGCTTTAAAATAAGGGCAAAATTTCAATAAAATTATTTAGGTGTGATTTTTACTATTTTTCAATGAAAATATGATAAATATACTAAAATATCATTTAAAGGGTATAAAAAATAGATAAAAGAGTTAAAAATGAAAATTCCACCATATTTTTGCATAACTAAAAAGTCATATTCAATACATAAAAATTAATAATAATAAATATATTCTTATATAAAAATTATAGTTGTTATCCTGCTTGTGGTTGTAACAAATTAAAAAGAAGAGAAATGCATGATTCCAATAGTCATCTTTATCTAATGGTACTATGGAATATGAATCGTGTATGATTTATCTAATAATCTAATTTTATTTTTTAATTTAAAATTATGATTTAATCAATCTATAGGTGCCTAAACTATTTTGGAATTTTAAAATAGATTCTAATGTATTATTAATAACATGTTAATATATTATAAGTTTGATTACTTGAATATTTGAGTAGTTTAATTTAGTATGTGTCGACCTACGCAATGTATGTGTCGACTTAAGACATACATAAGCTACACGTTTTAAAAATGAATTACATGTGTCGATTTGAAAAACAGATTTATCGACACATGCAGTTGAAATTAATGCAGGGGAGTGCCACAAGACATAAAAATATTGTTTAATATACAAAAGAGCTTGATATTCCAAATTTAGACATCATACAAAATATTTGATGACGATGTTGTACTCACACTAAATACTTTACCCTTTGATTGCATGCTCAACCGAGAGAATAACTAATATTTTAAAAAGAAAAAATCAAAATGTGACACGTCTATGATTTAAACCTCAATTTTTTTAGTTGATGTGAATATTTTTTCATAAAATATATTATTGTTTAATAATTTGTTATAATACATGGACAAGGAATATTTTTCATTAGCGACGTTACTTAATGAAAACTCATAACCCATCTCTTGAATATATTTTTTTTGTGAAATCCTTTAATAATGACAATGACAAATGTGTTGTCAAAATTTTCATTTATTTTTTATATTTTTGTAAAAACTTTAAAAAGTACAAATGAAAAGAATTAAATCTTAGTTGTATTCTTCACAATTTAATTATGCTCAAAACTCCAGAGATAGATAAAGTTGTTTAAAAATTATATTTTATCAAATTCATTTATTACTCCAACACTTATTTCTAATAGAAAAGAATCAACAAACAAATTTTAATAGTGAATGTATGTTATAGTTATATTTAGATTTGAATTCACAATAGTTATTTATTTATAAAATTATGACATTTCCTTTATGTATATCATTATCTCTATTATTTAAAAATCATTGCATGCTTTTATCTTTTGAATAATATTTTCATCAATTGTCATCTCTTCACTATTTATTAAGATATATCTTTTAACAATCTAATCTAAAAGCACATTTATATTTCTTTCTTTTTTTTTAAGAATATTTTCGTTGTTATCGCATAGATGATATCAATAAAAGCATTTTTTTTAAAAATAAAATATTAATTTAAGATGTGTGGTTTGTACAATAAAAAATTATTAAAAAATAAAAATATTATTTATAGATTTTTGTATAACGTCATAAGTTGATTTGGATGATATACATATCTAAAATTTTGTTGATTTTGTCTCCTCAAACAAAAAAGTTTTTAATGTATCTAGGTTTAAAATCAACATGTTTGATTACTATTAGAAATATGGTATTTCATATAGGAATATGATGATTCCTATCATATCATCATAATTGAAAACTTTTATTTTT